>CM035183.1:9235959-9245959 GCA_020233015.1 Callinectes sapidus
AGATGAGGTGAGTGTTCTTCATCTGTAGGGAAGTTGAAAAATGAAGTTGTGAGTCGAGAAGGAATGTGATGAGATGCTGACGAAGAAGGAGATGAAGCAGAAGAAAGAATACGAAGAAATGCAAAATAAAAACCAAACAGCAACAGACTTTTTGGTCCCTTCAAGGCCGCTCGGTAACTACTTCAAACTATCCACAGGGAAGAAAGAAAAGACAGCACTGGAGAAGGCTCCTCCCCACCCACCACTCCCTTCACCTTTCGATGGTATGGAAAGTAGTTTGGAAAAGTATGGAAAAAACGGAACATTTTACCGGAAAGGATGAAAGGAAATTCTAATATTTATCCTACAGTGAACTCTCCATGTCTATCAGAAAGAGAGAAAAATTATATCGTTAGTAGTTACGTGTATAATCATTCGGACAAGAAGAGGGGAGAGAAGGAAGAGAAGGAGGAGAAGGAAAAGTAAGAAAAAGAGGATGAAAAGTAAGAGGGAAAACAGAAATGAAAAGTGAGTGTTAGTTAGTAGTAAAGAGTACAAGTAGATGGAAAGGAGGAAAAGGAGAGAAGAAAAAAACAGAATGTGTGAGGAGAAAAGAGCTGAAAAAAAGGGAGGAGAAGGAGGTGAAGGAGAAAAAGAGATGTAAGGAAAAAAGGGAAAAGAAAAGAAAGAAGCACATAAGCAAACAAAACAAAAAAACAGAAAGAAAACCAAAACAAGAAAAATAACGAAAGGAAGGACAAGAAGGAAGGAAAAAGAAGAGGAGGAAGAGGAAGAAGGAAGAAGAGAACAAGGAAGAAAACGAACGAAAACGACACGAATTTCTGGTCACCTCCATTTTCTCTCTCATTTCACCAGGTAACCCGTCCCTCCCTCTGCTCTGTCACAAACCTTCCTCTCAATTCACAGCTATTTTCTCCCACACACAGGACACTTCTCTTCTCTCCTACACTCTTTTCTCTCCTTTAATAGACCTCCCTTTCCTCTACCACCACCACCTCCTCCTCCTCCTCCTTCTCCTCCCCCTTTTTCTCTTCCTCTTCAAGGGCTTCCTAACGTCATAAATCTCCACACACACGCTTCGATGCCGTCACACGAAACCCCAAAGGCCGTCACCGTCACTGTATTCTCCCGAGGAACACGAAGGGACACTGAAGAAGGCGACGAAGGAGGCTTAGGAAAAGAGAGAGAGGAAAGGTATAGTGTAGAGAGCATAGATGTGAAGACAGTAGAAGCAAGAAGGTGGAAGGAAGAGGTGGAGAAAAGGAAGGATAGAAGGAGGATAGAAGGATGTTAGGACAGAAAGGGGTAGCCATGAAGTGAGGAGACGGAGGCTGAGGGTTATCCAGAGCTTTATATGGTCCTGGAATGGAGGGAGAGAGGGAGAGGTGGACGGGAGAGAAAGGAGGCGAGAGGAAGAGAGAGAGAGGGGAGAGGGAGAGGAGACACACAAACATACAGACACACACACACACTCAGTCAGGAAGGTTTACAGAGCGAGCAGGTGAAGGAAGTGTAGGAGAATGTCGCGTCACTGGATCTTTTTAGCTTACACGCAATAAATGTAGCCAAAAAAGGACTTCTTCACACTCTCCAGCCTCTTTTATATGCAGAAGACCACTCCTGTAAAGCACTGCACGATGGGAACACGGGACAAGCCAGGTAAGTACACAAGACGAAGCGTTTGTGTGTGTGAGGGGAGGGGGGGGGGTGGAATGGACTGTCTGTGTGCGTGTGCGTGTGTGTCCGTGTATGTGTGTGTGCGTGTGTACTGCCAGAAACACCTTGCTCTCTCTCTCTCTCTCTCTCTCTCTCTCTCACCACGACTATTTTCCCAAAGCCACAGAGATGACTACCCTATTTCCCACGAGTACCTTTCATGGCAATAACGTAGAAATCTTACTAACCTGTTACTAGAACCCCCCCCCCCTACCCAAAAAAAAAAGGACAAAGGGAGGAAGGAAAAAGAGAAAAATGAGAGAGGGGGCAGAAAAGATTACTGAAAGAGAGAAGGAAAAACGACCTTATGAAATCAACTCCTTCCTTTAAATAACAGTAGGTGTTTAGCGCATCAGGATTTCAGAATACCAGTAAAGGGAGGATGAAAGGAGAGCAGGTGTAGCGGTGTAGGGTTAGACAGGGCGTGTGTGTGGGGAGAACTGGAATGTCTAAGCAGGGTGATTCGTGCATAGGGAAGGAGAAAGCGCCGCAGAAGAGGTGTAGGATGACGTAAAAAATAGGTGAAAGAGCTCCGGGGTTAAAGAATGCGTTACATTTCACTGGGAAGGTGTAGGATGCTGTACGGGAAAAAAATAAGGGGAAAAAACTGAAGGAGAAAAAAAAAAGGGAGAATGTGCTAAGAAGGTATCAGGTTGGTGAGGCGGAGGTGGGGGGGGGGGAGGGGGACGTGTCAGGCCGTGTAGAGGACAGACTTGTTAGGGCGGGGGATTGGAGGGAGGGGAAGGGAGAGGCGGGGTAGCCCTGTCACGCACCTACACACACACACACACGCACCGATCTTTTAGCGTGTGTGCATGTGTGTGTGTGTGCGTGTGCGTGTGATTAATCAAGTTTCTATAACAAAAATGCACAATTGACTTAACTTCTCTTCCTACTTTCTTCCTCCATGCTATAACTCCATCTTTCCCTCCTTCTTTTCCTCCTTATCTTCTTTTCTCCATTAGTCTTTCCCTTCTTCCCATCTTCTCTCCATCCTTCCATCCTTCTTCTCATCTTCCCTTCATCCTTCCTTCCCTTCCCTCCATCCTTCTATCCTTGCATCCTATTTTCTCTCCATCATTCTTTCCCTCCTTTCTATCTTCTCTCCATCCTTTCATCCCTCCTTCCCATCTTCTCTCCATCATTCTTTCCCTCCTTTCTATCTTCTCTCCATCCTTCCTTCCCTCCTTCCCATCTTCTCTCCATCCTTCCTTCCCTCCTTCCTATCTTCTCTTCATCCTTCCTTCCCTCTATCCCATCTTCCATCCCTCCTCCTCATCTTCTCTCCATCTCTCCATCTCCCCCATTCGCCTACGATATCACAGAAAAAATGAAGAAGGAAGAGGAGAAGGGGGAAAAATGAGCATCTGTTGCATATTTTCCTTACTTTCCACCACAACAAACACAGTAAAGTTGTCGCGGTTTATATGAAGAGATCAACGCCCTTCACTACCATCATTTTTATCATCACCATCATCATTATCACTTTTACTTTATGGTTCCCTGCCTCTTAAATTACTAAGGAAGATATGAGAGTTAAAAGAGGGAAGGAGGGAGAGAGGGAGAGAAAATGGAGGCTGGCAAAGATCAAGTAAAGAGATGATAGGAGAGGAGAGAGAGAAAAAAAAAGAGAGAGGGAAGAGAGAAAAGAGTTAAAAAGAATGGAAATGAAAAAGGAAAGGAAAGGACGGGAAAAGAAGAAGAAAAGGGAAGGAGGAGTAAATAGAAATAGAAAAAAGGAAAAGGCTGAAGGAAGAAAGAAGAAGAGAAAAATGAGAGGCAGAAAAGAATGGTAAAAGAAAGCAGGAAATGAGAGAGGAAAGGGGGGAATAGAAAAGGGAAGGAAGGAAAGGAAAAAAAGACAGAGGGAGGAAGGAAAAGGAGAAAAATGAGAGAAAGGCAGAACAAATAGTAAAAGAAAGGAGGCAAAGAGAGAGGAAGAGAGGAAAGAGTAAAGTGAAGGAAGGAAAGGAGAAAAGGACAGGGGGAGGAAGGAAAAAGAGAAAAATGAGAGACGAGCAAAAAAGAATAGTGAAATAGAGAAGGATAAAAGAGGAAGAGAGGAAAAGTGGAAAGGGAAGGAAGGAAAAAGCATCTAATATAACACGAACGCACAGAGGGGTGAGACTGAGATGTCTAGACTGCACTGTAATGGAGGTGACGTCATCATATCATTACGTAAGCATTGCGTCATGTATTTATTTGATCAGTGGGAGAGGTAGCGCTATTTCCGTGACCCCTAGCGTTATATGACCTTGCTGTTTTGGTTCAGCTCAGATTAAGTACTGGTTTCTTGCACCTTGTTTGTTATCATTGGTACCATTATCAACTTTGCTTCTTTCGTTTTTTTATGTATTTGTTTTCATGGTTATTCTCTTCCTCTCTTCTTTTGTTCCTTCCACTTTTCTATATTCTTTTTCGTTTCTTCCTTTATCACTTCTTGTCGGTTTCTTGCATCTTGTTTGTTATTAATAGCGTCATATCAATTTCACGTCATTCATCTTTAGTCTCTAGATGTTTGATTTCATGTTTTATTTTTTTCCCCCTTCTTATTTTCCCAGTATATTTTGGGATGCAATAAATTCTCTCAGTGGAACCAGTAGCGCCTTTTTTGTGACCTCTGAAGCTTCCTGACTTCAAGTGTTTGGCTTCATCTCAGTTTCAGTATCAGCTTTATGCATCGTGTTATTGGTATCACGTCAGCATCACGCAGTTAATCTTCTTTTTTTGTAGAAGTAGCGGTTTTGCCTTAATGGTCAGAGTCTGCACTATTTTCATCACCACTTGAGTTTCTGAAGCTGTCTAAAATCAAGAAATAAGAAGCAGAATAAATATGAAAATGCGTCCCAGTACTAAAGGGGTTAATAAGTATCTGTTCATGTTTCCACAGCCGTCCGTGCTCAGAAACCCATTGCTTGCTCTCTCGCCACGACTATTTCAAATGATGCTAATGATTTGATGCTTAAAACCGGTGCCAGACTCGAATTACACTGTTAAGAATGAGGTCATGCAGAGGCGGAAGTCACGGCAATGCACTACCTCTCCTGTTAGAAAGAAAAAGAGTATGCATGACGTGATAATAGTGATGATGTGATGTTGAGTACGAATTATGGCACCAGGCAGTGAGATCATGCAGTGCCAGCTTACGTTAATCTTTTGACCTCCATAGACCCTTGCTAATGCCAATAAAGTCGCCTAATCGCACTCAAATCTCAAGGTAGAAATGTGTCTCGATACTGAAGGGGTTCATTCCTTTCCAGTGTACATATACGGCATTTCACAACCCTGGAAACAGTTCAAGAAACGTGGGAGGAGGTGAAAGGAAAACACAGTGGAAAAAAAAGTTGATTTCCCTTGAAGAAGACATTAGCGAAACCGGTCGGGAAATAAACTTAACTTCCCTTCCACTGTTTTCCTTTCACCTTCCACCACAGCCTGTCTAAATTTCTATATACTTCAAGAAATCTTCACAAGCATCCACAAAAAAGAGAAAATTAATAAAAAAAATATATGGATTGTATTTTTAGCCATTATAATTTTTAGAGGCGGGTATGGAGCAATAGATGATATTTCAGAGTGGCTAATAATTAAGGGAAAAATGGTTCAGATAATAGAAAAGGGGTTGAAAATCAAGTCATACGCCAATTTTTCAGGTGTAGACGCAACGCATTTCCCTGAATTTTCCCTCTAAATGACCCAAGTTCTCATTCTTTTAACTCAATCAAGAAGAGGAAACGTATCAGAGTGGCTAATAATTAAGGAAAAATTGTCCAAATAGTAGAAAAAAATTTGAACATCACGTCATTTCCCTGAATTTTCCCTGTAAATGACTTAAGTTTTCATCACTTTAACTCAATCAATTCCAACACGCCTTCCTGCATCACGTCACCAGGATCACGTCACCGCACAGGGCCGCAGACTGACTCCCCCCTGTCGTGTCTAAGTGAAAGTATTAACAGCACTAACACGGAAAAGGGCAGAGAGGCTGTGTGTCCTTGAGAACCTGCCGCTCCGTGAGAGACTGGGAGACTCGCTAATGTTGTGTTTGATTCTGTTTGTTTTGGGGAGATGTAATGTATTTTTTTCCTTATTCTTTGGTTGTTATTAGTGTGTTTATTTTTTTCTGTTATTCATTCATTTATTTATTCTACTTTGACTACGTTTATATGAGGAGCTGCTAAAATTAATGTTTAAGTTTGCCTTTGCTTTGGGAGATGTTATATATATATATATATATATATATATATATATATATATATATATATATATATATATATATATATATATATATATATATATATTGTAGGGTTGTTCTTCTTACCCTACTATTAACATTCCTATCCTATTTTTTTGGTGTTTTTTATTCATCTATTTTTATACATTTTTATCCGTATGTGTTTTTTTTATTCTTTTCATTTTTTATTTTTCATCTAATCTTTATATTTACTTTTACAATTTCACTTTAATTCGTTCATTTCCTTCTATTCTATTCTTTACTGTTTTCTTTCTGCCTTTGTTTTCCTTCCACCTTTTTTCAGCTTTTCAATGAATATAATGAAATGTAAAGCCAGTCACTCATTACCTTTAGAAGTGTAGAAACTGACTCCTTCCTTTTTTTTCTTTTTTAATCTACTGCTACAGTACTAATCTTTCATATGAGCCACTCAGACATAGTTTTCGCGGTCAAGTTTAAGCGTAATGAAGGTGGGAGGGAGAGAGGAGGGGGGGGGCCGTACCCCACCGGGGCGCCCCCACCAGCAGGATATTGTCTTTGCTTCTGGACTGTTTATTTGGGATCAATAGTCACATTTAAGGCTTTTTATGAGTACTGTGGCGTGTTTGGAGTGATTTGCGTGCGTGTGTGTGGTGGAGGTAGCTGTGGTGGGCGGTTTTGGGGGGGTAAATAAGGGGGCATTTTTGGGCTAAATTTCTTGCAACGCCCAATGCACTTTTTTATTAGAGGTTGTATTAAGTTGTTAGTAATGGCAAAAGATAGTTCATATACAGTGATGTTTTGTGTGTACAGTTGAGTGAAGTGAGTGGAGAGGAACTGTGTTATTCAGCGGTGTCAATATTACATTAAAAACTTCATTATCAGCCTCTCAACAGTTTATTTCTGCCTCTGAATCACTCCAAAATTTTAAAAATAATGGAGAATAATGGATCGATTATTTTGAAATGTGTTTTGATTCCGTTGAATTGACAGTTAGGGGGTATTTAACGAGTGTTCAAAACTATCATATTTTCAAAAAAACGTTTTTTCCCCGCAGAATTTCTTAAGAATTTGTCTTGTTAGGAGTGTGTTTGTACTTTGGGAATTAGTTATCCTATTTATCGCGTCGAAACAGCTGCAATAGATTGGTCTGTCATCGTTTTATCGAGGGGTCATTTTCAAAATGGTTTGCGCTACGTAAATATTGAGCTGTGACGTCATCAGCTGTGACGTCATCAGCTGTGAGTGACGTCACTGGGCGGTTGGCGCCTCCCTGCCCCGCCCCCCTCTTGCCTTGCTGACTTATATAGCAGGAGTTACTGTATGTCTACCGTGTGTGTGCGTGTGTGTGTGTGTGTGTGTGTGTGTGTGTGTGTGTGTGTGTGTGTGTGTGTGTGTGTGTGCAGAGTCAATAGGCTGGAGGTAATTGGTGGAAATCTATTGGTATATTTATGTTTGATACAGGTGGTGAGTGTAGTCTATATATTCTTGGTAGTATATGGCTAGTGAGGATATGATCGCCCTCTACCTACACAGATCGAAGCCTTCGGAGGCAGGGAGGTGGATGCACTTTTCGGGCAGATGAATTCTTTAAGAGTGAAATGGTCGAGAAATGCAGCCGACACGCGCTTGACTTTAGCTTAGCTGAGTTCTGTGGGTGTGGGCATATGGGCAAGTTAGCTGCCTACTGCCAACTGTAACGCTGTGGCGAAGTGTTCTTTAATTTCAGCCAAAGGTGTTATTTTCTTCTTATTCTTTCATTCTCTTTTTTCCATTTGATTACCTACATTCATACGAGAAACTACCAAGACTTATACCCAAGTTTACCTGTTGGGGCAGTTCGATGTTGGATACCTTTACGAATTACACGATCATTACTACTGATTTATTTTCGCCTCGGCTATTCACTCCTTCCTCTTCATCATCCTCTCCCACGTTCAAAATACACTCTGTTCCTCCCCACTCTTTCCCATAAGGCTCTGCTCCCTTGTTCTCTGTCTCCTCTCCCCAAACTAAGATGAAATACAGAGAAGTTAAAATACAATAGGAAAAATGGAAGGAAAAGAATATAATGAATGAGAGAAAAAAAAAAGAGATGCAAAAACAAGGACGTGAGAGAGAGAGAGAGAGAGAGAGAGAGAGAGAGAGAGAGAGAGAGAGAGAGAGAGGAGAGAGAGAGAGAGAGAGAGAGAGAGAGAGAGAGAGAGAGAGAGAGAGAGAGTAACAATAGAGGACGACCATCCATTAAAACCACCTTTGCGACCTTCCAATTATGTCCCTTGACCATAAACGACCCTTGAGAGAGAGAGAGAGAGAGAGAGAGAGAGAGAGAGAGAGAGAGAGAGAGAGAGAGAGAGAGAGAGAGAGAGTGAGTTCCAAGTCTTTTATTTACGTACTGAATTTTTTTGTATTTTTCACTCCATTATTCAATTTGTGGCATTTTTCAACATTTGGGGTAAAATAAAAGAAGAGTAAAATGCGTGTAAACTACATAAAGAGAAGGACAGTTTTGTAGTTTTACGGTGACATTTAAAGCTTTCTCTCTCTCTCTCTCTCTCTCTCTCTCTCTCTCTCTCTCTCTCTCTCTCTCTCTCTCTCTCTCTCTCTCTCTCGCTCTTCTCTCTCTCTCTCTCTCTCTCTCTCTCTCTCTCTCTCTCTCTCTCTCTCTCGCTCTGTCAACACCCAAACACGCCAAGATACGAGATGGATACTTCATCAAAGGAACAAATGTCACAAAACGTATCGAAAATAAATACGTGAATTCATAAACTGATAAGTAAATTAATAAAGCACAGCAAAACCCGCTCAATAAACTCCTTGACTGCCTCGCCTCGCTTTCTGCACTGATAAAAAATGTTAAAAAAAATGCTTGAGCCGAGTTTACATTGGGATTCTCTAAGCCACCAAGGACAGCGAAGGAAAAATTAAATGAATAAAGGAAAGACTTGAAGGTTACCATCTACTGTGGCCTCGCTGTACAAGACTTTCTTTTTCCTCTCACACCTATTCTATTTCTATTCTTTCTATTTCTATTTATATTTATATTCTATCTATTTTTATTTCTATTTCTACTTCTATTTTTATTTCTTTCTATTTATATTCTTTCCATTTCTATTCTTTCTTTTTCCTCTCACACCTATTCTGTGAAACTCCCTAACGCAAGAGTTAATCAGTACTCCCAATCTTTCATTCCTTCCTCTGGTGAACTCTGGAATTCTCTACCTACTTCTATCTTTTCAACTTCCTATGACTTGACTACTTAAGAGGGAGATTTCCAGATGTTCGTCCCTGTCTTTTGGATGATTCGTTTGACCTTTAAGAGGACTAGCAAGTTAGTGGGCTTTCTATTGTTTTTGTCGCTTTTGGTCAGCTTCCCTCTCTCTTATGGGATTTGATCATAGTTTTCTATAAGTTCTTGCTCTGTCACAACAACTATTTTCAAGAGCCATCAAGGTAATTAGTCGGATTTCCAAGAGTGTTTCTCCTGTTTTTAGTACAGAAATCGAGTTAATTTGTCCCGAGAACTATGAAACACTAATAAGAACCCGTGTAACTTATCTATACTTATTTATAAAAGGCGCATATTCAGAACACGTAATTTCAGCTAAAGATTTCTGAAAGTATGGTGTTGTCATACTCTCAAGTCCTGATATCGTTTTCTGTTGCCCCCTCCAGCCACCACAGAGGACACAGACACCTTGCCTTTTGCCTCACTCCTTTACTGGCGTCCCAAAACAAAGTCAAACAGGACAAACAGACAAACAAACAGAACAACAACGAAAAAAATCTCCCCTCCTACCAACACACACACACACACACACACACACACACACACAGGTAGACATCACCTCTCATCTTCCATCAGGTAATCTAACACCACGTAACCTTCAGATCACGTCCCTTCGTCAGTATTCAGAATGTCATGCAGTAGCCAACCCGCGCGGCCTGCCTGTGATACTTGAGAAGAAGGAGGAGGAGGAGGGGGAGGAGGAGGAGGAGGAGGAGGAGGAGGAGGAGGAGGAGGAGGAGGAGGAGGAGGAGGAGGAGGAGGAGGAGGATGGTGATAAGTGG
>CM035183.1:9281956-9292120 GCA_020233015.1 Callinectes sapidus
CTTCTTCTTCCTTACTCCCTTCCCCTATCTTTTCTCTATCTTCCTGTTCCTGTCCATGCCTCTTTCTCTGTCTATTTCTATATTCTCTTTCTATCTTCACGTCTTTGTCTCTCTGTCTCTCTGTCTCCCTATCTCTATCTATCTTTCTCTGTTCATTTCTCTGTTTTTTTTTTCTTCCTTTCTCCTATTCTCTTATCTCTTTCTCTCTCTCTCTCTACGGCTGTCTCCTTTTCAGAATGGTTCCAGAGAGAGAGAGAGAGAGAGAGAGAGAGAGAGAGAGAGTCGTATCAGCCATCCGCGGTGTGTATATACATAACACCCATAACAACTCTCCTTTTCCTCGGTCTCATCTGGTCAAAATAACCTTGTAGCTGTACTTCATTGCCTCCTTCCTCCTTCCTCCCTCCTCCTCCTCCTCCTCCTCCTCCTCCTCCTCCTCCTCCTCTTCCTCCTCTTCCTCCTCCTCCTCCTCCTCCTGCCGCAGTCATCACGCCGGCCACTGCCACGCGATAGAAACCATTAAGAGCAGAGCTGAGTTATCCATTGTACTTTTATCGCGTCCCATACAAACTGGGGCCGGATTGGATGGACTGCACACGCACACACACACGTACACACACACGCGCGCACACACACACACACACACACACACACACACACACACACACACACAAACACACACACACACACACAAGCACGGATTACGAAAGGATTGCGTATGAAAAAAGAGAGAGAAAAAAAAAGGGGAAACAGAAATGAGTTTGGATGAGAATAGTGAGCGAGGGGGTGACCTACTTGAGAGCGAGAGAGAGAGAGAGAGAGAGAGAGAGAGAGAGAGAGAGAGAGAGAGAGAGAGAGAGAGAGAGAGAGAGAGAGAGAGAGAGAGAGAGAGTTCCAAGTCCTTTATTTACGTACTGAGTTTTTTTTTTGCATTTTTCACTCCATTATTCAATTTGGGGCATTTTTCAACATTTGGGGCAAAAAAAGAAGAGTAAAATGCGTGTAAACTACGTAAAGAGAAGGACAGTTTTGTAGTTTTACGGTGACATTTAAAGCTTTCTCTCTCTCTCTCTCTCTCTCTCTCTCTCTCTCTCTCTCTCTCTCTCTCTCTCTCTCTCTCTCTCTCTCTCTCTCTCTCTCGCTCTGTCAACACCCAAACACGCCAAGATACGAGATGGATACTTCATCAAAGGAACAAATGTCACAAAACGTATCGAAAATAAATACGTGAATTCATAAACTGATAAGTAAATTAATAAAGCACAGCAAAACCCGCTCAATAAACTCCTTGACTGCCTCGCTTCGCTTTCTGCACTGATAAAAAATGTAAAAAAAATGCTTGAGCCGAGTTTACATTGGGATTCTCTAAGCCACCAAGGACAGCGAAGGAAAAATTAAATGAATAAAGGAAAGACTTGAAGGTTACCATCTACTGTGGCCTCGCTGTACAAGACTTTCTTTTTCCTCTCACACCTATTCTATTTCTATTCTTTCTATTTCTATTTCTATTTCTATTCTTTCTATTTCTATTTCTATTTCTATTTCTATTTCTATTTCTTTCTATTTCTATTCTTTCTTTTTCCTCTCACAACTATTATGTCCAACTCTCTAATGCAAGAGTTAATCAGTACTCCCAATCCTTCATTCCTTCCTCTGGTGAACTCTGGAACTCTCTAGCTGCTTCTATCTTTTTAACTTCCTATGACTTGACTACTTAAGAGGGAGATTTCCAGATGATCGTCACTGTCTTATGGATGATTCTTTTGACCTTTAAGGGAACTGGCAAGTTAGTGGGCTTTTTTATTGTTTTTGTTGCTTTTGGCTAGCTTCCCTCTCTCTTAAGGGGTTCGATCATAGTTTTCTATAAGTTCTTGCTCTGTCGCAACAACTATTTTCAAGAGCCACCAAGGTAATTAGTCAGATTTTCAAGAGTGTTTTTCGTGTTTTTAATACAGAAATCGAGTTAATTTGTCTCGAGAACTATGAAACACTCGTAAGAACCCGTGTAACTGATTTATAAAAGGCTCACATTCAGAACACGTGTAATTTCAGCTAAAGATTTCTGAAAGTATGGTGTTGTCATACTCTCAAGTCCTGCTATCGTTTTCTGTTGCCCCCTCCAGCTACCACAGAGGACACAGACACCTTGCCTTTTGCCTCACTCCTTTACTGGCGTCCCAAAACAACGTCAAACAGGACAAACAGACAAACAAACAGCACAACAAAGAAAAAAATCTCCTCCTCCTACCAACACACACACACACACACACACACAGGTAGACATCACCTCTCATCTTCCATCAGGTAATCTAACACCACGTAACCTTCAGATCACGTCCCTTCGTCAGTATTCAGAATGTCATGCAGTAGCCAACCCGCGCGGCCTGCCTGTGATACTTGAGAAGAAGGAGGAGGAGGAGGGGGAGGAGGAGGAGGAGGAGGAGGAGGAGGAGGAGGAGGAGGAGGAGGAGGAGGAGGATGGTGATAAGTGGTACCTCAGGGCAAGTCATACGCAAAACTCGTGAGCTAACAACATTAAAGCACATAATATTGCAGTTATGTCTCTAAATTCGTTTTTATGTCTTCTTTTACGACCCTAAGACAAACAGAGAGAGAGAGAGAGAGAGAGAGAGAGAGAGAGAGAGAGAGAGAGAGATAGAGAGAGAGAGAGAGAGAGAGGGTGGGGGGGGGCAGATAACAGTCACGATCTATACGTCAACAACAAAAGAAAATAATGAATTGTAGCAATGAAAAAGAAAAACTTCGAATTCTTCCCCTGAAAGAAGAAGGGAAACCAAAAAACACGATCAGGAAATCTAGAGAGAAAAAAAAACAGAAAAAAACACTAGAAATAAAAAAAAATAATGAAAAACAAGAAAAAAAGCAACAACAAAAAAGGAGAGGAAAACCCATCAATAACCCCACGAAAAAATGGAAAAGAAAAAAGAAACTACTATAGTGAAGTTTAGAGGTGGACTGAAGGTTTCCGCTGCCTCGCGTGCTGGTAGGCTGGCGATGCACGAGATAAACAGTTCACGGCGTGCGGTCAAGGGGCAGATCTTAACGCGGACTGATCACTGAGCGGCTGCGGCAAGAGGAGGCGACGAGGGAGGAGGGATGTGGCGCCAGGACTGTGTTGGCTACGAGGCCTTCCTGAGAACCACCTTGTTAGTCCAGGGAGGGGAAAAAAAAGATACATGGGAGGAAAAGCGACGAATAGGCGACTGTGGGATGGTCTTTGTGTGTGTGTGTCATGGCGGAGTCACTAATATAAGGTTCTTTGTCAAAATGAATGTATGTAATAGAGGGGAAGTTGAGGATTGGAGGCTGAGTGAGGGTGTGAGGTAAGGCTGTGAGGTAAAACTGCGATATACACTACAAGACAGCCCTAGAACAACGAAATCTTAACAAACATCGACAAGAGATATAGAAAAGATCATTAAAAACAGTATATTGAACAGTCTTTGGCTTGTAGAATGCTTTGCGATGGCTGAGTTAAGAGGAATGATCTCCGAGGTGATTTGTTATTAAGGAAGACAAACCAAATCGCAGGTAAAGGGTTGAGGCAGTGAATAAGGCTGTGAGGTAAGACTGTGAATAAGACTGTGGGTTAAGACAGTGAGTAAGTCTGTAAGTAAGGCTGTGAACAAGACTGCGGGTTAAGACTGGGTTAAGGCAGTGAGTAAGGCTGTGAGTAAGACTGTGACGGGTCCTGGAGAACACCACTCAGGCGCCCCACTGCCTAATCTGCGGGGGAATCTGACGTCAAACTCTCTCCCTCAGGCGGCTCTGATGGCGGCGGAAGGGCGAGACACACACACACACACACACACACACACACACACACACACACACACACACCGCCATTGTCCGCCTCGTTCCTGTCTCAGCCGGAACCAGTATGAGGCTGACTAAAACGGACACACACACACACACACACACACACACACACAGCTCCTCCCCACACAAGTACAGCACAGTCACCATTTCTCATGAAGGTGTGTGGGCGACAAATGGACAATTAATGCAGTCTGGGCGTCTTGGTGAAGTCTGAAGGTGAACCTCGTGCACTGATGAAGTAGTCTCGTGTTATCAACTTAGACACAATATTAAGACTCCATTTTTCTTTCCTTCCTCGCCTCACGTAATAATAAGCAACATTTTGTACCTTAGTTTATGTTCACTACTCTACTCTAGTTTCCTTCTTCTTTTGGCCTCTTTTTATTCAATTCCATAATTTAGACTCAAAATTATGATTCCATTTTTCTTTCCTTATGAATCCACCAACCTTTTGCACTTTAATCTATATTCAATACTCTATGTGTACTAGTTTCCTATCTCCCTTTGGCCTTTTATAATTCAGTTTCATTACCTAAATTCAAAATCATGACTCCATTTTTCTTTCCTTATCATAACTCCACCAACCTTTTGTACTTTAATCTATACTCAATACTCTATGTTTTCTCCTCCTCTCTCCTCTCACCCACTTTTTATTCAGTTCCATAATCTAAACACAAAATCTTTACTCCACTTTTCTTTCCTTATTATGAATCCACCAACCTTCTGTACTTTAATCTATACTCAATACTCTATGTTCTCGAGTTTCCTCTCTCTCCACTCACCCCCTTTTTTTATTCAGTTCCACGCCACACTCGCATAATTTGATCCACTGATGAGGGAAAATTTGATGACTTACAACTAGAGCTCGACTGGTTCTGTTCACCTCCCACGTTCTCCCTCCTGGTTCGCTCGGTGGCCTTGCAGTATTTCCCCACTAAGGAGGATCGGACCCCCTTAATTTGTGCACTGGAGTTAATGCTCGTGTAATCTTCTGCAGGCGAGGCTGGGACGTGTAAGGTATAAATATAATGATAATTCTCTTAGTTGTTTATGTATTATGGAGTCAGTTCGTGCAGGATTGTGTTGGTGATTGTGGGAGTGAGTTTAAGAAAGGTGGTTGAATAGTAATGTTTTGTGTCTATTGTTGTGATGTTAACTATACGAATACAACAACAAAAACAACGTTAACAAAGACAGTAATAAATGATAAGTAAATGGTTTTTCTATCTACTGTACTTACGGGAATAAAGAAAAGATGAAAGAAAGTGATGGAAAAGGAAAAACAGAGGAACAAGAGAAGAAAGAGAAAAGAAGAGTAGAAGGGTGGAAGAAGAAAATGAGCTAAATACCAGGTTTATTCACATTTTTTTCGTGTTTACTGCATAAATTAAAGAGAACAACAACAACAACAACAACAGCACACACACACACACACTCTCTCTCTCTCTCTCTCTCTCTCTCTCTCTCTCTCTCTCTCTCTCTCTCTCTCTCTCTCTCTCTTACCTTCCAACACACAAGCAGGGGGCGGCGTGGACCACTTCCCTCCCACGCACACCGCTATGGCTGTCCCCTGAAGGGCGTATCCATCATTACACCTGAAGGAGGCCACCACGCCCCCACGCCCCAAGGTAACCCGCCCGTGGGATACAGCGGCTGGCGGAATACATATGCTTACTGCCTCTGCGACTAGACACGTCACCACCACTGTAAGGGAGAGAGAGAGAGAGGGAGTGGTTAGAATAGGACAGGAACATAGGAACATAAGAATATATAAGGAACAGGATCATGCAACAGGAATATAAGAACAGGAATATAAAAAAATAGGAATATGAAAACAGGAACATAAGAACATAGGAATCTAAGAACAGGAAAATAAGAACATAAAGATATAAGAACATATTTAATGGCCAAATGAATAATAAAGAAAAATAGAAAAGAAAAATGTAATTAAAAATATGAAAATAAACATGAAAAATCGAGTCAAAACAATGAAATGAAATAAAAAAAAAACGAAAGCCAAACAAAATAGTAACAATAAAAAACGAAAAAAAAAAATAAGGGAAAATATGGAAAAAAATACGGAAAAACAAAACAAAATACATTTAAATACCAAAAAAATCAACCCCCCCACAAAAAAAAAGGGAGAACAAAAAAATACGAGCAAAGCAGCTAACTAAATGCATCACAAACTCACAAATGAATCAGGGCAGAGGGACACGAAGGTGAGACAATGTTACAAAGCTGAAGTACTGAAGGGGAAAATTACCAAGTGTTCCTCCGCCTTGACTTGTAATTAATGCACGCGAACACTTTCCCTCTCGTATGTTTGTCTGGTAAAACCTGTACTTGTTTCTCCCTTAATGTCATGCTGTCTTGTGCTTGTCTTGCTCGTTCACGCCACTTTATACCTTGTCTTTTTTTTTCTCCCTCTCCTTCTTTGCCTCTACTGATACAATGGTTTTCTTTCTTATTTCCTTCTGATTCTTGACAAATTTGCTTCTTAATTTACAGGAAATGCTTTTTTTCTTTTGGTATTATTTTTGTACGTTCTAGTTTTTCATCTTTTTTTCTAGTGATGCAAGGTTTTTTCTATTTCCTTCTAATTCTTGACCAATTTACTTCTAAATTTAGAGGAAATACTTTTTTCTATTGCTATTGTTTCTGTAAGGTCTAGTTTTCCTTTTTTCTCTCTAGTGTCGCAAGTTCTTTTCATTTTTTGTATTTCCTTTCAATTCTTGGCCAATATGCTTCTTAATTTGCAGGAAACACTTTTTTCTATTGGCATTATTTCTGTACGGTCTGATTTTCCATATTTTTTTCTATTAACGCAAGGTTTTTTTTTAATTTCTTTCTAGTTTTTGGCCAATATGCTTCTTAACTTACAGGAAACACGTCTTTTTTTTTTCTATTCACTTGCTATTGTTTCTGTACTGTCCAGTTTTTCATCTTTTTTTTCTTTACTGACGGGAAAAAAGCCCGCAAAAAATAAAAAAGAAATTAAGTTCTTGTTACTTTTTCTTCACTCTTTTTTATTTCCTTTTTTTTTTAAGTCTACGAGTAAAGTAACATTACACTCGCCAGGAAAGGAGGTCAGAGTCTCGCCTTCATCCTCCTCCTCCTCCTCCTCCTCCTCCTTGTACTCCTCCTCCTCCTCCTCCTCCTCCTCCTCCTCCTCCTCCTTCTACACCACGCCGCGTCTGTCTTGTACCTTTCGCAAGTCTGCATGATGAACATAACACTCCCCACGACACACACACACACACACACACACACACACACACACACACACACGAATTCACTCCCACGCCTCCCCCACACCCGAGATTTAATTGGAGTGCATTAGGAGTGACAGGAGTGGGTGTACCAATGCCAAAAGTGAGTGTACCATTAGAAGTTGCAGGTTCATCCCTCTCCTGCAAGATTTATGAACCACCACTGACCATTCGCACTTTGTTGTTGTTGTTGTTGTTGTTGTTGTTGTTGTTGTTGTTGTTGTTGTTATTGTTGTTGTTGTTATTGTTGTTCTTGTTCTTGTTCTTCTTCTTCTTCTTCTTCTTCTTCTTCTTCTTCTTCTTCTTCTTCTTCTTCTTCTTCTTCTCTTGGCACACAGACGTTTCCAGAAATAGGTCAAGGCTTTCGATCTTATCTACTGGTGTATATAAAGATGCAAACACACACACACACACACACACACACACATACCCACACACACACGCAGACATACCCACACACACACACGCAGACAAGCTTCACCTTCAAACGCTCCCCCACGTGGCAGACAGATTAAGAAGAGGCTTGGGTCACTGAAGGTGGTATTTGTAACAGTGTTGGTAGGCCTTGACCGCTTAAAGTTACTGACTGAAGCACCGCCAAGGCAAGCAAGAAGCAATGCAGTGATAAGGGAAGTGAAATACGAGTGAGTTAGTGAGTGAAAATAATCAGGCTGGGTTAAATTAATAGAGTAAAAAAAGAAGGTATTTGAGAAGGATTAAATGGACAAATAGGAGGCAATGCAGTGATAAGGGAAGTGAAATATGTGTGCTTGTAATGTCACGGGAGGGAAGTTAGTCAGGGAAAATAATCATGTTGTGTTAATTTAATAGAGTAACGATGATTTGATGTGGTGAAGGAGTAAATAGACAAGTAAGAAGCAATGCAGTGATAAAGGAACTAAAATAGGTGTGCTTGTAATGTCACGGGAGGGAAGTTAGTCAGGGAAAATAATCATGTTGTGTTAATTTAATAGAGTAAGAATGATATGATTTGGTGAAGGAGTAAATAGACAAGTAAGAAGCAATGCAGTGATAAAGGAACTGAGAGGTGTGTGCTTGCGATGGTAGGGAAGGGAGTTAGTGGAGGAAAATAACCAGGTTGTGTTAAATTAATAGAGTGAGGAAGAAGGTATTTGGTGAAGAAGTAAGGGGTCAGTGCAGAAAAAAATGAGAAACAGAAGAAATAAAAATGAAAGGGACACATGAACAGGATATGGAGGGAAAATGAAAGTTTGGTTACTGAGACAGAAGAAAAAGAAAGAAAAAAGTAATAGAGATCTTACGAGGAAACACGGAAGACATTGAGAGATGAAGAAAAATTGATGAAAAAAAGAAGGGAGAAAATAATAGAGAGACATGGGATGAAGGAAGGATTATGGATAAAAAGAAGGAAAGACAGAGTGAGATGGAAACAGAGGAAATAAAGGTGAGGATATGGAAAATAAAAAAAGACACAAAACAACAAGAATAACAAAGAAAGCCAACGCCCCCCATAAAAAAATGGACAAACAACAACAACAACAACAACAACAACAACAACAACAACAACATCACTTATCCTCAACATCCTTACTGCATCACCTCTCCACAAAAAAAGAACAAAAAAAAAAAAGGGAAAGAGTGACCACAACACCCCCACGACCTCAAGCAACACACAACTTGCAGCTGAACGACAACAACACAACGACAACACAACGACAACACAACGACAAGCACGACCCAAGACGCAGGCGGGGCAGGAGGGAGTCAGCAAAGATTAAAGGTCACACGGATGAACTTTCCTGACCTACCCCCTACCTTTCCGTCCCCAAAGCGCCCCCTCCCCCCCACTCCCCCCCTCCCCAGGATCTTCCCCGCCATAGGAGGTTTAACACATTTCCTACGAGTTGGCTAATTACTGACCATTCTGAGGTCTTTCTTCCTTCTCCATTACTGTTCTCTGAGTATTAGTTTAAAGAAATTCATAACTGTTTTCTTTTAATCATCCTCTACTTTCTCCTTTTTTTATATATCTATGAAAATTTCGTTACTTTTAGTGCTGTGACGTGTTGCATATCGCAGTGAAAGAGTTAAGGAAGGCGAGAGAATGAGTGGAGCTGAGTGAAGCTGAGTGAAGCTTTGAAGAGTTACGGGGACGCCATCTTGACAAAAAAAGATTAAAAAATGCAAGAGAGAGAGAGAGAGAGAGAGAGAGAGAGAGAGAGAGAGAGAGAGAGAGAGAGAGAGAGAGAGAGTCATCGGTCCTCGCTACCGTACCAACCTTCCATGTAAATGTGCGATTCTAGATAAGAAATACTTATGTACTCTCTCTCTCTCTCTCTCTCTCTCTCTCTCTCTCTCTCTCACGTACACCCATCACCCAACCATCCCTACAACCCTTCTGATGCCTCGCTCCACACGCAGGCGCACTCAATTGCACGCAAGCACGAAGAATGGGAAGCCCCACGCGAGGCAAGAGGTGGGCGGCGTTGGGGGAGCGAGGGGGGGACGAGGGGGGGACGAGGGGGGCATCTAGGCGAGGGATGAATGAAGGGCAGGTAAGCAGCAGGTGAATGAAGCCTTTCCCGTGTCTCGAGGCTACGGTCGTGTTGATACGGATGCAAAAAGTACCTCTCAGCTCCTCCTGGGTACGCCGCTGCCGCTGTGTGTCTGCCGCGGGAGGTAATTAACGATATAAAGGGCGGAATTTACTGTTAATAAAGTAGAATCTGCCTTGTTGTCGCATTCTCAAGCTCGCGGGAGGGAAAAAAACACACACACACATACACACACACACACAGTCGCGGAGGCAGAGAGGCGTGACGAATAAAGTTGAAGAGGCAAGGTGCACGCGTCTCGGGAAATCACAGCTCCTCATCTCACCTGCTTCAAGGTGTGATCATCCTCGCACGTTAATTAAGCGAACTACCGCACGGAACACACGGGAACACACGGAACACGCGGACCCCTCACCCGCTATGACACACCAAGATAGAGCCGCACGCAACGCACAACAGGAGGAGAAGGAGGAGGAGGAGGAGGAGGAGGAGGAGGAGGAGGAGAAGGAGGAGGA
>CM035183.1:9333054-9356132 GCA_020233015.1 Callinectes sapidus
GAGAGAGAGAGAGAGAGAGAGAGAGAGGGGGGGGGGGGGTTATATAAGAAGGTAAACAGACAGAAAACCATCCCCAACAGATAACGTAGGAGGAAAAGAAGTAGAAGAAGAAGAGGAGTTTTACGTACACACACACACACACACACACACACACACACACACACACACACACACACACGAAGGGTAATGGGGCCACGAACCTAAAGAGTGAGCCAAAGACCAGTAGCTGTGTATTAGAGTTTTACCATCTGCTCACTGGTCGTCGTCACTGCTCTCCGCCTCCTCCCGCAGCTCAAACTACGGACCCCCACCTCCCCTCTTCCTCCTCCTCCACCTCTTCCCTTCCTCCTCTTCCTCCTCCTTCCTTCCTCCTCTTCCACCTCTTCTCTTTCTCCTCTACCTACTCTCTTCCTCCTTCAATCCTCTTTCCTCTTTCTCTTATTCCTTCTCTCGTTTTTCACTTCCTCTCTTCTTCCTCTTCCAACACCCTCTCCTCTTCCACCTCTTCCACCTACTATCTTCCTCCTTCAATCCTCTTTCCTCTTTCTCCTATTCCTTCTTTCGTTTTCCACTTCCCCTCTTCTTCCTCTTTCTCTTCCACCTCTTCCCTTTCTCCTCTTCCTCCGCCTTTCTTCCTCCAATCTTCTTTCCTCTTTACGTACACACCTTTTCTCCCTTTCCACTTCCTCTCTTCTTTTGCCTCCTCTTCCTCCTCCAACTCCCTTTCCTCTTCCTTCTACACCTCTCCTCTTTTTCCTACATTTTTTTCTTTGCCACTTCCCCTCTTCTTCCTTTTTCACCTCCAACACTTCTTCTCTTCCATCTCCTCTCTTCCTCCGCTTTCAATTTTTCTCTTCCTCTTCTTCTACCTCCTATCTTCCTCGTCTTTTTTCTTCAACCTCTCTCCTCTTCCATCTTAACGCCCTTACTTCCTCCTTCTCCTCTTCCTCTTCCTCCTCCTCCTCAGACCTCAAGATTCAGTGCCCGCTGTCTCACTGTCTCGATGATGCTATCTTGCTTAGATTTGAAGGACATTATTGATCAGGAAAATATTGATAGTTTATGTTGATTTGAAATTTAGATGATTATGTGTTAAAAATAAATTACTTGCCTCACTTTGGAAATATACATGATTGAATAGAAAAATTAAGTTATATACTCCTTTTTTAACTCCAGTTTTGACGAAATTCTACAAGCGAGAGAATGAAAAAGATTACGGACTAGAAAATTTGTTATTGGAAATTATTTCACTTATTCCGTGAAGTTTTATTATTATTATTATTATTATTGTTTTTATGTAGTTTACGATTTCTGGTTAATGTACGAGTAGTATTGGTATTGAAATGAAAGCTTTTTAATTGAATTTGCGCTTTCATTCATCTAATAATTTTAAATACATTCTTTATTCAACGTTCTTTCTTAATGTACGTATAATTGTTTCCCTTTACAACACTCGTTCATTTTTCTTTTTCTGTTTATTTTTTTTCACTCTTACCCAAATTACGTGTGAGATTTTCTGCCTCCACTACAATGAAAATAAACTGAACCGTCTTATTTTCGTGTTTTTTCATTATTTTTAAACTCTCAACTCTTCACGTCTGACAAAAGTTAAATCTTCCCACGATCATCCTCAACAGTGAGAGAGAGAGAGAGAGAGAGAGAGAGAGAGAGAGAGAGAGAGAGAGAGAGAGAGAGAGAGAGAGAGAGAGAGAGAGAGAGAGAGAGAGAGTTCATTTTCTTCCACACTAATCATATGTTGCTCTTTTAATTCATGACACGCACCTCGAATTACACATCCACTTTTTTCGCTCCCAATTATCCACCAGGGAGGAGAGAGAGAGAGAGAGAGAGAGGGAGTAATTGATCTTTTCTTTTTTCCCTCTCCGGCTCATCCCAATCTCGATACTAATAAAGAAACTTGTTGACGCATCCAAGATTACGTAGGAACTGAACTTTCACCCCGCACGCACGTAGTATAACACACACACACACACACACACACACACACACAATCTTCCGTTGACACCCTTTTACAAGATGCATCGTCATGTCAAATCTACACATGCACGTAAAACTCTCTCTCTCTCTCTCTCTCTCTCTCTCTCTCTCTCTCTCTCTCTCTCTCTCTCTCGTCTCTCTCTCTCTCTCTCTCTCTCTCTCTCTCTCTCTCTCTCTCTCTCTCTCTCTCTCTCTCTCTGGTAAAAAAGTAAGAGGAAGACACGCACACCCACACACCACCCAGCGCCCCAGGTCACCACAGGGCAAGAGGAGCAGAGGACAGGGCAGCATGACGACTCCCACCCCGCCCCGCCTTGGCTGACTGAGGTTATCACATGAGCCCCCACGGAGCCGCCTCCTGAGCGCTCATTAATTTCTACTTCCTTGACGTGGCAGTGGACGCGCGGCTTTGACATTCCTCTGCTCCCTCTGGCTAAGCTAACTAACTAGCATGGTGTTTGTTTGTGTTTGGGATGCGTGGCTGTATGTGTGTGGTGCTGTGTTAGTGTGTGTGTGTGTGTGTGTGTGTGTGTGTGTGTGTGTGTGTGTGTGTGTTTAAATGCTGGTACATTCCTGCCGTGTCATTGAATCTGCTCATGAGGGCGTGACACACACAATCCAACCGTGCATTATTTATGGCTTTCGTCAGGTCGCCTTCACTCGGTGTCCCTAATTCATGCCCACCACTCATTGAACGATAACACCAGAGCAAGCCAGCAAAACCTTCACGTAGAGACGCATGACAGTTATATTTACCTCTTATCTTTTTCTCCCCCTTTCTCTCACTCGTGACATTTCAACTTGAGGTAAAATACAACTTTTCTTCCTCCTTTCTATATCGCACATCCACAAGCGCTGTACCGTCGCCGCCACACCAGCACTAGCACACCACCAACACTAAGCAACACCAACACGGTAATACGGCGGAGGCAGGAGACGGTGGTGGCTTGACCTTACGCCACCGCCACGCTCAGTCACACTGCAGGCGAGCTGGCCCACCGACGTCCCTACCTTCTCTCCGCCGCTGCCCCGCACACACTGACTGGCCCGCCGCGTGCCCCCGCCAGCCAGACCCTATTCTCCTACTCCCACTCCTGCCCGCCCCCGCTGCCCTCATGACCCACACGTTATCCCCCTCCCTTCACCCATCCCAGCCGTCCCACCCACTCCCACTTCCCATGCCACCTCACGCAACCCTGTGAGTGTTCTGTATGCAGTATTGGAGTGACTGGTACTATGACAAAGCTGCTAAACGTGAGACAAGATGCCACGTCACTCCATCAACGCAGATGTGTACAGAAACGTGGTCCCCTCAAAAACTGGGAAAAAATCAACTTGAAGGTGAAACTGAAATATCGTCGGAAGATTATATTATAGAGTTGTCGTTTCGGCTCGAGATTTCATGAACTTAGAAATATATAAAACTACCGAAAATAAAGAAAAAAGTAAAACATGGAATTGAAACCGTAAAATTTATAAAGAAATTCCTAAAGAGTTGTTGTTGAATAAAACCTGAGACTACAGTGGTAATCAATTCATCCCTCATACTCCAAGAAGCTAAAGACTCGAGTCCAGAGCTTCCATGGTGTGCAGCGCAAGAAGACGAACAGCAGGGCCTAGGCAATACAAGGCAAAGAATAATTCAGTACACCAACACCATAAACAAGAAACAAACTCATCACTTACCTAACTCCATGTCCCAGCTGGCGTCTCAGGGTGCAGCTTGTCCATCCACCATGAGGAGTCAGGAAGGTGATTTGAAGTCCCAATACCAGGAAAGGGTTGGACTTATGCCTATCGACTGCACAAGGATCATGTCATAAGGTAGGCATGTCAACTTGTGCCCAGTCCTTGGCAGGTGTTGGAGAGAAAGAGTAACTCCCATGGCTCAGGATCGAATTTGCTACATTACGACCACGAGCTGACCAGTTTACCACGGAGCCACCCAGCCCTCAATAGCACAGAATTCTTGGTATCGAAACCGGGGAGCTAAGTAACGTGGCTCCCAAAAGTCACACATTTACGTGATATTCACACATACACACACACACATTCACACACTGCACTCAACACAAACATTATCCACCGTATTTTTTGCAGGTGTAATACGATTTTTCACTTCACACCACTGCCATTTCCTCCTACATGGTGTTCACTCCTTTATCTGTAGTCTGTTACTGCTGTCACGTGTTTGTTACTTTGTTTGTCAATTCCACGTGTCGCCTGTAACACCAAAAGCAGGATCAGACACTGGAACATGTAATACGGAAGACAGGAGAGGTGACGCAAATTAAACTGAGTCAGAATGTAATCGGAATGAAATAGTACAGAAGACATTGAGGGAAATGATGCTACTGCTGGAAATATGAAGCGAGATAAATGCATGAATGGTTAAGATAGTCAAGGCGTTCTTAGAAAATGAAATAATGAAGATGAACGGAGGAATGTTTACTGTAGTGAAGGTCTTCCTAAAGATACAGTGGCGTGCCAGACGTAGGAATGTGTATAGAGAATGGAAAAATTATGATCGATATGGGATTTTGAAGAGAATGTAGTAAGCCAGAAGTAGGAACGTGCACAGAGAAAACAGAATGACCCAAGTAGTGATTAAGAATGAGCCCAGTCCTCTCTCAAGTATCGAAGTGCCTCGAATGAAGCACTGAACCAGACTGATGCTTCATAGACTAACTAACTACCTCACAATGTCTCACTTCCTGTCCTCTTTTCAACCTTTCGCGCACACTCTCAATAACCTATATAATTATCTCCTATATTGCCTGACTAAACTTAAATCACCACCATGATCATAATACTGAACAGGAAAAAGTCACTCTTCTCACAATGAACGAAGCTCTGAAACTCTACCACACCATCTGGAGCAGTAACTATTGTGAACTCTAGAATCACATACCTATTTCACTTGATGGATTTGAATAGTATAAGGATGAAATGTTTCCACAGATTATAAGACTAACAGATAGATAGATAGAAATAGATCAAAATAGATAGGTAGATTGATTGATTGAGTTTTAGAACCTCATACCCATTTCATGTCATTGACTGCAATACTATAAAGATGTAATGTATACCTTCACAGATTATCAGACCAATAGATAGGTAGATGTAAATAGATAAAAAAAACATGTAGATAGATTGATAGATTGAACTTTAGAATATCATATCTATTTCATTTCATAGATTGGAATACTATGATAAGGATAGGCCCTACATAGAAATAGATGGATGGATAGATGGATGGATTGATAGAACTTTATAATATCACACGCATTTCATTTGATGGCTTTGAATACTATGGTAAGGATGAAAATTATTTACACTTATAGATTATCAGAGAGAGAGAGAGAGAGAGAGAGAGAGAGAATGCACTGAAAACTCTGACACACACATGAAGTAAACATATACATTGACACAGAGATAAGACATACATACATACATACATACATACAGACAGACAGACAGACAGACAGATAGCAATGAGGCCTGCAAACACACATTTTCAGAGGTGCAGTAGGATCACATTTAAATCAACTGCAAAGGAAACACCATCTTTTAACAACTTTCTTTATTTCTTATACAAAAATAGCAATACATTCATATGGAATTTGAATATCCTTGTTATGGGGAGCAATCATCCACACTGGTCACTAATTGCCATGAAGACACGCACAGGTTACAATAAAAGAAGTATTTGGTGTCTCTAACAAATCTGGATGTGTTGCAATTTTGACTCAATCCTGATTCCAAAAGTCTTCTCAATTTGACTCTAAGTAACAAGTGCCAGTTTTGTTTCTGACGCTTTTCCACGTCTGTCCGTTGTCAAAATTGTTGTTATCTGGTTTCATTAAATACCCAATCACAAATAAATAGTAAAATTCTGAGCGAAACTATTGAATGATATCAAAGTATTTGCCATATCTAGTTTCACAAAATTAACTAAGTGACGGTGACTCTTCAGAATGAAAGACTGACTGATTACTCGACATTTTGCTATCCTGATCAAATTTGGACTTGTACTTACTTACAATAAGCTAAGAGAGAGAGGGAGAGAGGGAAAAAAAACCTTCTCAACAGTAATGCATGAGGCAAACTTTGATAAATGACAAAGTTTACACAAAAAATAAATTATCAAAACACTGAATTCTTGACAGCAAAAAACCTACCACTGAAACTAGGATATAGAAAAATACATGTTTTTTTTGTTTCTATACATAGTTTGAATTCTTGACCTCCAGACTAGAAGAAAACACAAGGCCCTGGAACTCCCGACCTTTGAGATGAGACAAGGTGGTGGCGGGGGTCAGCAGGGGCCGTGGTTGGCAAATATCCATCATTTACGACTTTGTAAACTGGCGGAGTGAAAGTGACAAGTCTCCTCCAAGAATCCTTGCACTAATACTTTCCTGATTGATTCTCACAAGAAGACTGCACTGTGGCTTGAAACTGATGGCAATGAACACCAAATTGAAATAAATATGTGTGTGTGTGTGTGTGTGTGTGTGTGTGTGTGTGTGTGTGTGTGTGTGTGTGTGTGTGTGTGTGTGTGTGGTAAAGATAACAATAATAACAATGATAATGATAATAATGATAATGATAATAATAATAATAATAATAATAATAATAATAATAATAATAATAATTATTATTATTATTATTATTATTATTATTATTATTATTATATTAACAATAATAATAATAATAATAATAATAATAATGTACGTGTGTATGTTAATAATAATAATAATAATAATAATAATAATAATAATAATAATAATAATAGTGTGTGTGTGTGTGTATGTGTGTGTGTGTGTGTGTGTGTGTGTGTGTGTGTGTGTGTGTGTGTGTGTGTGTGTGTGTGTGTGTGTGTGTGTGTGTGCGTGTATGACGATACTTTTGGAGTATCAATTTAAATCATCTTCATGGAATGCTGATGGAAGTAGTGGCCACCACACCTCCCGGTCGTCACTGAGCAGAGGTGTGGCGGTGCACTGTGAGAGGAAGGAAGATCTTGGTGGGAGGAGTGTCCCACCGTTGCATCCTGACAAAAATGCCCACCACGCTGTCACTTGCTACCACACCAACACGTATGGACAAGTGAAACGAATCATTCAGACCAAAGCCTTCAGTTTCTATAGACTTTGATCACAATATTTACAAAAGCCTTAAATAAAGTTTTGTGAATTGCTGAATTACTGAAATTCAGGAACATGTACCACAGTAAATGAGATACAAATACAAAAATAAATAAATACAAACAATAAAAAAAATAACCAAACATCTCACAAAAGATGATAATAACAGGTTCCACTCAGCCAGTAAGCAGTGTGATGCTTACTGTTAATTACATGGAAGTCTTACTGTTTTACTTAAGTTTTGCAGTATCACAGTTCACATGATTCTCCAGTGTTTGGTGAAGACAAGTCACCACCAGTGTATCAGTTCAAGTTGTACCTACACTCCTACATCTTCCACAAAACAAATAGTGAAGTAACACGTGTGTCACAAAACTACATCTGCAGTGGTACATACAGTTTAAGAAAATAAAAAACAATAAATATCTTTTTCCTTTTTTGCTGCACTGATGATTCCCTATGAAATAAAAAATATATAGTCCTTTCTAAAAAAAAAAGTAAACAAGACTATCCTTATAAATAAACAAATTAATCTCAATGATTTACCAAGAAACAAAACACTTCACACAAGGTCTGTACAAGCTTACCATACTTTAATTTTCCTATATGGCAAAAAAAGAAAGAAAACAAACTTGCATCACCAATGACCCTGTAAAAGCACCTACACAAACACACACCTTTGTCAAGACTGGACAACCTGTGCTGTGACAAGTCTGCAGGTACTGGAAACAAGGAGCAACAAAACAGACCACTGAATATCCCTCACTTCCGAGGACAACACAATAACAAACCAAGGGAAGGGTGCAGCTTGCTGGTGATACAATACAGTGAGAGGTAGGCAATGACGAGATGTTTTTCTTGGCTACACATCACTTTGAGATTGAGACGAGGAGCTACACCACACTACTACGAGTGTCACGGGAGTGGTCCTGAGGTGATCTGAAGGCCCACCAGGGATGTAGTCAAGGCCAGTAATACACAGCCACTTTTTAGGTCAACTCCCCACAACCTGCACTTCCTGTGGTGTTGTGTCATTGGAACATCACAATTAAAGAAACACTGGAAACACCATAACATGAAATACCAGGAAATTGCTTCACCTTTCAGCCATTCTGTCAAAACTCAGCCTGGCCACATATTAACAGAGATTTTCAGATATGTAGCTTTTTCTTAGATAAATTTCTAGTCTTAAAATCCAAGTTAACTTCCTGAAACTGGTGTTGTACTTTAACCATTATCTCACCATCACTAAGTTTGAAGGTGCTGATGGGATAATGGATAAGGTACATCAATTTCCAGAGGTTATGATTGATTTTAAGACTAGAAATTCATCCAAGAAAATTTACAAACTTGAGAATCTCTGCAGATATGGGCCCTGATTCTAAGACATGAAGGTAGCATACACACTGCCACACATGTCACACCAACAGAACCCTCCTAACCTCTAACCTCCCAGCACAAAGGCAACTGACAAACAACACACTGGCTAAGCAAGATGCAAGTCATTCCAGGAGACACAAGACTGAGCAGACCACATCGCCACTGAGATAACAGTGTCTGCCAATCAAAATAAAGCTTTCCTTGATGCTCAAACTAATGTAAAATGTTGCAATGTCTATTTACAACTATACACATTATCTGGAGGTTAGAGGCTAATGGTGACAGGTCAAAATTTATGTCTTTTCTGGCTATTGTGATTATAATGGCTTCTCTAAATAAAAAATGCAATGGTTCCCTGAAATTCCATAACAAGTCAAGCAAAGAGCTCCTATTCATCACACAATTCCCTGTAAGAAGGTAAAGAAACCTGCTCTACACACTTTAGAACCTTTAAACATGCATTGATTATCAACTTCCCTGTAACTGACACTATACCAACAGTAACACGAAACCATATCAAAAATTATAGTACTCTTTCGTCAAATTAGATGAGTTTCTGCATTACATGATAAGTGATATGTGTAAATTCTATTCTTTGCCTCTTGGTGCCTTGCTCTCTCCACTCTCCACTGGTGTGACTATGACATCAAAGCCCCCATTACCCATAGTTCCTGCTTCCTGTTGCCTTGCTCCTTCCCTGACATACTTCCTCTGTCTTCCAGCTGTTATGTGGGGAATATGAAACCAGAAGGAAGACAGAGAGGAGCGTCACCACTCACCCACACAGCACAGTGAAGTATCTGAGGCACTGTTCAGGACATCTAGTTTTGTCTACTACAGTGGTCAGGACACACAGAGAATAAGTGGAAGGTTTCAAAGTGGCATTAATAACATGAAATCAGAACATGTAGGATGGGAAGTGCCTTGGTACACCCTAATGCTTTCCTAATAGTTTACCAAG
Source organism: Callinectes sapidus (assembly GCA_020233015.1). Lineage (NCBI taxonomy): Eukaryota > Metazoa > Arthropoda > Malacostraca > Decapoda > Portunidae > Callinectes > Callinectes sapidus. The sequence continues at coordinate 9,342,544 of CM035183.1, forward strand.
CTGACACGTTACTTGTTGTGAGATCATGTCAATGGGAAAGACCTGCACGTCAAGGTAAGTAATGAGATGCGATGGTTTGATATCACTTGCAGCTGATATGGTCACTATCAATGAGTTCTCCTAATGGTAATTAGATGCTTTCCACAAAATTAATCCAGTACGTAATATCAGCATTTTTCCATCAAATTTCCCCCTATGCTGCTATTTTGTCACTCTGGAGAAGCTTCTGTTCTATGTATATGTAGAAAGTCTGAAGTTGAAGAACATTGGCAGTAAAAAGACCAGCAACTTTATCAAGACTTGGTAAACACTTCAATATAGTAATAATCTTTAAAGAGAGATTTCTAGGAAGATAAAAGATCAAGTAAAGGTTAAGTGCGTCATTACTTACACTTACTCTCACGGAGCCAAGTAAGTGTTCACAGCTCACAGTTAATATCGACTGTGTGGTCTTCAAAGGCGTCAGGAGGCACTAAGATATGATTATTCTGACCATCAGGTCCAAGGGAAGTTGTGAGGTCCTGCTGTGAACTGGCTATCAAATACTGCAGCTCACTGGAGATTGGAATTCCATCCTGCAAGAAAGTAATAAATCAATGCATGTTCAGAAAACAGAGCATCAATATATGGTCCTTTTTCAATCAATAATTTCAAAATCATTCATGCCAACTCATTCAGTACTATGATGCATTTTCATATTTATTCTTCTTATCATTTGGCAATTTTATACAGCTTTAGAAACTTATCTGGGGATTAGAATGGTGAAGACTATGGCCACTAATCTTCTGGCTTCCATAAACCCTTTCCAATGTCAATAAAATCAACTAATCATATCCAAAATCAAAGATGAAAATGCTTTCCAGTACTGAAAGGGTTAATTGATGTTAATGTGAGAGGAAGACTTAGTGTTCCTGACTGACCTGGGTGACCAAGGTTCCATCCTCCCGCTGGAACACCACAATCTCCCCAGCATTCTCCAGCAGAGACGGTCCCAGGTCCTCTAGGTCACCCACTTCACAGGACAACTTCTCCAGCTCATCCTGCTGCTGCTGCTGCTGTGTTGTGTTCACCAGAGAGTCTACCAGTGGTTCAGCAAGAGTCTCTAGCACACAGTTGGGGTCCAAAGAGATGCCCCTCATCCCCTCAAATGCCTAAAACGAGAATGGAAGGTCAGTATGTGTTTAAAATTAAGCTTAAGATCCATATTCAGAAATACTTTGTTCTCTTCACACACAGGACAGTCCAGAAGATCACCACACAAACACACACACACACACACACACACACACACACACACACACATTATTCACACTCTTAGGACAGTCACTTATTGATGGAAAGGAACATCTTGCCAACCAAACACACACCAATAGCAATACCAATCTTCAGTGCATCTATCCATGACTCAGTTAACTCACTCAAACATACTAACTGACAAACAGTAACCTGAATACCATCTCCACCAGGTAATAATAAGAAGGTAAGGTGGCCAGTGCCTCGTTTTTCTCACCTGCTTTCCTTCCGTGTATGAGAAGAAACAGTCCAGGTCAGTGTCTTGTGTGGGTCGAGGCACCAGCATGTCCTGGCTGAAGCAGTCGTCACCAGGCACCGGGGAGATGCAGGGAGAGATGGTCACCTCCTCCTTCACTATGGGCTCCTGCTTTATCTGTACAGGAATAGCATCACTGTGGAATCCTGTCCCTGAACTGGTACTGACAGAGATTCTTAAGTATGTAAGTTTTTTCTTAAATGAATTTGCAGTCTTGACATCCATCTTAATCTGCCAAAATTGGTGTTGCATTTTAGCCATTATCTCATCACCAGTAAGTTTGAAGGTGCTGATGAGATAATAGCTAAAGCACAACACCCATTTTGGGAGGTTACAATGGATTTTAAGACTACAAATTCATCTAAGAAAAAGGTGACATACTTAAGAATCTCTGTTAATACAGTTCCTGCTTCTCAATGACATGACATAATGGCTGTCAAGTGTACATTTCCTATATCATGTTATCTTGTATGGAAGACACCACACACACACACACACGCACACACATGCATGAAGTGTTTCACAGCATCACAGCACTGTGACTTCACTAACCTCCTTCAGGAGACTCTTGTCCCTGCTAATGCGTGTAGTGAGCTGCTGCTGCTGCTGTTGCTGCTGCTGTTGTTGTTGTTGTTGTTGAGGTGGTTGTGGTGGTGGTGGTTGTGGCTGTGGTTGTGGTTGTTGTTGTTGTTGTTGTTGTTGTATCAGGTGTTGTTGGTGGTGTTCCTGGGATCGAAGATTCACCTCAGTGACGGGCTTCACTGGCATGTCACTCAGGACCAGCTTCACTATCACCTCTCGCTCCGACACTCTGCAAGTTAAAGCATTGCATTTTTTACAGACAAACACTCACAGGATCACATTTCACTTCCTATCACTGCAATCCTTTCAAAGAAATTAGTCAAATAGTAAGATACTGAATATTTACTAACTAGAAATAAGGATTAAAAATTTGTTATATTCTTCAAATGACTAGAGAAGGTAATGAGTTTTGCAAAATAAACAACAAAAAAAGTTACATCTCACCTTAACACAATGATCTGTGTGTTGTCCACCACAATGAGCTGCTCCGTCTCTATGAGTGTCTTGATCTGTGCTGCAATCTCCTGTTCCGTCAGCACTGTGCCTTCCTTGGAGATGAGCCGCAGCTCCTGCAGCGTGTTCTGACCTATGCTGGCCAACACGCTGCTCAGGCCGCTCCCTGCAGCTGCTGTCGTCTCGGCCTTCTTGGGTTGTGTGTTTGGAATGATCTGCCCTGCATGGCCCTCAAGGCCATTGGTCACTTTGGTCTGGCTGGTGGTCTCCTTTCTCCGCAGGGGAGCACTCAGGGTGGCCCTCAGCAGATCCTGAGAGGGAAGGAGCACTGAACTCTGACTGATTACTTCACTGTCGTCTTGAGAGAGAAGAGTGGGATCCTGCTTCACAATGTTGTTATTTGTACTAGTTTGAGAAACTAACCTACTTTGCACTGTGGGTTGAGGCATGAGGACACCTGTTCTTGGCCGCTGGGACACCACTAGTTCACTTTTCACTTGCGGCACTGTCCTGCCAGCGACAAAGTTTGGCACAACACTGCCCGTCCCTGAACTCCCCCCATCCCTCGTGACAAACACATCCTCCAGCCGGACGGCGGCCAGCGGCGCATCCCCCTCGCCCAGCAGCAACGTCTGCACCCCATTCCTCCGGCCACCCACACCATGTTTGTGCAAAGCAGATGTGGAGTAGGTCTTGGCCTGGCTGGGTCTGGGCCGCTTGGGGTGGGTGGCCACTTCCGGTGCCTTGGCGGACTTGACGCTGCTCATGACATTCTTCATCATGTCGTCCAGGCTGTGGATGACATTCTTGGCCGGCTGGATGCAGGTGAAAAGGTCGCCGTTGCCCCGCAGCAGGATGTAGTAGCTCTTGTGGTCCGGGCCGATGACGGGCCGCAGCTGTGACAGAGTTGTCTCCACACTCTCCCTTGAGCCAGTGTTGGGGGCAGGCTCGGCAGCCTCCCTGGTCACGCCAGAGCCCGAGGGCATGTTGCTGCTGCTGGCCGTGCCATTGGGCTGCCCCACCACACTTCTCCGGTTACGTTTTCTTGACAATATTGATATCCTGTCTCTCCACTTCATTGCTGAATCCTACACAATGGGAGTGGTTAGTCAGCATTACATTCTACTTTAAAAAAAAACACCTTCAAAAACCTTTAAAACCACCCTAACAAAACCTAACCTAACAAAATCTAACATTCCATTACGAAAACCTGGTGGTTTTCACAGCAAGCAAAAAACATGAAAAACCTTAAATAACAACCTTAAACACCCTAAAAGCACCCTTAAAACCCCTATGAACAACCTTAAAATTACCCCAAAAAAACACCCCTAATCTAACCAAACAAAACTCAATGTTCCTTTACAGGTCTCCCACTGTTACAACTTGGTAGTGTTCATAGAGAGCAAAAAAAATGAGAACCTTAAAAAACAACCTCAAATATCCTAAAAACACCCTTAAAAACCAGAAAAACAACCTTAAACAACACCCCCCAAAAAATATCCCCTAACCTAACCTAAACCTTTAAAAACATCAAAAACATGAAAACCAACTTTGCAAACCCCTTAAAACATTACACCTTAATAAATCTCAAATAACATGAAAAATTCTTAAAAATCAATATAAACAAGAAAACACCTTTAAAAACAACAACAAAAAATCTTAAACCCCCTCAAAATCACCCTTAACCTAATGTAACCTAACCTAATGTTAACCATCCTTTGCAGGTAGAACATGCAAAAACATCTTTTAAAAACCCTAAAACCACCTTCAAAAACCTTTAGAACTGCCAAAAAAACAGCCCTAACCTAACCTAACAAAATCTAACGTCCCACTACAAGAGTCCCAGTGGTTTGAACTGGTGGTGTTCACAGCAAGCAAAAAACATGAAACTCTTTAAGAAAGAACCTTAAATACCCTAAAAACATACTTAAAACCCCTAGAACAACCTTAAAAAATACCCCAAAAAAAAACACCCCTAACCTAATCAAACCAAACGTCCCTTTACAGGTCTCCCAGTGTTACAACTTGGCAGTGTTCAGAGTAAGTAAAAAAAATTAAAGCCTTAAGAAACAACCTTAAACACCCTAAAAACACCCTTAAAACCGCTAAAAACAACCTTGAAAAATACCCGCAAAAAATACAATGGTACCTCTTGATTCGAATCTAATTAGTTCTTTTTGGCTGTTTGATTTTCAAAAATTCGAATTAGGAAGCAATTTTTAACATTGAAATTAATGTAAAAACATTTAATCCGTTCCAATTTACTTTAAATAAAAAATACTACACTCAACCCCAGCTATTGCAAGAAATTGGTCCCTTAACATCGCCACAATAGCTGAAAATGCAATAGCCATTGTAAAGAAGTAATGGGAAAAAATATAACTGGTTCTGGCCCACCAGAGTGGCAATATGATTTAACATATTGGCAACTTGTTTTCCCCTCATCTCATCATAATTCATAGATATCGTTCATATTTTGAGAATATAAAGTAAACACAGACATGAAATGCATAAAAAAAAACAGGCATAACAAAAAACTTGGTGTGAAACTCCCAAGTACCGATGAAAATTAAACAGGTTTCACCCGGGTCCCCGCCTCCCTCTCGTGCACTAAATACGGGAACAAATCGCATACTATTCCCCCCCTCCCCCTCACTCTGTCCCTATCCACTCCCATTCTATACACAAACAGACCGAGTAGGCCACCCCACCCCCCACTCCATCCATCTTCCAGCCACTCACTATCCTCTCTCCCTCCTCACCCCCCCCTCTCTCTCATCAAGTAGAATACATTCTTGCAACATCATTTTCAACAGGAATTATTTCAAGAAAAGTATAAATTATTGTACAAAACTGCAAAGTATAGTATTATCGTAGTTTGCACAAACGACAATGATATTTAACAATTCATTCTTCATTGGTTGTTTAAAGTGTTAAATATATTTTCACTAGTAAATAAGTTTGACAGTGACCAGAGTAGAAGAAAAATTTCTGGATTTGGACCTAATGTAAATTAAAAAATGTGTTAAGCATGCATAAAAAGAGAGGTACTTGTGGTTACTTTACACAAACACTTACAAATAGTTGGGGAACATCAGAATTGTTTTGATTTAAATACAGTAATTTAAACAATTTAAATCAGAGTAAAAAATCATGATTCAGTTCAAAATTAAATATTCTGTATTATGTTGTATTAGGAAATGCGATCAACTTCTTTTTATGTAAAAGGGGAAAGCTGACCAATGGCAACATCAAACAGGAAAAAATATTAGCCACTGTTGTAAATGTTACATAAAGGTCTCCAATATAAGCAAAGAATAGTTAGACCTTTGATTTCCTGATTCCCTAATTCTTTTCTAGTCTAGTATCCTTATCAGGAATACTCTTCACAACCTCCTAGCTATTTGCCAGTATAGATTCTATCAAGGGCATTCTATTGGCAACCTTCTGGCTTTTCTTACCCACTGCAACTTCCACTGTTGGCTTACACACATATAAAGCTTTCAAAAGTCAACACCAAAGCAAGTTTCAGAACATTCCACTCATACTCCCCTTTCATATATGGTGAAATCAAAAGTACTTCATCTTACCAACCCTACTTTAACTGACTGCCTTATGCCTGTTTCTTATTGCCAAAATACTGCATCTCTTTTCATGGCAATTGGTCTTCTGATGTGATTAACTCCATCCCTCCCTCCTGCACCACCAGACTAATTAATCTCACCCTTATTCCCTCGTGGCAATTGCTCTTCCGGTGTTACTAACTACATCCCTCACTCCTGCAACACAAGACTAATTCATCTCACCCTTATTCCATCCATCTCTAATACACTGCACTCATTCAAGAGAGATTTCAAGATATTTATCCCATTCTTTTGCCTAACAATTTTGAACCTGCTCAGGGACTGGCATCTAGGTGGGCCCATTTGTTTAATCATTTTTGTTCCCTTTGGTCGGATTTCTTCGCCTATATTAAAAGTACATCATTGTCAATCTTTCATTCTCTTTTCTGGTAGACTTAGAACTCCCATACTATTTCTGCATTTCTCCCTTCCTATGGCCTGGACTCTCATTTCTTGACCATCATTCTTAATTCTGTCTGGGAACTGGCACCTCTATGGGCCAAACATAAAGTATATAACTTAGTAATAAAATTTTAAAAAGCAGACTTTTTTCAAACAGAAGTGATACATTGCACACATGCACATGAAAATTAATAATGTATATTAAAAAATGGCATTCAAAATAAAATACGGAAAAAGAGGGAAAAGATAGGCAGGAAACTATGGAGGGGGAAAAAAATCAATTCATACACATTATTTAAAAGGCAAATCATGTAACAATCACATACACACGAAATAATGCATTAAAACCAGGCAAGCGGAGTAAAACAAGGAGGAAGGCAGGGAAACAGAAAGCAACGGACACAAGCAACGAAATCCCTTCACTAAGAACGTAGGAATGAAACCGTCTATTTAACCCCAAATAACAAGCAAACACTCAACACTAGACACAAAACAAGCCACTATGTAACAAGCCAAGGCCCTCAGACACAAGCATCTCCCATAACACCAACGGACAAGCGCCCAGTGAAGGTGGAGAAGGGAAAAAAACAAATAATAAACAATGCAACCAACACGCTGAGAAACCAAAACAAGCATGACTTTTATGACACCTCTCCATCCTCCTCCCTGGTCAGCCCACGCCACGCCCTTGCCATGCCACGACCAAGGGACCCTCCAGAGTATTAATTCCGCCCTATACTCACCTTATTCCCAGACGCCCTGCATATGGAAGGAGAAGTTGTCTCGGCCTCGCTGCGTCTTGGTTTGGGTCTCGGTCTGGGTCTCACTCGTGGTCCTCTACTGGCGCCGACTGACCCACGGGCATAAAATATTTTCCTACTTCTTTTTTTCGATGAGTATGTTTTCATATTGGAGTATTTTTCATTTGGAAATATCAATGATTGGATATGCTTATTGTTTTTTTTATATTTAATGGTTTCATGTTGTTAGATACTCACTTCACTTTTTTCATGACTGTATTTCATAAAGGAAAATATGGTGAACCTTAAACTGCTGTCACACCAACCCATAAATATTAGTGTTGGAAATCGTATAATCTGGTGTCAGACAGTAAAAAGAACATAATCTGACTTTGGTATGCGCCATAATCAGACAGACAGCTGACCGTCTTATCAATGCTGCTGCTGCTGCTGTTGCTGTTGCTGCTCTTACTGCTGTCTACCTGTACATTGTGATGAGATTAGCTGTCTCTCTCCCTGCCATATGTGCGTGTGTGTGTGTGTGTGTGTTCAATCCAGCCAAAATATGAGACAAAAACTGCTTATTATCTTTACTTCTGTTGCAAAACACTTGATTTTGCCTTACATATGCAGTGCCTTATTGCAGTGCCATGTTGCCTGTTAGTTATGACTCTATTGTCTTCCAAATATCTCACCCATTTCTCTTTAATTAATATTTCACAGATTTTGCTGACCACACTTATTAGTGATACAGGCCTATAATTTGATGGGTCGGTCTTCTTTCCTCCTTTGTAAATGGGCACTATGCTGGCCCTCTTCCACTCCTGTGGTACCCTCCCTTCCTTTATTGAGCTGTTAATCACTTCCCAGATTGGCTGTGTTAGTTGATCCTTACATTCCCTAGTGTCCAGCCTGATACTCCTGGTCCTATTGCTTTTCTTACATCTAGAATAAAGATAGACAATAGGTTAATATATATATAAACCCCCATAAATGTCAAAATAGGCCTATTTAGCGAAAAAAAAAAAACAAGTAATACGCCATAAGAACGAGGCCAAACAATATTAGTAGTTGTATTTTTCTATGTTTCTCTTGACACAGCTAAGAAATTGAGTAGGTTATATGCAAAGAACATAGATAGACTATAGATGAACATGTATATAACCCCATAAATGCGAAAGTAAAGGGAATTAGCGAAAGAAAAACACGAAAATTAACAGAGAAACAAGGACGACCGGATCATGTTTACCCGCACTTGGAGCAAAAAGTAGTTGTATTTTTCCATGGTTCTCTTGCCATAGTTAAGAAATCGAGTAAGTTATATGCAAAGAACTTAGATAGACAATAGATAAACATGTATATAACCCCATAAACGTCAAATTAAAGCGAATTAGCGAAAGAAAAAACACATAAATAAGTGGAAGGAATAAGACCGATCGGTAGTCATGGTTACCGGCACTCGGACAAAAAAGTAGTTGTATTTTTCCATGTTTCTCTTGACACAGCTATAAAATTGGGAAGGTTATACGCAAAAAACATCTGAATATGGTCTGGAATGATGTGTCATAAGCAGTATTTCAGTGTATAATTCTGAATGTCATACAGCACACTGGATTGTTGAGTATAGGCGTTTTCAGGAGCACTTTGTAGAAGGCGTACTGTATAGAACCGTTCGCCAATATAAGTGAATAACTCTTCTGAAAATAATCTTTAGTTGCGGGATCATGCAGCGCTGAGCTATTGGCACACAGAGCCAAGGAAAAGCTACTTCATCACCGCGTACAGGTAGACAGCAGACAGCAGCAGCAGCGGACATCATTGACAAGACTATGGCACACACCAACATGAGATGGAACTCACAACAATATGATACATACGTCACTTAAGTACAGAAGGGTCATAATAATGCGTTCCCCTTTTCAAAACTGTGACACTTCAACGATCAACACCAATAATTTGTCCCTTGTCTCCCTTCCTATGGACTCTGCCTCCCCCCAACATTTACTGGGATTCTTATGGCTTCCTCAGTGTTATGAATTGCATCTAAAGCTTTTTATCGCTCAATTGTTCCTTACATAACAACATAAGAGAGTGAAGAAAGCTGCAACACATCGTTAGGCAGGCAGGCAGGCAGGGACACAGTTCTCATGTAATTAATGTTGTCAAATTCCTATCAATAACACTAAATACTTATCATGTACACACACACACACACACACACACACACACACACACACACACACATACATACATACATACATTCCAAACACCCCAACCATACATACATAAATATATACCTAAAACCACACACACACACACACACACATATAAACACACATCTCTACCTACCAATCAAGTCCTGCATTCCCTCAATATCAACAGCTGTACCATAGAGAAAGAAGCCCCGATGTATGAGAGATGGTACTGTATGATGGCAGCCTGGGTGGTGGTGGTGACCCTGTCTTCCGAGTTACAGTATTTTATTATATTTTATGGATGTGAAAGAAACTACAGATGAGATGAGTGAATCCCGAGACTGTGTAGAGACGAATGACAAAATGATTGAGTCTGAGTGAAGCTGATCTCAAGGGCTGGGCAAGATCCAAAAATATAAATAATCGCGGATCGTCTTAATAACACATACGTAAGTGAATAGTAGGTCTCTCTCTCTCTCTCTCTCTCTCTCTCTCTCTCTCTCTCTCATATATATATATATATATATATATATATATATATATATATATATATATATATATATATATATATATATATATATATAATGATACGAAAGGGATTGAAACTGGGAAGAGGGGATAAAAGGAACAATAGAGAATAGGTGGTTATTAGTTAACCGTTCAGCGTTGTTTGTCAATTACATTGGTTTCCTCTTTACATTCGTTGTGAGGTTACTGGCAGTTACAACTTCACTGTTATGGATTTTTCGTAAGGGGGGGAGAATTGTTGCAATACACATACATAGTTTGTCTAGCATGTTGAGTAATAGTGGTAGGCATGGTTCAAATCCCATCTTATATACTGGGTCGCCTTGTGTATACCCCAGCATATACGGGTATTAGAAATATCTATCACTGTTAAAAGTTCGTAGGAAGAGAGAGAGAGAGAGAGAGAGAGAGAGAGAGAGAGAGAGAGAGAGAGAGAGAGAGAGAGAGAGAGAGAGAGAGAGAGATTATTTTCATGTTTTTCCAGCGTTAGTTTTATTTCTCCCTAGTTTTCTTCGTTTGTTTACTTGCTTAAGCTTTTTCTTTATTCTTTATTCTATATTATTTCTTTATTTATCTTATTGGTTTAGTCTCTTAGTTACTATTCTATACTGATTTTGTGGTATTTCTTGATTTTCTGGTTGTGTTTCGAGTGTCAGGTTAACTTTTTGCCTTGGTTGGCCTTGTTCGATTATTCACGTGTTATTTCGTTAATTAGTTTTCCTTTGACGTTTATGGTGTTTTATATATATTGTTCCATTGTACATCTGTACTGGTTGCACCACCTACTTGATTTCTTAGCGCATAATATACTATGTGAATAGCAAATGAGCAAGGTACGACTACTGCTTTTTCCAAGCCCTGACTGACGTCTTTGTTCCAGCCACACGTCAGGAGGGGAGGGAGGGACGGGCGGTAGGGTGTCTGCCTGCCGGTCCCTCAGTGACCACAGTCAGTCTGTTGTGGGAGAAGGTGCGAGTGGGTTAAGACGTCTTATTATCCTGTTGAACGGAGACGGGGTTTGAAATGTTTGACCCTTCTAGTGACATAATATTAACACGATTTTTACATTCCAAACTCTCGAGATGAAGACGTGACAAGCGGGATTTCACGAGTATTTTTTAACGATCTAAGGACGTAATAATGCTGGTGCTTCAGTGTTCAGTGTGTCATCATATTACTGGACTAAAGCCGCCAGATGGAATCACTGAGGCTGCTACACCACGTTATCAAGGTGAGTGTGGCGAGCGCTGTGGCACTGTGGCACGGTGTCAGTGTTTATTTAAGGGAGTCGTCCCCAATATAGGAGGGGAGGGGGGGATATCCAACAACAAACCCCCGGCGCTCTTATTTCATCGGTCATTTTTACCCTTATTACTCATTATTATAAGCTCCTCTTGCCACATTATGCAGCCATTGTACTAAGCTTGCATATTAGCCATTCAGACATAGCTTTCATGGTCAAGTTTAAGTTTAGTGAAGGTTTAAGTGAGATATTAGGGGGGTTCGTGAGCCAAATTTGGGCCTTCGCCGCTGCCGCCCGCGGCGCTCATATTTCATCGGTCATTTTCACCCTTATCACTCATCATTATAAGCTCATCTTGCCACATTATGCAGTCATTGTACTAAGCTTGCATAACAGCCATTTAGACATAGCTTTCGTGGTCAAGTTTAAGTTTAGTGAAGGTTTAAGTGACATATGAGGGGGGTTTCGTGAGCCAATCCCGGGCCCCCGCCGCCGCCCGCGGCCGCCTGCTAGCCTGCTCATATTTAAGGATATTTTCAATTATGCCTGGACTATTTATTTGGGCTCATCAGTAAAATTTAATGCTTTCTATGAGTACTGTAGGCTGGTTTGAAGGTCTGCCATGCCTGTGGGGGATGGAAATAGCTGTGGTTGGTGTTATTATGATCGTAAATAAGGGCGGCTTTTGGCGCCAAAATAATTGGAACGCCCAAGACCATTCTTTATTTGAGGCAGTATCAAGTTCTTATTAATTGCCAAAGATAGTCCATATTAAGCCATGTTTTGTGCGCAAAGCTCAGTGAAATCAGTGGAGGTTAAAAGTGTTTTCTAGCGGTGTTAAAGTTGCATTAATTTATTTATTCATCAGCCTGTAAATGATTTATTTCTGCCTCTATATCGCTCTCAAGTGTTAATAATAATTAGAAACAATTACTCAAGTGATTTGAAGTGGTTTTTTGTTCCTTTTAAGTGGTAGTGAGTGAGTATTTAATGAGTTTTAAAAAAGGGCATATTTTTATAAAATACTTTTTTTCTAGAGAAAGTTCTTTACAATTACTGTTGTTTGGAGTTTATTTATGCTTTGGGAATTAGTTAGAGTATTTATCCAACCGGAAAATGTCCAGTTTTTGGGTCTGAAAGCGTTTTTTCGATAGGTCATTTTTAAAATGGTCTCCCCTAAAAGACGTACGTAAATATAGACAGCTAATATAGAGTACCAGGCCGGCTGTGACGTCATCAGCCGTGACGTCATAAGGGCGGGTCCCTTCCTGCTGCCTCCCATAACTTATTCATATCGTCCTTATAGCCTGATTTACTGCATGTTTACCGTGTGTGTGTGTGTGTGTGTGTGTGTGTGTGTGTGTGTGTGTGTGTGTGTGTGTGTGTGTGTGATACTGTTATACTGTATACTGTTATTGTTATATTTGCTCTTGTCATAATATCTAGCATTGTGAAGTGATTTTTTCCAGGTATATTGAGGTATTTTCTGGTATATACGTCATGTGTGTGTGCATGGACTTGAAGGATGTTTACACTTTCATGTCTTAGCCCCCCACAACATGTGTAGTTGTAGTATTTACAGAGGGGTGTCTGTTTTATGCGAGATGATGTCCTCCACGGGGCACATCATCTCGCATTTAATTAAGTGTTTATGGGAATGTGGTGTTGTGGGTGTTCCACGGTGTGAATGTGTTGTTGTGTGGGGTTACATATATTACACACTTTTTACATTAATCAGTAGACACCACGGTACAAACAGGGAAATGTGCGGTTTAGAGAGAGGGAAGGCAAGGTCCGCGTCTTTCTTAGGGAGGCAGTGACATTGATTAAGCTTTGAAACAAGCCAGTTTATTAATAATGCTGCCTTGGCCATCAGACCAGACGCCATCCGCAGGGTTCTCGCCCTCTGTGTGGTGTGGGTGAGTGTGTGAGTGCCTGTCTTTTACTTCCTGCTGGTCAGTGTTGCAGACAGTGTTAGTTGTGTTTTGTGTTTGCGGGTGTTACACTGGGGAGAGAGACCGAGTGTATCAACCTGATGAGTGAATGGTGAGGAATGTAGAAATGTACATAATATAGGGTGATGACAGGATGTGTATTAACAAACTATAGTCGTTTTCATCGGTGGAGAACATTTAGGCGCCGGCTGAGTACGGGATTTTCCCGCGAGGAGCGTACCATGTCTCCACAGGACCACACTGGTGGAAAGGTCCAGCGGCGGCCGCTCCCATCCATCTCTCTCTCTCTCTCTCTCTCTCTCTCTCTCTCTCTCTCTCT
>CM035183.1:9356537-9367368 GCA_020233015.1 Callinectes sapidus
TTCTTTTAACCTGGGAGGTGGTATGATGGTAGCCTGGGTGGTGACCTTCTCTTTCGAGCTAGGGCACAGTGTATGGGTGTGAATGAGAGAAATTATAGATGGTCTGAGTCCGCAGCAAAGTGTGCCAGATGTGTGACATGGGAGAGGATGAGTGGGTGGAGCATGTAGTACTTGAGTGTGAGAAGTATGAAAGAGACAGGATGGAGATGATGCAAGTGATTCTGACTGAGTTAGGGCATAGTTGGGATGAGAGAGTGGTGTTGCTGCTGGGACGGTGTAGAAAGACGAATGAAAGGATGATTGAAGCTGTGAAGGAGGTTCTGGAGAAAAAGTGATGTGCCAGATGTAGAGAAAATTAATGTGCAAGATACTGTTTTTTTCTGTCTGTGTTTGTTTGTTTTTGTTTTCTACAGGAGTTGCCGATATAAAGGCTTGGCCCTGGAGCAATCCCGAGCCACCTGCAACATCAAGATCAAGAACGCAGCGTCGCTTTTGGCTAGGCGCTTAGTGACAAACTAAATCGTGGATGCCACCCTTGCTGGCAGACTAAAGACTGACTCTGTCACTCAGCATTGGCAGTGTCTGGATTGTGGAGAGTGAGTGAGTGAGTGAGTGAGGTAAGCTGTGTTATTTAATACTTCTCAGGTATCATCATTGAGGGAGGGAGGGAGTGTCATGCCTCACAGGTGGTGGTGGTGCCACAGTGAAGGGCAGCAGGTGGTGGTTGGTGTGGCTTCTGCTATGTGCTGTGTCACCCCCTACAGGACTGCTGCAGGTGGCCATGGCTCAGTAGGGCCCGGCAGGCTGTCCGTGTTTGCCGTGAGGGTGTTACTGTGGTGGTGTTGTTGTCAGGTGTTTGTGGCGAGTGAGGTGAACACCACTCAGCCGCCTGCTGGTGTGGTGACGCCTCACCACACCAGGACGCACAGCACTTGTTGGTCACCACATAAAGTAAGTGTGGCAGTGTGGTGGGCGGCTGACGGCTGACAGCTGAGTCTGACACACTATCAATGAATGTGAACTGATTATATTAATGTGATATGAATGAATAATGATTTCTCATGACTTCAGCACATACAATGGTGCAATATATATATATATATATATATATATATATATATATATATATATATATATATATATATATATATATATATATATATATATATACTATTTATAATACATCTACATTCTCATTATTTATAATTCATCTACATTCTCCTTACCCCCCTCCCACCACCCACCATTTGATATTCCAAACTCTAACCTAACCTGTCTTAGCCAGGGGGCTGCAGGGGACATTAACTTAACCTAACCTAAAGATACACCTCAAAAATCACACCACTAGACTTGGAAAATCTCAAATTTCTGCCCCACTCCTTACTCCTGTTACAGACTTGCTGAAATCTCAAATTTCCACCACACTCCTGAGTGTTATTACAGACTTAATACACACTTGCTACACTTTTATTCTTCATTTACAGTAAGGCTATAAGCTGCTGGCAGTGTGGCCAGCAGTGACTTATGCATTAAATGATCCTATGGTAAAGAGGAGGTGACTTTCTGTATTTAACTAGTTGTAATGTACAGGGTTCCAGCCTTACTCAAACCCTGTGTGTGTGTGAGACCATGCCATCAGCTGTATATACTGACTGTACTGACCTCTTCCAGGTTGAGAGGGTGCCATGCTTGCGGCGATCAAGGAGGCACTGGGCACGACGGTGCTGGAGGGCACAGGGCGTGGCGGCAGCAGCTGCATCAATGAGGAGGAGGTGTTCACCACTGACACAGGGAAGGTGTTCCTCAAGAAGAACTCTGAACCAAAGGTAAAAGTCATTAACTTGTGATGCGAGTTTTTTAGAGATTCTTTAAATATGTGTTAAAGATGAAGAGAGCAATGTTCCAATATAAACAAACACTAATTACGAAGACTCTTTTTATAAAATCATTTCTTGAATTATGTTTTCATTGCCTTTGTTGCCAAAACACGATCCACTGCTTACCTCTCTAATACAGCAGTAGTGTGGCACGTTGTAGATTGTCAGTCACTGGTGCCTTGCTGGCCGACACTGCTGTAACCACTCATTGCAGTGGTTTCAAAGACTGGCTGGCACAAACACACTCACTAGGTCAGATACGCCAGAGTCATCCATTTGCTCTCCTAAACTTTAAATTCCAACTATTTTTTTGTGTATGTAATTGCTATTGTATACTAAACATTATAATGTTACATATTGCATCTAACTGGTAGAAAGACTTATTCAGATGTAAAGCCATAACAGCAATAACACATGCAGAAAAACACACACACACGTCATCCCTAAAAAAAATTCATTCCAAACACAATTAAACTTCAAAAAACATCAAAAGCCACACAACAAAAAGAAAACCTTAATACACACGCAAACACACATCGCCCCTCATAAATAAACCTTAAGAAAAAAACACACAAAAAAATGAAGAAAAAACACATGTGCAAGCAAAAAAAAAAAAAAAAAAAAAAAAATTAGTCCAAACAGCATTAAACTTCAAAGAACATTAAAAAAGGTGCTTTGCTAAGGTTTTAATTTTCTTTAAGGTTGTTTTTCTTTTTTTCTTTTTAAGGTGTTTTTCATGTTTTTTGAAGATGTTTTTGCATGTCACACCATTAGGAAACCTGTAGAGTGGGAGGCATTAGGTTAGGTTGAAGTAGGTTAGGGTTATTTTGGGGAGGTATTTTTATGGTTGTTTTTAGGGGTTTTAATGGTGTTTTTAAGGTGTTTAAGATTGTTTCTTAAGGGTTTCATTTTATTTTTGCTTGCTCTGAATCCTTATTGCTAAAAATTGCTTCCTAATTCAGATTTTCACAATTCAAACAGCCAAAAAGAACGAATTAAGTTTGAATCAAGAGCTACCACTGTACATCTGGTGTTACTGGTGGTAAAGATTAACAAGAAACTCTCTCTCTCTCTCTCTCTCTCTCTCTCTCTCTCTCTCTCTCTCTCTCTCTCTCTCTCTCTCTCTCTCTCTCTCTCTCTCACAGATTTACAGTCCCAATGTTTGGCTGAAGTATAAACAGTATGACCTGTGTGTACAGCACCACTAGCAGTCTGCCTTGTGCTGCTGCAGGCTGCACCTCCACAATGCCGAGGCACGGGAGGCAGCAGTGGGTGGCAGCGTGGATGGTGGCACCGGCTCAGGCTACGTGGAACAGTTTGGCTTCCACATCAACACCTGCTGCGGCTACATCAGTCAGGACAACACCTGGGCTGATGACTGGCTGGTGAGAGGCAAACATCACAAGGATGCACTCAAACCTTCACTCATTCATCTGTTTTGTTTGTTTTGTTGTTGTTGTTGCCAAAACATGAGCTAAATCTTTTTAATGCTCTCTGTGGCACCAGCATCATTCACCCATAACACTACAGTACTGGTGCAGGACATGCACCACCACCACCACCACCACCATTGTGTTTACATCAACACCACACATTTCTATCATATTCACAGGTTGCCACAGTACAGTACATACATGATGTGGCTACACCGTGTGTGTTGGTGCTGACCAAGAACACCTTCATAACACAAGTATCATTGTATTACTTGAATATTCATAGTCTTGCAACAAAATGTACCTTGTGCTGATTTATATTAATTTCAGTATTTCACTTTCATTTTTCCATTCACTGGTTCATTGATAACTGAAGTGGGACACAATGTGCAGTGTGCAGTGTCCAGTGTGGCCGGTAGAAGCAAGGAGTGGAGTGATGGACAAAGGCAATGGTTGGGAATGGTATACATACATACATAGTCTTGGTGGTCCAGTCATTGGGGACTCACCACCACTGATTACACTTGTTTTTTCTTTCCAGGTGTTTTATACAAGAAAGCTGGACTTTCAACTAAACTTGATTGAGAAAGAGGTGAGTCATTGTTTTCATGTGAATTACCAGCATCAATTTTTCTTCATTCGTGTTTTAGTAATATATACTGTAATACAATCTCCTATTGGACTCATTTCACAGACTTTAATTGTGTTTGTATGCAAAAGATTTCTCAGTAACAGTAGCAAAGAATATTTTGAAAAAGTGAGAAGTCACTGTTTTCATAAACACACACACACACCTGTCGTTTAGCTTCACAGTTACAGATACATACTATTTATTCCAGGTATGTCACAGCACACATTATAAGTACAGTACATACTTCTATCATTTGTCCTTATCCCAGAATAATCCCAATCAAGTTATCACAATCCTCACAGTATGGTGATTGAGAAGCAAGAGAATTAAGGTCCCACCTGCAGCTCAAGATACCCCAGTACTTCTCAGTTCTCACAGTGTTCCCCTCCCTCCTCCACGGTGACTTGTGGAGTGGTAATGCGGCAGAGGTGGCTGATGGCCCTGGTGAGTCCCTCCCCCCCCCCCTTCTCTCTCTCTCTCTCTCTCTCTCTCTCTCTCTCTCTCTCTCTCTCTCTCTCTCTCTCTCTCTCTCTCTCTCTCTCTCTCGCTCTCTCTCTCTCACTGCAAATACAAACAAGAGATGTGCTGTAGTTTGATAGTTTCAGTTTGAATGTTTGGTTTGTAATGGTGTCTATAAAGTGTTAGAGTGACCTACCCACACACACACACACACACACACCTTGCCGTTCCAGTGATGTTTGACCCGGCTTGCTTCTACGGCCACCACAAATACGACCTGGCCATCGCCGCCATGTTTGGAGGGTTCCTGCGGCAGTTCTGGGACCACTACCACGCCGTCATTCCAAAGGCCGCCGGCTGGAACAACAGACACAAGCTGTACAAACTGTTTCATAACCTCAATCACTGGTCAGTATCACACTACATATACCTCACTATCACCAACACACACACACACACACACTTGTCACACTGTATACACACATACATACATACATACTACCATGCCTTATAATAACTTGCTGTAAGTGCCCCCCCTTAGCATCAATACAGATTATTATTAGAAAAGTGCACAGTGACTTTCCAAACACAGTATACTTCACACACTGAGTGGTTTAGTATGGTATATGTCAGAGAATTAGTGTTACAAGGACTAGCAGGACCATAGTAGTGCCACACAACACACTGGCACCATTGCACTGAGAGCCAAGGTTAGGATGCATCATTCATAACATCACTCTGGAACTCCTGGTATTTACAACTTTCTATAACTTGACCTTATTTAAGAGGAAGGTTTCAAAACATTTATCCCTAGCTCTTGGCTAACTCTCTTATTCCTTCAAGGGACTGGCAATAATAGTGGGCTTTTTTGTTTTCACTGTTTTTGTTGCCCTTGGCCGGCTTCTCCCTCTTACTAAAAAAAAAACCAACAACTTCCCTTAATTCACTCCTACTTCGAGAAGGGTGGTTAGTCTATAGCATTCCAACACCTTTATATTTGATGATTGATTTATAATAAAGATAATTTGTGTATTAAAAGATTGATGTATGAAGGTTTTATCTGAATGCTTTAATGTGTGATTGAAGTAGTGATGAGATTATGTTTAGTATATATTTGTGTGTGTGTGTTCAGCTTTTACCTCTCCTAACATCCTGACATGTTGTGTTCTGTGTTTGCAGAAATCATTTTGGCAGTGGGTATCGCAGCAGCAGCCTCGGACTGATGCGAGACCTGTGCTCATAGAGTGTGTGTGTGTGTGTGTCCCCAAGGAAGGAAAACTGGGAGACACACTGCAGAGGGTTAAGTCAAGTTTCACAGACTAATGTACATGTATGCCTGGGTGTGTGTGTGTGTGTGTGTGTGTCTTGGTCACTATGTATGTCTGTTGTCACTACCCAGCCATTCCCCTGTAGAAAGAACTCAGAATTGGTATTCAGTGATATGTATGTGTGTGTGTGTGTAGGTGTACAAGTGTTCATTAGCCATTGACTGACATTTGTTACATCTTTACTTAATTACCAATCACTCTGAGTTATCTGAACTTGATACATCCAATCTTTAAACTGGTAGGAATAGCAAAATGCATTCCTTTCATCCATAACTTTTGAGAATGCTTCAAAATATTTTATGTATTGCATGTGGTGGTGATAATTGTCTCTTATCAAAGTAAGAGTTGAAAGCAATAGGTGTGTATGTGTGTGTGTGTGTCTCAATCAAAGGCAATCACAAAGCTGAGTAAGCAGACAGGAGGCCTCCATTAGTTGGTCTTCTTTAGCCCATAGATTCCCATGAAAATGTCCACTTTGTATAGATTAAAAAAATAAATAAGAAAAAGTGTTGTTTAACCTTTGCCTGCCACTTGGAACCCTAATTACCAATCACTCTGAGACATTTTTATGTGCTCCCCAGCCACATACAATCTTGGAACTGAGTGGAAATTACTTCTTGTCTTCACCCGTAACATTCTTGCAGATGCTGAAAAAGTTTTGCATATGGAGGTGATCAAACTTGTCAGTGGGTAGTGTGTGTAGGATGCTTGAAGAGTGCAATATAGTATTCAATAAGACTTACTCTGTCTTCTCTTACATTACTGTCTTGTAGCTCCTTCATCTTCATCTTCACCCTCATCTACTGTAGGTATGGCTTCCTCAACACTTGTACAGTTACCATCTGCCTCCCTTCCTATGGACTCTGCCTCCCCCCAACATTTACTGGGATTCTTATAGCTTCCTCGGTGCTAGGAATTGCATGTAAAGCTTCTTTTCGCTCAAGTGTTCCTAACATAACAAGAGAGTGAAGGAAGCTGCAACACATCGTTAGCCAGGCAGGCAGGGACACAGTTCTCATGTAATTAACATTGTCAAATTCCTATCAATAACACTAAATTCTTGTCATGTACACACACACACACACACACACACACACATATACATACATACATACATACATACACACATACATTCCAAACACCCCAACCATACATACATAAATATATACCTAAAACCATACACACACACACACACACGCATATAAACACACATCTCTACCTACCAATCAAGTCCTGCATTCCCTCAATATCAACAGCTGTGCCATAGAAAAAGAAGCCCCGATGTATGAGAGGTGGTACTGTATGATGGCAGCCTGGGTGGTGGTGGTGGTGGTGACCCTGTCTTCCGAGCTACAGTATTATATTATATTGTATGGATGTGAATGAGAGAAACTACACATGAGATGAGTGAATCCCGAGACTGTGTAGAGACGAATGACAAAATGATTGAGTCTGAGTGAAGCTGAACTTAAGGGCTGGGCAAGATCCAAAAATATAAATAATCGCGGATCGTCTCAATAACACATACGTAAGTGAATAGTCGGTCTCTCTCTCTCTCTCTCTCTCTCTCTCTCTCTCTGTATATACACACACACACACACACACACACACACACACACACACACACACATATATATATATATATATATATATATATATATATATATATATATCTATATATATATATATATATATATATATATATATATATATATATATATATATATAATGATACGAAAGGGATTGAAACTGGGAAGAGGGGATAAAAGGAACAATAGGGAATAGGTGGTTATTAGTTAACCGTTCAGCGTTGTTTGTCAATTACATTGGTTTCCTCTTTACATTCGTTGTGAGGTTACTGGCAGTTACAAGATCACTGTTATGGATTTTTCGTAAGGGGGGGAAAATTGTTGCAATACACATACATAGTTTGTCAAGCATGTTGAGTAATAGTAGTAGGCATGGTTCAAATCCCATCTTATATACTGGGTCGCCTTGTGTATAGCCCGGCATATACGGCAATTAAAATATCTATCACTGTCAAAAGTTCGTAGAGAGAGAGAGAGAGAGAGAGAGAGAGAGAGAGAGAGAGAGAGAGAGAGAGAGAGAGATTATTTTCATGTCTTTCCAGCGTCAGTTTTATTTCGCCCTAGTTTTCTTCCTTTGTTTACTTGCTTAAGCTTTTTCTTTATTCTTTATCTATATTATTTCTTTATTTATCTTATTGGTTTAGTCTCTTAGTTACTATTCTATACTGATTTTGTGGTATTTCTTATTTTTCTGGTTGTGTTTCGAGTGTCAGGTTAACTTTTTGCCTTGGTTGGCCTTGTTCGATTATTCACGTGTTATTTCGTTAATTAGTTTTCCTTTGACGTTTAGGGTGTTTTATATATATTGTTCCATTGTTCATCTGTACTGGTTGCACCACCTACTTGATTTTTTAGCGCATAATATACTATGTGAATAGCAAATGAGCAAGGTACGACTACTGCTTTTTCCAAGCCCTGACTGACGTCTTTGTTCCAGCCACACGTCAGGAGGGGAGGGAGGGACGGGCGGTAGGGTGTCTGCCTGCCGGTCCCTCAGTGACCACAGTCAGTCTGTTGTGGGAGAAGGTGCGAGTGGGTTAAGACGTCTTATTATCCTGTTGAACGGAGACGGGGTTTGAAATGTTTGACACTTCTAGTGACATAATATTAACACGATTTTTACATTCCAAACTCTCGAGATGAAGACGTGACAAGCGGGATTTCACGAGTATTTTTTAACGATCTAAGGACGTAATAATGCTGGTGCTTCAGTGTTCAGTGTGTCATCATAATACTGGACTAAAGCCGCCAGATGGAATCACTGAGGCTGCTACACCACGTTATCAAGGTGAGTGTGGCGAGCGCTGTGGCACTGTGGCACGGTGTCAGTGTTTATTTAAGGGAGTCGTCCCCAATATAGGAGGGGAGGGGGGGATATCCAACAACAACCCCCCGGCGCTCTTATTTCATCGGTCATTTTTTCCCTTATTACTCATTATTATAAGCTCATCTTGCCACATTATGCAGCCATTGTACTAAGCTTGCATATTAGCCATTCAGACATAGCTTTCGTGGTCAAGTTTAAGTTTAGTGAAGGTTTAAGTGAGATATTAGGGGGGTTCGTGAGCCAAACTTAGGCCCCCGCCGCCGCCGCCCGCGGCGCTCATATTTCATCGGTCATTTTCACCCTTATCACTCATCATTATAAGCTCATCTTGCCACATTATGCAGCCATTGTACTAAGCTTGCATAACAGCCATTTAGACATAGCTTTCGTGGTCAAGTTTAAGTTTAGTGAAGGTTTAAGTGACATATGAGGGGGGGTTCGTGAACCAATCCCGGGCCCCCGCCGCTGCCCGCGGCCGCCCGCTAGCCTCCTCATATTTAAGGATATTTTCAATTATGCCTGGACTATTTATTTGGGCTCAACAGTAAAATTTAATGCTTTCTATGAGTACTGTAGGCTGGTTTGAAGGTCTGCCATGCGTGTGGGGGATGGAAATAGCTGTGGTTGGTGTTATTATGATCGTAAATAAGGGCGGCTTTTGGCGCCAAAATAATTGGAACGCCCAAGACCATTTTTTATTTGAGGCAGTATCAAGTTCTTATTAATTGCCAAAGATAGTCCATTTTAAACCGTGTTTTGTGCGCAAAGCTCAGTGAAATCAGTGGAGGTTAAAAGTGTTTTCTAGCGGTGTTAAAGTTGCATTAATTTATTTATTCATCAGCCTGTAAATGATTTATTTCTGCCTCTATATCACTCTCAAGTGTTAATAATAATTAGAAAGAATTACTCAAGTGATTTGAAGTGGTTTTTTGTTCCTTTTAAGTGGTAGTGAGTGAGTATTTAATGAGTTTTAAAAAGGGTCATATTTTATAAAATACTTTTTTTCTAGTGAAAGTTCTTTACAATTACTGTTGTTTGGAGTTTATTTATGCTTTGGGAATTAGTTAGAGTATTTATCCAACCGGAAAATGTCCAGTTTTTTGGTCTGAAAGCGTTTTTTCGAAAGGTCATTTTTAAAATGGTCTCCCCTAAAATACCTACGTAAATATAGACAGTTAATATAGAGTACCAGGCCGGCTGTGACGTCATCAGCCGTGACGTCATAAGGGCGGGTCCCTTCCTGCTGCCTCCCATAACTTATTCATATCGTCTTTATAGCCTGATTTACTGCATGTTTACCGTGTTTGTGTGTGTATGTGTGTGTGTGTGTGTGTGTGTGTGTGTGTGTGTGTGTGTGTGTGTGTGATACTGTTATACTGTTATACTGTTATATTTGCTCTTGTCATAATATCTAGCATTGTGAAGTTATTTTTTCCAGGTATATTGAGGTATTTTCTGGTATATACGTCATGTGTGTGTGCATGGACTTGAAGGATGTTTACACTTTCATGTCTTAGCCCCCCACAACATGTGTAGTTGTAGTATTTACAGAGGGGTGTCTGTTTTATGCGAGATGATGTCCTCCACGGGGCACATCATCTCGCATTTAATTAAGTGTTTATGGGAATGTGGTGTTGTGGGTGTTCCACGGTGTGAATGTGTTGTTGTGTGGGGTTACATATATTACACACTTTTTACATTAATCAGTAGACACCACGGTACAAACAGTGAAATGTGCGGTTTAGAGTGAGGGAAGGCAAGGTCCGCGTCTTTCTTAGGGAGGCAGTGACATTGATTAAGCTTTAAAACAAACCAGTTTATTAATAATGCTGCCTTGGCCATCAGACCAGACGCCATCCGCAGGGTTCTCGCCCTCTGTGTGGTGTGGGTGAGTGTGTGAGTGCCCGTCTTTTACTTCCTGCTGGTCAGTGTTGCAGAGAGTAGTAGTTGTGTTTTGTGTTTGCGGGTGTTACACTGGGGAGAGAGACCGAGTGTAGCAACCTGATGAGTGAATGGTGAGGAATGTAGAAATGTACATAATATAGGGTGATGACAGGATGTGTATTAACACACTATAGTCGTTTTCATCGGTGGAGAACATTTAGGCGCCGGCTGAGTACGGGATTTTCCCGCGAGGAGCGTACCATGTCTCCACAGGACCACACTGGTGGAAAGGTCCAGCGGCGG
>CM035183.1:9522809-9535187 GCA_020233015.1 Callinectes sapidus
CTCTCTCTCTCTCTTATTATAAATTAGTCTTCCATTACTATTGGTGACAGCGTGTTTTGTTTTGCTGAGGGTGCGAACATTCCCTTTGATTACCCTTAAAGGACCTGAGTTTACCGTACCACATTATCTGGGCTTGTCACCATCTATCCTTCTCTCTCTCTCTCTTTCTCTCTGCCTCCCCTCCCTACCTCCCTCCCTTCTCAGTGTGTCCTGCTGGTAGGTTTGTGTGCGAGAATTGAAAGTTCGCGGAAAAGTGTCGTCGGTGCGTGTAGAAGACGTCTATTTGTTATTCATGACGCCTCTCTTGTGTTCAGTGGAAGGAGACACGTTCAGAATAGGTGTTCGGGGCAGAAATGATCAACTGTGGAGAGCTGTTTGAGACGCTATTACTTATTGATACTTGTTTAACTCCTTCAGTACGAGGACGTGTTTTCATATTGTATTCTGCTTATCATTCGTCGATTTTATACAGCTTCAGAAACTCATGTGGAGGATTGAAATTGTATATACTCTGACACTTCTTAGGTGGTGGTGTGCGTGGAACGACTACGTACCCTTTCCCAAGTGACGAGGAGCCCACTAATTTGCCAGTCCCCTTAAAGGTCCACAGAATTAGATTTGGTTGACTATGTCTTTATACGTTGTCGAAAACTGAAAATATAAAACAACCATCGTTTATAACTTCATAACACCGTATGGTTGGTGGTGTGCGTGGAACGACTTCTCTCCCTCCCTGGTGACGAGGAACCGTGTCACTAGGAGCACTGGAGTCTGCGCGGGGTGTCACCATGAGGAGTGGAAGCTGTGTTTTGGGACCCGACCCTCTCTCGCTCTCGCTCTCTTTCCCTGATGGCGTTGATAACCTGGGGCGGTGCAGCAGGCGGTGATGGGGACGGCGGTGTAAGGTTCGGCTCCACACAGCTGAGTAGAGCTTAATTATCGGATGCAAGACTCCTGAAGGGGTGCTGAGAACTTCGCTTTATTTTTTCAGGAGTCTTATAATAAACCGTGATGTGTATGGAGGTACGCGGTTTGTGTGTGTGTGTGTGTTCTTTTTTTTTTTGGCTTGATTTGAGTTGACAGAGAGAGAGAGAGAGAGAGAGAGAGAGAGAGAGAGAGAGAGAGAGAGAGAGAGAGAGAGAGAGAGAGAGAGAGAGAGAGAGAGAGAGACGGACGCGAGGTGACAAAATTTCAACTGTATACTTGTTAAAAGACCAAACAAGTCATCCACCCTGTGTGTGTGTGTGTGTGTGTGTGTGTCAACGTCCTTCCCTTCTTACTTATACATTCCCTGTGTACACGTGTTGCACCACTTGTATATGTGTGTGTGTGTGTGTGTGTGTGTGTGTGTGTTAGGGCGGGTGGATGGGTGGGTGGGTGGGTGTGTTCGCGCCCCAGAAACTATTGTGCTGCGGGTGTTGGGTGTGAGAAGCGCGATCCATAATTGTGTGTCGTGCCGCGGTTATTCCTGTAACTATGACGGCAGGGTGGAAGTTGAGGGAACCAGATCACTAGATGCACTACTGAGATGGACCTTGCTTGGTATTGAGAGATGGATGAATAGGTGGAGGAGAAATGAAAGAGAAATATAAACGTGATTTTTTAGTCGTACATAGATTTGCATACAGATTGATAGGGGGAATGCTAGATCGACAAACAGGTAGATGGCATGCATTAAAAAAAATAAATAAAAGACTAGGTGGATTAAATGGAAAGAGATACAGTAATAGATAAATCTTCCCCTTACGTTTCTGTTCTTCCGTTAATTATTCTTGATGGTTTACAATCGTCGTGTTCAAATGTTGTAAGAGAACAACGTCAAAATACCTTCAGAATTTAGTGGGCGTTGTTATTTTTTCTGTAACGTTTTTGAAGTTTCTTTTTTTTTCTTAATAAATGTATCTCTTGTTCAGCATTCTCCACTTCGAGAACATTTTTCTTTTTTTTCGATGATGAAAAAAAACCTAACTACGCGGTTATCTTCATTTTATTTAGATATTATTTCGTCAACTTTGAAAGTCCCTTTTTTTCTTGTTCATAAGAATGAGTTTGTTTGTTTGTTTGTTTCATTTCCATTTTCTACGTCACTACCAATTCCGTGACTTCGAAAGTATCACCTTTTTATATCCTTTTGCCGGAGTACACATGCCGCCGCTTTTTTTCTCTTTTTTACTAACAAAATTCAACAGATACATATGTTTTAAAGTCACTCCCCACGCCTTAATTTCTTCCACGGTAACACTGCATGCTAAAAAGTAACATTCTTTGTATTCCTACGAGTTTATGCATGACACACAACACTCATCTCCCCCACAATCCTTCCCCATCCACCAAACACTTTCCTCCACTCATCTCCCTCGCATTCCCCTCCCCTGCACACACAAATAACCTCCATGTCCCTTCCGTGTCCTGAGCCTTTGTTTTATTTTTTCCATGTTTTCTAAATTAGTCCTTTGCTATTGGAATATCGAGGTACTATTGAGGTAATTTCTTATTTCATCTGCTATTTATAGAAGTGTATGAATACCGCGGGTTTTTCATTGTTGTTTTCTTATGCCATAATGTTTAGTTTGGGTTTAGCCATTACCTTTGTGCAGGCCGTTATTATCTTTCTTTATATTGTACATTTCAACTATTACCACTGCGACTATTTCCTTTCATGTGGTACAAAAATCTGCAGAACATCTCTATTTTATTACTTCATCCTTACACTTTTGTCTCTTCTTCCACTTGTGTTCACTTTCTTTACCCGCCCAGCAGTTGGTACATCCAGCCTCCATGAATTTCTCGGATGACGCTGGTGTTTCCAAACCATTTACATAGTGCAGCGGGTGTCTTTCCTCTTAGCTATGTTTGCCACCCGCCCAGTTCTGTCCTCATTCGAATCAACACTCGTAAAGTATGCAGATTTGGATGGGTCCTTATAAATGCCAATCTACATGTATTAGTAGGCTTTTATTATTTTTCCCAGTTCAGTGGTTCAACACGCTGTTCAGTCCCCACCGTGTTCATTAATTCACTGAAGCACATTGTAAACAGCGGCCATGACATCAAGCGTTCCTGCCTGCCTCGCCCAAGTGTTAATCACCCGAACTATATCATTCACCATATTGTCATTCGCGCCATACAAGCATAGCTGCTCCCTCACATTATACGTCATTATTCACATTATCCTTCATCATTCCACGTACGATTTGTTACCACCGACACCATTGCACCAACAGCCACCCATAACGTTCCCCACTGCGCACCACACTATTCTTGTTCCTTGCATTTTTTTTTTTTCTAAACGCTCCCTGCAGCATTTTTCCTTTTTATTTTTATTTTCTCCAGGTAAGGCTACAGCAGATTCCCAAGTGGTGGTGGTGGTGGTGGTGGTGGTGGTGGTGGTGGTGGTGGTGGTGGTGGTAGTGCAACATGACCTGTGCTACCTGTATTTTCCCTTGACAGCGCTACATGCTTTTTTACTGGTGTTTCTTTCACCAATACACCATAATACACTTTTTACACTTTAGGCGTTAGTGGGTGGTACGCTCTGATACGAGTACAATGCCTAAGGGTACACTGAAGAGCCAATCTATCATGATGTATACTACTTACATTCTCTTCTGACAGCAAAACACATCCAATAATAAAGAATTACGTGACGAATGAAAAAGTTAAATATTTTATGAATTGGAGTGATGGAATGCATGTGGTGGCTTTCACTGTGCCGCTACTCATGGTGACACTAGGCGGGTAGCGTTCTTACTGATGTATTTTTGATGACTTTTACTTTTAGAATGAGAGTTTTAGAATGAGAGGACAATTTTGATTCATTAATTAATCAATATTTGATGATTATGTAGTTTTATGCAATTATACTTCGATTAAAAAAAAGCATATATTCTTGAGTATCGGCAGTTGATCCAACAACTTTTTACCTCTTAGCTCGACACTTTCTTTCCTTTTATATGTTTCAATTTCTTCATACGCATCATGAGATTATAATTACACAGACCTGTAACTGTTTTTGTTAACAGTTTAGTTAGCAGTTCGCGCAGGTACGCCACAGAATGCCTGACTTTTGAGCTTTCAAAGATTTATAATTGGGACAGAGAAAACTTAATAGTGTTCAGTGTCTCAAAAACTCAATTTCTCCATCTATCAACTTGACACAAACTACCAAATAACTATCCCCTCTTCTATAATGACACTCAACTTTCTTCCTCTTTTACAATGAATATCTTCAGTCTCTCCTTTACTCATAATCTAAACTGAAAACTTCATATTTCTTCTCTCGGTAAAACAGCTTCTATGAAGTTAGGCGTTCTTAGGCGTCTCCACCAGTTGTTTCATCCCCCAACTGTTAACTCAGTAGAAGCGCCTTGTCCGTTCATGTATGGAGTACTCTACGCATGCATGAGGGGGTTCTACTCATACAGCTTTACTAGATAGGGTGGAATCAAAAAGCTTTTCGTCTCATCAATTCCTCTCCTCTGACTGACTGTCTTCAGCTTCTCTCTCTTCACCGGTATGTTGTATCTCTTCCTATCTTCTATCGCTACTGTCATGCTAACTGCATGCTTTCCATGCTATTGATCTTGCTTTTTCCTATCACCCTCTATTCTGTCTAACTCTAACGCAAGAGATAACCAGTACTCCCAATAATTCATTCCTTTCGCTGGCAAACTCTGGAACTCCCTACCTGCCTCTGTATTTCCAGCTTCCTATGACGACTCTATTTAAGAGGGACGTTTCAAGACATTTGATCCTTTATTTTGGCCAACACTATTGACCTTTCAAGGGACCGGCAATTACTAGTCTTTTTATTTTCACTATTTTTGCTGCCCTTGGCCAGTTTCCCCCTCCTACATAAAAAAAGGTAATGAAGTGATATCTCCATCCATATAAAAAACAGTAGTAGTATAAATAAATGCTTTTAATTTAATCATGACAATGTAAAGCTTCAACTTTTGTAGCCAAAGTTAGTATAATAAACACTCTCTCTCTCTCTCTCTCTCTCTCTCTCTCTCTCTCTCTCTCTCTCTCTCTCTCCCTCCCTCTCTCTCTCTCTCTCTCTCTCTCTCTCTCTCTCTCTCTCTCTCTCTCTCTCTCTCTCTCTCTCTCTCTCTCTCTCTCTCTCTCTCGACAGTAAACATAGATTTGGAGAAAATACGGCTAACTTGGTATTAAAAGACGTTATGGACATTACAAGATTGACTCATTCAATCTTATAAAAAAACATGTGCATATTAAACACACACACACACACACACACACACACACACACACACACACACTACATAGTCCATAATATGAAAGATGTAAAATAATAATTCTCATTAATACAATTTAATTTAATCATGTTTATTTCTCTATTTATCTATCTATTTATTATTATTATTATTATTATTATTATTATTATTATTATTATTATTATTATTATCACTATTATTATTATTATTATTATTATTATTATTATTATTATTATTATTATTATTATTATTATCATTATTATTTCCATTTTCTTTCTTTATTTATTACTTAATAATTTATTTTTTGTTTTTGTGTGTGCGCGTGTGGGTGGCTGGACGTTGTACAGGGTGGAAGAGGCGGACAACTACAGGTTATGGGGATGGATTTACGACGACTCGATATCCCCGGGAGGCAAGCAAAACCTCCTGTACGGCCCCTCAGCCCTGCTCAGGATCCCGAAGGACTTAGGCAAGGAGGCGGTGAGTCACAGGCATCTCTCACTTTCCATCCAACATTCATCAGCAATTACAACATTATCAACTTCCTATGGTCTGTTTCCCTTTAATATTCACCTTCCTTCCTTCACTTTCTTCTCTCTTTTTTCTTGCTTCACAGCGTTTCCTACATCTGTTCAATTTCAGCTTGTGGACACCAGTGACTATGGAGGTTGAATTAGGCACATCATTTCAGGTGAACGTACTTTTCTTTCTCTAAATAAATAAGATGGTAAAGGTTATTAGGGCCATCAGTTGTCAGAAATAAAAGTTAATGTATTTAGAACTTGTCCGGAAAATTAATATAACTTGGTAACTGAGAACTATCACTTGTCTAAATAAAAGTGACCACACAACCACGAGCTGTCTACTACTGCTAGCTGCCTACATACAGTATTTTGACTTTCGTGACCCGCAGCCAACAGTAAAAACCTCTCCACCGACAGGTTTTTCTAGGCGAGACAACGGTGAGGGACATCAGGGCTTTCCACTGGACTATCTACCATCCAACGAACCACACCATTGACTATTATTTCGCCGCCGAAGACTGGCTGATGCCATACGGCAACTCCCTGAACGGCATCAGTCTGCAGGCGCCGCTACTTGTCACGGTAAGGGCTTACGGCAGTCATGCAAAGGGTATTGCGGTAAGCAAAGTAGGATCACGCCTGGGAGGTTCCCAGTTCACATCCCTGGCCAGGCGCATCCAAATTATCTGTCTGCCTTCAAGCTATTGCTGAATTTACATGACAGGAAAAGGCATGAAACGAAAGACAAGAAGCTGTGATCTTATAACTTAGCGGGATGGTTAGCAGTTCTGCTGCTTAGTGTGTGTGTGTGTGTGTGTGTGTGTGTGTGTGTGTGTGTGTGTGTGTGTGTGTGGTGTGCGCATGCGTACGTGCATGCGTACGTGCTTGTGGACTTGGTGCAACTGGTCAGAAATAGTCTCTGCCACTGTACATATGGGATAATCGAGAAAAGGTATTTCTGTTGTTGCTTATTGGTAATGAGTGTATCTATCTCTTTACACATGCAATTAGTATTCTAGATCCAGGTATCGTCAAGGGCTGTCTCTGCCCAACAGGTGAATGGTCTACAGAACGACCCGTGGGACGTGGAGGTAGGTATGAAAAATCAGACAGTTTACTACGAATACACGGACTTCAAGCCTTATGTGGCACCTGAGCGAAGGAAAAGGTTCTTGGTACGTATTGTTTCATGTTTGTATGAATGTATGTATGTATGTATGTATGTATGTATGTATGTATATGTACGTACGTATGTATGTATGTATGTATGTATATGCTATGTATGTAGGAAAGTACTTCTATGTACTAAACACACACACACACACACACACACACACACACACACACACACACTAGTCGCCATCAAAGTTTATTAATACTGTTTTTTTTACTTCAAGTAATAGAGATTCCGTGTGTCTGTCTCGCAGTCGGTCTCTGTCCTTCCCTTGCCTTTCTGTCCGTCCGTCTGTCTGTATTTGCTTATGATTAGTACAAATCTAACCAAACTTATTCTTTCTTTCATCCCTAATAATTTAATCTAACTTCAGTCCTTTTCCTTTCTTTCGCATCGCAGGTGAAGGATGGTGTGGAATGCAAAAATAGGGAGACGCTGGACCCAAACTACATGTACCCACCCAAGGCTCCCGACCAATTCCAGGTGTACATGGAGGCAGTCATGTGGGCTGACGATGTTTCCCCTTTAACGGTCATTTACAAGTCCTGGGTAAGTGTGTAGAGGGACCATATTCTCTCTGTTGTTATCTTCATCCTCATGTCGTTCCCCAATCAGTTCTAATCTCCTTTCTTCCTTTCTTCACTGCTTGACGCCTTCATTACCTCCGTCAGCTCTACTACGACAGAAACAAGCACCTCCTTCGTTTGGACGGTAACCCAGGCCAAGACGCTCAGGACCCCGTGGCAGCCTACAAGAGCATCCACGACTATAACACTGGTGAGTCCTTCGTTGTAGTCCTTGGGCAAAGCACCCAAGACCGGCCTTAGGTCACGTCACCCACTTGACCTGGATTAGCATTTGTAGCCACGTGCTAGTGAGGTCACTACATTATTTCCACTCATCCACAGCGAAGAAAGACATAGGTATAAAAGTAAGACATATGAAGTAGGGAAAACAAGGCATAAAAAGGAGGAAATAAAAAAGGCACATTAACTTTTAAAGGGCCTTGTAATACTGAGGGCGTCTTACTGACTGACCATACCGTGTAGTCACACCCACCTGGTTGGTAGGAAACAGGTAGCCAGGGCGAGTAAAAAGGACTGTTGTCATCTAGAAAAATTGGAGGGGAGCCTTCAAGTCTAGGGAGACAAGATGGAGTGGAAGTTGATGCATAGAGAAATGGAGTGACTGGTGGGGAAAAGACAGTGGTGGAGAGTGTCGTCGGGGAAGGGTCGAGACCATTATGGGGATGCTTGAGGCGCACAGAAAGGACACAGTGGGTGTTGGTGAGGGGCTGCTGGAACCCTAGCCTTCTCAAAGAGAGGGTGAGGGCGGCTACCAACCTGGCACAGCAGAGAGCCAGGATATCGTACAGTCAAGCTTCATGTCAAGTCCAGAAAGCCTCCAAGATGTGACCACACCGTGTTTCATCTTGAGAAACGAAAGGAATTGATATGTGCTCAGGAGTATGCAGTGACAGTCTCCAATAGGTATGAAGTGCTTGACACCCTTGAGAACCCTGAAGAGCTATGGGATACCTTTAAACGTGAGACACTTGAGGCTGCCAAGTAATACATTGGGAAGTGCCTGAGGTCACGGAGTGGCTTCGCTTCGGTAAAGACACTGGACAGTGATGACTTGCCATACCAGACTTGTGTCAAGTCAGCGATTCCTCCATTACACTGATTCAAGGCCCATTACTAGCATAATCCGTCAACACCAACACCAATTGCGGCTATATGGGCATCTGGCACACTACCAATCCTGCTTATTAGATTGTCTCCGAAAGGGATAACCCAGCATGGAGGGGGTTAAAAGGGGAAACCACAGAAATCATGGTTGCGGCAAGTCTATGCCTCTCGCTGGGAGTTACTTGGTACGGGAAGGGAGCCTGCATGCAGACTCACGAGGCGTGACCGCCAGGGGTGACACCATAGGGTCGGCGAGGCGACGCGCCCTCCGGCGTATGCTCTCCATGATTGATAGATGATTGATCTTTTTCTCTTTGATGTTCTTATATTTTTTTCTCCTTATTGTTCTTATATTTTTCCCCTTCATGTTTCAATGTTCTTTCCAGGCATCGAGTACCGCATTGACGTAAACACAGGGGAGTGCCACATGCAACCAATTGGCGACCACCAGTTCGGGAGCCAGGTAGGCAGCATCATCCTCGGCGGTATCATCATGGCAGACCCGGACCACCTCTTCCACCTCGATGACAAGTGCGTGCTGGGGATGGTGACCAGTTTTCCTTTGCATTTTTTAGATCTTTTATCGTTTTTTTTTTATGGGATTTGTTGGTGGACAAGCACGTTTGTTGAAGTCCTTTTAGCTATTGTTGATTTCTTCATTGCATTCTTTTCTTCCCTATTCTCTCCTTTTCCTTTTGTTTTATTCTCGTATTCCTTCACCCTCACATCTTCCTTCTTATTTCACGCTCTTTTTTGGTAAATAATCTCATTTCTTACTTCCTGGTCTATTTATGATCTTTGTAACCACTGCTTAGACTTCTTCCTCTTCCTCTCCACCCCTTCTCTCTCTCTCTCTCTCTCTCTCTCTCTCTCTCTCTCTCTCTCTCTCTCTCTCTCTCTCTCTCTCTCTCTCTCTCTCTCTCTCTCTCTCTCTCCACTACTTTTCCACATGTGATTGCTTTCCTTGCACTGCCTTTCCCTTTCCCTATCACACTAGAATTCCCTGTGATACTCCTACTTCCTTTTATCTCTTGTCTACCTGGAACTGCTGCCCTGCCAAGTCTAACCATTCCATTCATGTTGATGGGAGAAACCTTTGCAACGACTCCCACTGTCCTGTGTCTTAACTGGCTACATTACATTGTCTATGGTCTCATGGTTGACATATTTGTGCTACCCTTATTATTCCTGTTTCTGCTATTACCTTCCCTCCCTAAACTGTCAATTATTACTGAGGGAGGTTTCTTATTTAAATATGTACTTTTCTGGAATTTTACGAGCGAAAAGGGATATCGTGGATAGTTCTCATCTGAAACACCCCATATTTGAGAACCATTATTCCGCGTGGATGCCCCTCGTACACTCTGAACAGAAAAGGACGCGTTGTTCCACTGTATCAAGACCGCACCAAAATATAATACTCTTCCGGCACTCAGGTACATATTCAGCGGATTCTCTGAGACGAGGGGCATCAAGACCACCCGCTGGACTGCTGTGAGGGACGACATCTACAGCCCAGAGTCAGGCCATGATAACAAGAAAGTGGTTGTCGATTATTACTTCAATGCGGTGAGAGAGAGAGAGAGAGAGAGAGAGAGAGAGAGAGAGAGAGAGAGAGAGAGAGAGAGAGAGAGAGAGAGAGAGAGAGAGAGAGAGAGAGAGATTAGAATGTATTTTGATTATGCAAAGTCGAACTGCATATACATGTAGAAAATAATACAATATGGTCAACGTATTAGATATTTAATTATATATAAAAATTCGAACACATGCACATAAAGGTGATCGTGTGTGTGTGTGTGTGTGTGTGTGTGTGTGTGTGTGTGTGTCTGTGTGTGTGTTTACATGCAGGAGTGTGTAAACATGATTATTTTTATTAATGTAATTGTTGTTATTGCTGTTGTTAATGATTTTTTATGATTTATATTTTTGTTGTTTTTGTTTTTTGTTTCTTTTGTTTTGTTGCTCTTGTTTTTACTGTTGTTGTTGTTGCTGCTGCTGTTGTTTTTGTTGCTGCTGCTGTTGTTATTGTTGCTGCTGTTGTTACTGTTGCTGCTGCTGTTGCTGTTGTTGTTGGTGCTATTGTTGTTGCTTTAGCTGTGTCCCCGAAATTCCTTTAATGACATGGAGACCAATTTTCCTAATTTCACTCCTCTTTAAGTTTTCTTTTTCCCCTCTTCATACCTTCCATTACCTCCTTCTCGTCCTCGTCCTCGTCCTCTCTTTCTTTTCTAATGTTTTCTTATTTTCCTACTTTTTATGTGGACTGCGTTTGCTTCTCTTTCCTTCCTTTACTTTCTTGTATTTTTCTCTTTGAACTCCGCCGTTTTTCTTCTATCCTCTTTTCTTTAAGTTTGTGTTTCCTTTCTGTCGTTTTCCCTCTCGTCTTTTCTTTTAGATTTTCAATCTTCTCTCCTCTCTTATATATTTTTTATTCTACACTCGTTATTTAACTTAGTTTTATTTTTTTATGCTATCCATTATCTTATCTCCCTTCTTTCCATTTTTTTTTATTAAATTGCCATGCGCCCCTCTGCCTCACTATATCATTTTTCTTTTTCTTTTTTTTTCATACCGATTATCTTCTCTCCTTTGCTCTTTACCTTTTCTCTATTCCCCTTCCTTCGTAACCACTACCTTCCCTTTAAGTGTATAACCTTTTCTCCTTTTATTTCCTCGTTCTTCCTTCACTTCCATTACATCGTTCCTTCTCATCTTGCACCTTACCTATTTTTTCATTCATACCTCGTCCCACTGTTTCATATTCTCTATATACCTCTCCTGGTTTGACTTGTTGTAATCCCTTTGCTTTAAGTCTTTGCTTCTTGCTCATCTCAAATCCTTTTCTGACTTCTGTTCCCACCCAGTTCAATAACCCTAGTTAACACACCTTGCATTTTTCCATCTTTAATTCCCTTGATTTCTCTGTCCCCACTCTCTTCCTTGTTCCCTTCAGTTTCCCCATATTCTCACTTTCTTTTCATATTCTTAATTTTTGTCCCAGTTCAAATACCTGTAAATTGATATCTGTTATGTAACTATCCCAAACTTTCCTTTTTCTCCACTCTTCTGTTCACCGTTTATAACTGTTTCAGCTTTCCTATATCCTCACTTTGCTTTCTAGTCTCCCTCACAGCTCAAATATCCCTTAGTTAATCTATCTTCTTCCATCTTCAACTTTTCCTTTCGTTTCGCTTTCATATGTAGTCGCCTTTACTTCCTCACATTCCTTTTATCTCTGGCTCTTAATCCCCTTTGCTAGTTGAAATCCCCTTCTTGTGCCCTTTCTTACTTTTGCATCCCTAAGAATTTTCTTCACCTTTCTGCCTCGCTCTCGTCAGTAGCTTATATATTTCTCTCTCTCTCTCTCTCTCTCTCTCTCTCTCTCTCTCTCTCTCTCTCTCTCTCTCTCTCTCTCTCTCTCTCTCTCTCTCTCTCTCTCTCTCTCTCTCTCTCTCTCTCTCTCTCTCTCTCTCTCTCTTCATACTAAACTATTTCACTATGACGTTCGCGTGTCCGTGTGCTCAAGGAATGGTCGGGTCAACTTTCAACATTGAATTTTTGCTGTTTGACCTCCAGACGAAAGTTGAGGAGGTGATAAATATTGGGAAAGGCGAGGGGAAGTAGAGACAGGGGAAGAGAAGAACGGAAGACGAAGGACGAAGAAAGGAACGGAAGGAGAGAGAGAGAGAGAGAGAGAGAGAGAGAGAGAGAGAGAGAGAGAGAGAGAGAGAGAGAGAGAGAGAGAGAGA
>CM035183.1:9554280-9567739 GCA_020233015.1 Callinectes sapidus
TTTTTTTTTTATCTTTTAATAGTTTGTAAATCGCTTCCTTAATTTATGAAGGTCAGTCGAATACAATATGCGTGGTTCCGTGGTATTGCGCTGTCATTATGAGGCGCGGTGTTGCCCTGAGTGTGGCGTGGTGCGTGGCGCGTGGCTTGATGAATTAGGTCAGCCTCACAGAAAGATTCACTTTTTGAATTGTAGGTCAGAGAGTGGTGCTCATTTTAACATCACTCCAGTTTTACTTAACATTTGTATGTGACTCTCATTGTAATTTGCATAATTTACATACCATTATTGTCTTCCTAAAGCATTTCTATTCCTTGAAACTATTTTTTCCTGGTTTTGTTTTAAATTTTTTCTCATCCTGCTCGTATATGTGTTTTACTCGCGCCCTCATTTTCCCTGCGCCCTCCACCTAGTCCACCACATTGCACCATTTCTCCTCCACCCATCACCTCCCTCCCCCACTCCCTCAAATTCACAGCCCATGAGCGTTACAAGTCCGGTGCTTGATCTCTCCTCAAGATAAGCGGTACGGTGGGCTACTTTGCATATCCAGCACCTGTACCTCAGTCACATCATCCCCCTCCAGCTGGTGCAGTCTTCGCTTCCGCATCGCCCTCCTTGGCCCTGCAGATGTGCGGCCCCATGCAAGACGTTAACCAATCGGCCCTCGCTAGAATGTTGCCCCGGGAAAGGCTATTCAAGAGGGAGAGAGTGAAGACATACGAGGCCCTTCTCGCTGTCAGGGCGGTGAGGGGAGAAGTGGTCAGAGAGAGAGAGAGAGAGAGAGAGAGAGAGAGAGAGAGAGAGAGAGAGAGAGAGAGAGAGATTGCAAGTTTTAAAATTTTCTGACTGTCATGATTTTGTGCTATTTCTTCGCTATTTTTCAGTTTTCATCCTTCATCGACTTTTGTTCTCTTATCTATCCCTCTTCATTTTTTTATTTCATTTTTTTTGTTCCTTCTTCTTTCTCCTCTCATTGCTCGTTTCCCCTATTCCTTATATTTCTGTATTTCTCTAGTTCTCTCATTATCAGTCCTGTCCTCACTCATAATTTCTGTACTCATTTCTTAGGTTCATCTCTTTCCTGCTATCCTTCCTTTTACTAATTTATTCGCCCTCCTCGTCTTTAATCACCATTATTTATTTTTTATATCGTCGATCTTCATATACTCACTTTATAATTTGAGAACCCCATAATGAACACAGCCAAACAGTAATATTATATGGACTTCTTTCTCTCTTCTTACGTTCCGTGCCTCACACTCAGCCTCACCTCACTTCTACACCCCGGCAGGAGGATGTAGTGCAGGAGGGCGAGAGAGAGGGCACCACGCTACCTGTACGAGTGGACGCAACTCTGTACTTCGACAACGACACCAACAAGGTCTACTTCCGCGACACCCTCAACCTCCTCCACATGCAGTCGTCATTCCAGGAGTATGACTTCAACCCATTCCACGTCGGCGAGTGCATGGACCGCCCCACGGACAGAACCTGGCTCAAGATTACCTTTCAGGGTGAGAGAGAGAGAGAGAGAGAGAGAGAGAGAGAGAGAGAGAGAGAGAGAGAGAGAGAGAGAGAGAGAGAGAGAGAATGGACTTCGTAAGACCACTTGCGGGGGATAATGTCTCTTCCTTTCCTTTTACCAACATTGTTTTCCTTCATCTTTCGTGATATGACTCAGCACTGCCTTGTCGTCACCATTATTACTCTTCTCTCTCACGAAATTCATTCCTTACTCCATCTCAGCTTTACCTCTTCCTCACCTTCTTTTCTCTCAACTCGTATCTTCTTCCCTCTGTCTCTGCTTTCTTTACTAAATTCATTCTTTCAACTACTCGCTTTTGTCCATTACACTTCATCGTCTTTTCCTCACTTCAAGCACTTTAAACACGTTAATATGTTTGCCATTTGTGCATAAAATTTAGGGATAAGTATTTAATATTGACAAACAGCTCTTCTTAAGCATAACTTCTCTTCTTTACCATAAAATTCACACCACCTCTTTCCTTCCATCCTTTTTTCCACTAAATCCACACATTCTTCCCCCCCTTCCTTCCTTTTATGATGATAAAACTAACTTTCCTTCCTCCCACATCTCCTCTTTCCCTTTATTTTTCGTTCTTTCCACGATGCTAAATCAACTTCCCTCTCTCAGGTGATTGGTTTCACGGCGCCTCGCAGATGCCAGGCGAGTTCAATAGGAAGCTGATAGAGTACGTGGCGTCAAAGACCAAGTCCTCCTACATCAGGTTCCCGGAGGTGCAGGTATGTCAGGTGGAAGGGGAGGAGCACGAGCACGGGATGGGGAAGTTTGTATGACTAGGAACGAATGGGATAGATAAAGTAGAGGTAAGAAACGGGAACATGTGTAGGATATGTGACTTGATAAGAGAAGAGGGAATGCAGTTACTAATGAAGGGAAGGGGAGGAGGAAAGGGAGATTTGATAGAAGAGACTTGTAGAAAGATGGGAGGACAAAGCTATCTTGTCTTTCCTCGTCAATGACTAAACTCATTATATTTTTTCTTCTAACACTTCATCCATTCCCATTGTCTCTTATCAGCAACAGAGAAAGGAACAGAGTAATGTCTCATTCCCCCTCTATATCTATTTTTTTCCATTTCCTTCGATTGAATCAATTCCTCCCTTTTTCCCTATTCATCATCTTTCCTCAGTCAATTCTGTGTTACACTTCCATTCCTTCCTTGTTCATATATTACTATTGATTTTCTTCCTCTTTCATCTTCATCTATTTCTTTTATATTGTTATGAAAAGAGGAAAATTATATGGCTATCAATCTACACTTTAAAGATCGATTTATTTATGTCAGGAACTATCTTTTCTAATTGATTAACTATACCCATCTTAACAGCGCCATATGACCTCGTTGTTGTGGTGCCACACCTTCAATCATTCAGTCATCCGTTATCTCCTCTAGTTAATTCCATCACCTAACCTTACATCTTCCTACCATCCATCTCGTCCCCGTCCTCCATCCAACCCATCTCTAAGCTACACCATTTCATCACGCAATCACTGCAGCGACTAATATTTGGATCAATCTCCTCCCCAAAGCTGGAACACGACACACTCTTCGTGTACGCTTCGATGCTGCTCCTGGAACCCGCGCCTTACTTGCTACAGTTCCACAAGCTTCCGGACCGCAAACCTACTACTAGCGAGACTCTGGTAACCAATGATGTCTTCTTATTTTTATAGTTGATGCATACACGTGCCAGACCAAAGGTTATGAGGGCTAAAGTGAACAATTCTATGACTAATAAAAAAAACGCCGCCTAATTTAATTCTAAATGCATCATGACTCTCTCTCTCTCTCTCTCTCTCTCTCTCTCTCTCTCTCTCTCTCTCCATGATGCTTCTCCTGCCTCCTCTGCTCACAGATCCAATTAAAGATGCATGATGAAGAAAATTGTGCTTACGTATGTCTCAGCTATGAGAAGTTCGTCTGCAAGTGAGTATCAATCTCGTCTCGTCTTGAGTCTGGTTTTCTCATTCTCTTGTCCCTTGTGGTGCCAATTACATGAGTGTTTGCGGTTTGACAATAAGTTATTTTACAATCTTTTCATCCTGTTCCTTCAGGAATGACACAGTAACTTTATTCATCCTTACCCTTTCCCTCTCTTTAAAACCCTTCAAGGTCGTTCTACAAATGCAAGGGAGACGGGAAAACCTGCTACGTGAGTAACTACAAGAACCCCGTGGGCACTAACCTGAACGTGAATGAGTGCCCCCATTACAGCAAGTCCCTAGTCACCGACAGCAAGGCCGTGCAGAAAGTCAACGAAGTGATCGAGGCGGAACTGGGCCTTTTCATCATGACGGAAAACTTTACCATCGAACTGGAATACAAAGATCATGAAGGAGTAGTAAGTATACAGTGTGTGGGGGGAGGGATGTGTCTAGAACAGCGATACGCATACCGTTTGCCATGATTACATATATATCACCAATGTAAATGTATCCCGTCATATTTTTCTTGATAGGCATGCGTTATTAAATACGTGCCTTTTAATAGACATACCTGCAGTACAGTGAATACAGAGTTTGTGGGCCGTTAAAGTGCAAGATTTATTGATAATGTGCCATTAATCAACAAAGTGTTTGAGAAACACTGGTCATTAAAAGGTACTATTGTACCTCAAGGAAGAAAAATATCCGTCTAGACTCAGTGATGACCGTGTCCCTTTTTACAGAACATTCATGAATGCAAAACAGAGAAGAGTAGAAAAGCACTGTTACATTCTTCAGGAAATAAAGTTGAAATATAACCCATTCATTATAGAAGTGAAGAGTACGAGAAGATCTTATGGAGATATTTAGGTGACAAATCGGACAAAAGACAGTATATAGACGAGGCCAATCGTGGTAACGAAAAATATAAAGAAGAGACACGAAAAAAATCCCACATAAGGAAAGTATTAAATAACTGCACCACATTTTTATCAGATACATTATTCTTGCCGAGCTAATACCTAGGAAACACGAAAAAAATAAATAGATAATGAATAGGTATGTATAAGTAAATATCACACATAGAATAAAAGGCGTTGGACTAATGGTCTTTTCTCTCAGCTTGCCTCTCATTTTCTTGGTCCCACTCCCTCAGGTCCAGAAGGGGCAGTACCGCGCACTGTTCGAGCAGGAGGAGATCAATGGAGACGACCCCGTGTTTGTTGACATTGTGCGAGATGACTTCTACGTATTGAAGAAACGATACAAGATGGCCTCCAAGTTCACTGACCTCAGGATAACCAAGGTGAGAGAGAGAGAGAGAGAGAGAGAGAGAGAGAGAGAGAGAGAGAGAGAGAGAGAGAGAGAGAGAGAGAGAGAGAGAGAGAACTTAACACTTCTCTGCAATAGGTGAGCTACGCCTCTTGCCTTGCCAAGTGTCTGGGTCAGATGAGCTTTGAGTGCGAGACCTTCTCCTATTGCTACAACACCCAAGACTGCTTGCTGAGCTCCAAGGCTGAGGAGAAGCCCCCGCCCGACGCTGATCTCGTCTCACAGGCAGATTGCGTCGTGATTGGTCGTGAGTGTTAAAAAGTACTATTTCTCTTTGATTTTTCTCCCCAAACAGATATATAAGGAGCGAAAAATTAACAAAGAAAGATTGACTCAACAATGCACTAGCTTAGGGACCTGGAAGATAAGAAAGACAGACCAACAAACAGCGACACACACTCCCCATTCATGTACTTTCTTCTTTCCTTCTTAATCTCTTACTATGTCTGCCTCTTTTCCTTTCTGGCCTTTACTCCTCACTGTCTTTTCTTCCTTCCCTTATGCTACACACTTCGTACAAGCTGAGGAGACAAGGACTAGCTCTGTGGCAAAGCAAAGCACTTACTCTTAGCCAAAATGCTCTATAGACCTTACTCTCAGCCTTGCATTTCCATTCCAGGTTCCCACATGAATGACTATAATATGCTGAAGGGTTTGGTGTACCTGGGTGACGCTAAGGAAGTCCACACCACCCTGAGCCCAGAGAGATGCGCTTACTTCTGTGACAATACTGTTAACTTCACTTGCAGGTCTGTATGTTCCCATCCATGTCACTTCTTCCTATTCCTCCTTTCCTTCCTTCTTGCCAAGCACGTCCCGTCTGCTTCCTTCCCTTCCTTTCTTGTCAACCTCTATCCTGCTCTTTCCTTCCTTTCCATTCCTTACTGCCTAGTTTAATTCTTTCCTCATTCCAACTCCGTCTCTTTTCTCTCCTTCCTCACTCTTTCCTCCTGCCACCTTAATCTGACATTTTTCTTTCTTCTTTTTCCTCAAGTTACTGGATCAGAGCTAGATGAACATTGCCTTCTCTTCTCTTTTACTTTTTTTCTTCCTCTTCCTTTTCAATTTTTTACTTCTGGTCCTTTTTTTCTTTTTTTTTAGTCAAGAATCCAGAGTTTTCTTAATTTTCATCTTTCCTTCCTTTTTTTCTTTCTCCAACATAAACATACAGTTATCTTTTTTATTCTCCCTCCCTTCCAAACACTGGGTTTTCACGATTTTCTTCTTTCCGTTCCCAGTTTCTTTTTCCCCTTGCAAGTCTTCATGTTGCCTCTTTTCTCTCTCCTTACAACCGTACCCTCCTCACGGCACCACAGACCTCTTTTGTTCCAGTGCCTCAGATTATCTGATCGATCATTCCTCATCTTGTGTCTCTCCTTCCTGTTACCCTTCCTCTCCCCTCCCTTCTTCAGATCCTTCGACTTCTGCCTGAACTCACTCAAGTGTAACCTGTATGACCACCACACGGCTGACGCTCCTGGCACCATGTTCAACGCTAGCAAGGATTGCATGCACTTCTCCCGTACGTATACGTACAAATCTAATTTGTTGGTTGAGAGGTGGGCATAAATTGGAGTTGAAAAACAGT
The DNA here is from genome assembly GCA_020233015.1 of Callinectes sapidus. Lineage (NCBI taxonomy): Eukaryota > Metazoa > Arthropoda > Malacostraca > Decapoda > Portunidae > Callinectes > Callinectes sapidus. The sequence continues at coordinate 9,560,676 of CM035183.1, forward strand.
CATGACTAGAAAAATATACATTTCCGACGGAAATTATGTATTCCATTAATTAATTCACTACATTTCTTACCAGGAAAACATCAGATTCGTTGGTTATATGAAAGTCTAAATTGTGATGGAGGTGGGAGAGCATAACAGAAGAGCAAAGGATGGTCAATTTTGTTGATACTCTGTCATCTTTTGCAATTCTTAGCCAGTCTTCTTTATAATATATGAATTAAAAAATACATCAAAATTACGTCATAAATCATGTATACATTCAAATATTCTCTCTCTCTCTCTCTCTCTCTCTCTCTCTCTCTCTCTCTCTCTCTCTCTCTCTCTCTCTCTCTCTCTCTCTCTCTCTCTCTCTCTCAGGTAACGCCCTCGTGGACTTCACCAAGCACGCCAACCAGAAGATTGATGGCACCAGGGACAGATACATCAAGGACACCACTCCTCCTGCTTGTGCCCAGGTGTGTGTGTGTGTGTGTGTGTGTGTGTGTGTGTGTGTGTGTGTGTGTGTGTGTGTGTGTGTGTGTGTTAAAAATGAAAGTGTATTAATTGATGAGAGTTAGAAATGAACGTGCAGTAATGAAAGTAAGTAAGACATGAATGTGTATTGAATGTAAGCCAAAGAAAAATAAGCATGTGATGATGAACACGCGTCAGAAAGGAACATGTAAGGAAAAATTCCATCTGGAACGAACTTATGGCAATGAAACAGAGTTAGACATCAACGTGCGGTGAAGAAACGTGTGAGTGAACGAGTGGTAGTGAATTACAAAATGAATAAAAAAGAACAAGAGTGGTGATGAACGTGACAAGTCTAACGGGAAATTCGTGACACTGGTTAACAGATCTGCGAGGACGAGCCAGACTTCGGGTGCAACGGGTTTGATTTCTGTAACGAGCAAGAGTCAGGCGGCATAACGTGCTTCCTCACCCAGGACCACTACTCCGACGACGGCACCCACATCAGTGACTCCCTCACCTGCGACCACTACTCACGTGCGTCTACCTCACAAATACACTCTCTTTCACTGTGACTATTTTCCACCCCTCTCTCTCTCTCTCTCTCTCTCTCTCTCTCTCTCATCACTCTCCTCTCCTCTCTTCTCTCCTCTTCTCCTCTCCTCTCTCTCTCTCTCTCTCTCTCTCTCTCTCTCTCTCTCTCTCTCTCTCTCTCTCTCTCTCTCTCTCTCTCTCTCTCTCTCTCTCTCTCCCACTACGTCTATTTTCAACATTTTTTTTTTATACAGCACAGAACCATCACACAAATTTTACCTCACCTCTGCAGAGATTAATGCTTCACGAGGAAAATGTAGAGCCATTTTCTTTTCGGTTGTCTTTATGAGAAAAAATAAAATTTGCTGTCGAGATCGAAATGTTAACAATATATTCGTGTATCCGATATAGTATAAAGTCAAGTTCATTGCATCTCGTTAATGTATACTGTTCATTGTTTGTAAATGTGAGTGTTTGGCAGCTCTATTATGCATGTGATAGACTATTGCCTCTCTCCTCCTGCAGGGGACTATTACGAGGGGCAGGACAGGAATACCTATGCTCACAACAAGAAGACGAACTACATCTATGGACCAGGTGAGTGACTAGCTCTGGTACGGAGTGGAGTATGGAGGAGGCAGTGGGTGTGTGAGGGAGTTAAGGAGCCTGTGCTATGTGAAATAGGTATGTGATGATGAGATAAAGGAACCTAAGTATTGTGTGAATAGAGCCAGTGTGAATGAATCAGTCAAAAGAGGGAGACAGAAAAATACCAAAAGACGAATAATTGAACCGGCCTGCTTTCAATCCCTCCCTGACATCGAACCATTGCACACTGACCTTCTTGTCTTCCTTCCTTTCTATGCAGGAGACATGGCGGGGCTGGCTTGCTCTATGCTCGTTATCTCCATCGGCCTCACCTTCGCCGGGGTCTACGCTTACAACAAGTATAAGTAGACACCACCACATGACACTCCGACACTCACCACTGATCTGAGCGGCGGAGGGTAAACAAAGCAGCGTTCGAGTCTATTTGAAAGTTTGAAGCCAACACTGACTCGAATGCAACTGCTAAACCTTCATTTATTTATTTTCTTTCGTATCCTTTACCGGTATTAGATCTAAGGCACTCTGTAAATATATTGCACTTAACCGCGTAAATATGATTCTGTGTTTGATTAAGTAAAACGCTAAGTAGTATTAGCCAAAATTCTGATATATACTAATTAGTGTTCGAGTAGCTTACAGAACCATACCAAGGAATCGTTGATCTGAAACCTCATATAAGCAATGTATGCTATTATAGCTGTTCTAATAAATTAGTATGTATGAAAGCTTGTTTTTATATACATCAACGGCTTCATGAGATAGATAGATAGATAGATAGATAGATAGATAGATAGATAGATAGAGAGAGAGAGAGAGAGAGAGAGAGAGAGAGAGAGAGAGAGAGAGAGAGAGAGAGAGAGAGAGAGAGAGAGAGAGAGAGAGTTTTCTACCATTAATGTTATTTGTTGAATGTCAAAACTCTCTCTCTCCCTCTCACTCTCTCTCTCACCCAACCCCCCTACACACACACACACACACACACACACACACACACAGATGGGAAGCAAAGAATCAGTCACAAGTATGCACGTAGTATATTGTAAACTAACACTCCATACCTTAACGCTTGGCGAAAGGAGAACGTTTTGCCGTACAATACAACGGCGTCAAGGTGAACAAACTCAGCAAGGTTTTGTTGCGTTTGCACGGCATTCTAGTAAGACGTTATTTGTAAGACATGACGCCTCCTTTCGTTGTCACGTAAACATACACAGCAAACATTATTGCGTCGGTGTTAACCTACAGCACAATGTAAGTTAGCTAAACGTTAATGCATGGTAACGTTATTAAGGTACCGATACACTACAGCGAAAAAAGACAAAAAAGTTCATGCTTTAGTATAATATTAGAGATGCAACCTTACGTCACAATGATATATCGTTACTTTCTGATGCATTCTGAGGCTACAGGATATATTGTACTACTTCATAACACCCCCAAACTGTTAACATTACACTACAATTCAATACGGTACTTTTAAACCAGTACACTACGGAAACACAGTCATAGGCAATAGCTGAATAACCTGCCACTCTCATCTCCCTTGTGGCTCACTATCCGTTTGTATAATTGTAGCCATAGAAGTGTACCTTACAGAAGCACTTTTTCTACTGTATACGTTTCTAATGGAAAGTTTTCTAGTCAAGGCGGAGTGTTTAGTTATGGTAAAGAGAAGAATTGTATAAAGATGGAAACAAATTCTATTGATTAGAGAGAGTGAGGTGTTCAGAAAAGCAGAGAGGGAGGGTGAATGAGATGAAGTACAGTAATATTCCCTCAGTCATTTCTCCCCACTGACAAATGCTTCCATCAATATATTCCTCTCTGGACATGATTCCTTCTAGATTATTTAATAACACTATTAAGATTACAAAACACTGACCCACTGACCCAGAGTATTACTGATAATCCTTTAAGTTAAGAGTTATGGAGTTAGGAAAGTGAAGGATTTATCTGAATGGGGAATGTCCAAGAGGGAAAACATCCAAGAGGGAACTAACTCTGAGTTCGTCTGGAGAAGGATAGGATCGTGTGGTAGAAAATGTCCTACACTGGATCACGGCAGGTTATTCAACAATTAGCCATGACTATGATAAGTTATACTCTACACCACTACAAGTCTCCATCACAACACAGTAACATGCTCACCTACAAAACCAAACCTTCCGGGAAACAATACAATATGAAACTTTTAAACTTAATTTCAAATGACAAACGTGAACTACTTGATCAAAACGTTAGTGCACTGATACAATACGAAAGGTGAAACGTTATACACAACTCATACGGTGCTAGAGCGATGGTAGTGGCAGCGGTGGCGATGGTGGTGGTGATGACAATCGGAATACTTCTTCCTTGTCCTCCGTCTTCTGTTCACCAAGCCACGACCGTCAGCCACCAGCCACCGTCGCGTCACCTCCTAGTACTTGAAGCTCTCGGCTCCACCACGGCCGTAACCTGCAGCGTGAGAAGGAGTCAAGAGTTTTGTTATGCTATTCACGTACGAGTTATCGATTAATCAATTAATTATTATCAGCTGTTTTCAGGTAACTGAAACGAATTCTGTTTACTAGATGGAGCTGAAAAAAAACTAGTGTCATTAACCTGATACTTTGAAATGCAAGGTTTAGAGTACAGAGTAATTTACAAGGCAATGAAACCTCTACAAAATGGAGTGAATTGCAAGAAATAAAGGTTACAGAAGTATAAAACGTCAAGATGATGATTTTTGATGTATCTAAGTAACTGAATATAAAACTAAAACTTAATAGAAAAAAAAACTGAAAATTTTTCACAAAAACTTCATACGTGAAAAAGTAACTACTAACATAAGTAAATAAATAAATAAATAAATAAAGACCAAGATTGAAATGCAAAGGTTCACATGTGTTAGGTGAGGAGCGAACCACTGAACCGCCAGGCAATGAGTAACGAGTGAATGAGCTGTTTGTTGTAGACTGTAGTGTGTGTGTGTGTGTGTGTGTGTGTGTGTGTGTGTGTGTAACAGTTATGAGTAAATAATAATGAGAAGAGTGTGTGAGATGAGAGTAAAAACTATTTAGAAAGGCTTAACTCTTACAAATATTTGTGTGTGTGTGTGTGTGTGTGTGTGTGTGTGTGTGTGTGTGTGTGTGTGTGTGTGTGTGTGTGTGTGTGTGTGTGTGTGTGTGTGTGCCTTGCTCTCTTTCTACGACTATTTTAAAAGGCCACAGAGATAATCAAAATCGCTTCCGAGACTGTTTAACCTTTTAATAACGTAGACATCTTTTTAATCTCTCACTGGAGCCGTAAAAACCATTCTTAAAGACACGTGTCACTTCAACTAGAGCCGTTTGGAAGAAGTGAAAGTGTGGCGTAGAAATGTTTCAGTATCTTGGCTTAACAGTTATGAATGGAGTGTGTGAGGTGAGAAAGTATATGATTACATGGCAGCTGACATGCTAATACCAAGAAGAAATAGCCAAACCTCTACTTTATGCTGTTCCTCCTCCTCCTTCTCCTCCACTAAACACTACAATACTCTTTCTTCGTATTCTTTCAACTTTGTACCTTCAAATTCTCTCCTACTTATCAATCGTATCATGTTCTACCCTTGCACTTGATTCTTTTTACTTTTTAACCCTTCCTTATATACTTCTCCGCACTATACTGAATCTCTTCTCTTATTTCATTCCCTCTTTCTTCTTCATTTTCTCTCCCAGTCCCGCTCCTCCCTCCATTCCTTACAGCCTTACATCCTAAAACGCACTAAAAACAACAGCAACCAAACAAACATTCATCAACAGACAAACTAGACGTATCAGCTGCCTTTAAATCAACAACATCGCTTTCTGATTCTATTAATGTCAATGGTATTACCCGACTGATGACAACATATGACTTTTACTACACGATAAGACGGTCAAAGGATATACAGTACTTGTTGATAACGCAAGAGGTCAGGAAGGTTAGGAAAAGACCATAGATGAGGTATGAGAGACACGTGGATGTAGATGTGTTGCGAGGGAGATGGAAAGGGGTAGCAGGGTGGGGAAGGTGAGTAGCGGAGAGGGATAGCAGTTGGTTGGACAGTAGTGGCAAGCAGGCAGAACAGCATAATATGTGATTTGGGATACAAGGATGAGAAAATGGAGGATGACTTCATTTTTTTTTTTTTTTACGAATGGAGGGAAAGTGGGGACGGTAAGTAGTTCATATAAATACAAAAGACCGTACCTGCTCCACCCACACACACACAAAAAAAGAAAAACGAAAAAAAAGATGGGTTATGTTGTAAATATTCGTCGTTTTATATCAGGAGAGAAAGCAGAAACGGTAAGTAATGTATGTAAAGAAAGAAAACAATACAAAGAAAACAGGAAAAAAAAACAACAACAACGAGAACAATACAAAATATGAAGAAAACGATGAATGATCCCATAAAATACACTCTTAACTTGTTTTATTGATGGAAAGAAAGAAGAAACCATAAGAAGTCCATGAAAGGAAAACACCAATAGAAAAAAAAGGAAAAAGAAACACGTGCAGAATGATACTGAAACAGGAGGAGGAGGAGGAGGAGGAGGAGGAAAAGAAGTTATGGGAGCTGTAGTTTGCCTCACCGCCGGGTCCGAAGAGGGCGCTGTAGCAGGGGTTGTTGCAGTATGGCTTGCCTTCGTGCTCTGAGTGACCCCCCGGAGTGAGGGTCTTGTTGCACTTCTCGCAGCGCAGACAGCCCGAGTGCCAGTCCTTGCCCAGCGAAGTCTTGCGCTCGGCTGTGAAGAAGAAGCAGTGGTGGGTGATGCATTTTGTTCTCACGTAAGGACTAAGTTGCAGCAAGACCAGTGAGAGAGAGAGAGAGAGAGAGAGAGAGAGAGAGAGAGAGAGAGAGAGAGAGAGAGAGAGAGAGAGAGAGAGAGAGAGAGACGACATAGCAGGAACAACAACCACAGCAATTACTACTACTACTACTACTACTACTACTACTACTTCTACTACTACTACTACTACTATTACTACTACTACTTCTACTGCTTCAAACTGAAAATTATACTTAAAAAACTCTATAAGAATATTTACGTTTGTGTTTTGTAGTAAGAAAGCAAAGGTCCGTGTGTGTGTGTGTGTGTGTGTGTGTGTGTGTGTGTGTGTGTGTGTGTTAAAGTTATGCATGTTCACACCTCTGATATTGATATATGCTGCTGCTGCTGCTGCTGCTGCTGCTGCTGCTACTACTACTAGTACTACTACTACTACTACGCCGTTATCTACCCACATAACACAACACAAGCGTCCCCCCCCCCTCTCTCTCTCTCTCGACAGGATGCGTTGTATTTTTTTCTCTCCTGGCTGAGATAAAGACAGTTATTAATAGGCAGCATAATACAACATGGCCAACCAACTTTCACCTCTATACTGAGAGAGAGAGAGAGAGAGAGAGAGAGAGAGAGAGAGAGAGAGAGAGAGAGAGAGAGAGAGAGAGAGAGAGA
>CM035183.1:9640476-9651932 GCA_020233015.1 Callinectes sapidus
TATATATCTATATCTATATCTATATATATATATATATATATATATATATATATATATATATATATATATATATATATATATATATATATATATATAGTCTATGTATATGCTCTAAACATTCCTTAAGTTTAGTCCCTGAAGTAATCAATTGACCCACTAAAGAAATAACATTTAAAAAACATTTGATGAGTTGCCCCCATAGTTCAAGCTCAGCTTAGACCAAAACCCCCCAACACTTCACCAACCAGCCATCAGGACTCACCATGTTGACGGTACGACGATGGTGCGAACTCTGGTCAGCGCCGCCTCTCTGTCATTCACTATCAGTAGCTACCGCCCCTCACACCCACAATGACACTTAAAACCAACAATATACAAAAGATAACCAGGTATACACACACACACACACACACACACACACACACACACACACACACACACACACACACACACACACACACACACACCGCGTAGTGTAGTGGTAGCACGCTCGGCTCACAACCAAGAGGGCCCGGGTTCGAATCCCGGGCGCGGCGAGGCAAATAGGCAAGTCTCTTAATGTGTATCTAGCCCCTATTCACCTAGCAGCAGCAAGTAGGTACGGGATGTAACTTGAGGGGTTGTGGCCTCGCTGTCCCTGTGTGTAGTGTGTGATGTGGTTTCAGCCCTACCCGAAGATCGGTCTATGAGCTCTGAGCTCGCTCCGTAGGGTAAAGGCTGGCTGGGTAACCAGCAGGCGACCACGACAGTGAATTACACACACACACACACACACACACACACACAGCGATAGATTTAGTGGTTAGCACGCTCAGCTCATAACCTAGAAGGCAAGTCTCTGGCGCCGCGAGGCAAATGGGCAAGCCTCATGTGTATCTAGCCCCTGTTCACCTAGCAGCAGCAAGTAGGTACGGGATGTAACTCAGGGGTTGTGGCCTCGCTGTCCCGGTGTATAGTGTGTGATGTGGTTTCAGCCCTACCCGAAGATCGGTCTATGAGCTCTGAGCTCGCTCTGTAGGGAAAAGGCTGATTGGATAACCAGCAGGTGACCGCGACAGGGAACACACACACACACACACACACACACGATGATTCGACAATGAGAAACTCTCTCTCTCTCTCTCTCTCTCTCTCTCTCTCTCTCTCTCTCTCTCTCTCTCTCTCTCTCTCTCTCTCTCTCTCTCTCTCTCATGATAAAAAAAGATAATAATAATATGACTCTTACTCCATTATTTTAGGAATTCTAGACATTTTTACTAGGCAAAAACTTAACTACAAGCTCAAAAAACTTTAACCACTCCATTATATTTTATTGTCAGTTGTGGCTTTCAAAAGTTTACTCCAAACTCACATTGGATCTATTAAATTTAAGAAGCAATCGTGAAACAAGAAGTGACATAGGAAGGCTCCCTTTTGCTACTATTGCAGCTCCTCCTTACAGTTAATCCAAGACACTAATAACTATTCTGATACTATTCTAATTCTAGTTATTTGTGCTGATCACATCTACGGTATAACGAAAATGAAGTGTAAATGGAGATTTATTCTTGCACGGACACCTTGGTAAGGAACTGTCTTAAAGAGATGTATAACTATAATCAAGACTGGTCTAAAAAAAATGTTAGGAAGACTAAGGAGGAGTTCCAGGCAACATTAAATGACTGGACCTTGGCTTAAGTTAGTGGCCACTTTGTAAATGAACCTCTGCCCTTAACTCCTTCTCTGCTGCTACAGGGGCGCTGATTAAAACGAAGTTGATAGGAAAAAACTTAAAGATCCCACATTATAAGGAATGGCTCATTTCACTCGACATAGACAATGCGTTTCTAAATTATCAAATGACTTATGGAAGGGATGGGCAAATGAGTATTTACCTTAAGGAAATCTAACACCTGTTGTCTTATATGTAGTACTCATTCATGATGAGGGACCACTGTTGTCTTTACCAAATTGTTGAGGGATCAGAATCAATATTGCCGGATACTTGAACTGAAGGACGATAGTGACCCCTAAGATTGAAAGCGCCAATACAGAAATCCCAGCTATGGCAAAACTTTCCTTCTTCATACATTATACATTATAAGGAAACATGTAACCTTAATGGCATCATTCAATTAGCGGTACAAAGAAGTTAAATGAGACATGCCAAAAACAGGACATAGAAAGACCCGAGGTAATAATGGGGAACTTTGGTGAAGCTGAGCCACCAAATGTCACTTTCCCAGCTTAGGTGGTAGAACACCTTTAAGGGTTCTTAGACAAATTAAGTATTTTCTATACTAGTACATTCCACATGAATAAAACTACATATGCTCACCTACTGCGTACTTTATTATACAACTTTTATACATGTCAACAATAAATGAAATCATATGTATATTGTTGAAAATAAGCATGAAAAACTTTTCGCTTAGGATCTCTTGTATGGATTGTAACAAATGTTGGTACTGTATGTACCACGATCTAAGTGAATTTTCTATGGTTGATATAAATGCTAAAGAACATTATAAGACAAAGCCAGTTACCACCACGCAGTATATTAACGAACCAAAAAGTACCTTGCATCAAAAAGACACATCACACATCGTGCCGAGTGTTTCTTTTAATACAGCACTTGGAAGCCTACGTACTGTGAAACCTATTGGACCTTCGTAAAAGCTACTTACCACAGAACGATTTGCAAAACATGAAGTCGTTCATATGAATAAATACAAGCGATCCTACATAGTTATCTAAAACATTCACAGAATCTTAAGTCGCGTATTGTTCTTTGAACTATTCGTGCATTAATGATTATATATCAGATCTTTGGCCTTTACTAGTTAGCGTATTATTTGATTACACAGAGGATAATATCTATATGATTAGATACAGATTTTTACAGACTGCCTTAGATCTAATACCGGTAAAGGATACGAAAAAAAAAAAGGTAAAGGTTCAGCGGTTGCATTCGAGTCAGCGTTGGCTTCAAACTTTCAAATAGACTCGAACGCTGCTTTGTTTACCCTCCGCCGCTCAGATCAGTGGTGGGTGTCGGAGTGTCATGTGGTGGTGTCTACTTGTACTTGTTGTAAGCGTAGACCCCGGCGAAGGTGAGGCCGATGGAGACAAAGAGCATACCGAAAGCTAGCCCTGCCATGTCTCCTGCATAGAAAGGAAGGAAAGCAAGAAGGTCAGAGTGCAATGGTTTACTGTCAGGGGGTGATTGAAAGCAGAGCGAAAGTATAACTAAGGTGATGTGTGTAGCTTCTTTTCTCTCTGTGTGGTGAATAATTATCACTTCGGGGGTTATTGAATCTTTTTTGGACTCATTCACACGTTCAATTATCCATCTTTTGATATTTCTTTCACTGTGTCCCTTTCTTGGCTTTGATTCATTCACACTGGCTTTCTTCACACCAAACTTGGTCTCTCATGCTCTTTCTCATCATCACATACTTACCCACAGAGCCACCCATCACTTCTCATACACTTCACAGACTTCCTTAATTCGTCAATCCTTTTTCATCCTCAATCATTCAACCAGTCTGTTCCATGCACTTCGCTTCTTCTTTCACTGTCTATGCTCATCCACTTATTCACGATTTTATTTTCTTTATTTCACACAGCACAGGCTCCTTAACTCCCTCACACACCCACTGCCTCCTCCATACTCCACTCCGTACCAGAGCTAGTCACTCACCTGGTCCATAGATGTAGTTCGTCTTCTTGTTGTGGGCGTAGGTATTCCTGTCCTGCCCCTCGTAATAGTCCCCTGCAGGAGGAGAGAGGCAATAGATCATCACATGCATAATAGAGCTGCCAAACACTCACATTTACAAACAATGAACAGTATACATTAATGAGATGCAATGAACTTGACCTGATACAATATCGGGTACACGAATATATTGTTAACATTTCGATCTCGACAGCAAATTTTATTTTTTCCTTATAAAGAAAACCGAACAAAAACACCAACCATTATTACTCATTCTCTGAACCCATTAATAATTGTGACAGTGATGTACAATGTCATTCAGCAGAACAATAACAAATAGTTCCATCCGCTACAATTAGATAAGGAGAAGGGTCGAAAATAGACGTAGTGAGAGAGAGAAAGAGAGAGAGAGAGAGAGAGAGAGAGAGAGAGAGAGAGAGAGAGAGAGAGAGAGAGAGAGAGAGAGAGAGAAGGGTGGAAAATAGTCACAGTGAAAGAGAGAGTGTATTTGTGAGGTAGACGCACGTGAGTAGTGGTCGCAGGTGAGGGAGTCGCTGATGTGGGTGCCGTCGTCGGAGTAGTGGTCCTGGGTGAGGAAGCACGTTATGCCGCCTGACTCTTGCTCGTTACAGAAATCAAACCCGTTGCACCCGAAGTCTGGCTCGTCCTCGCAGATCTGTTAACCAGTGTCACGAATTTCCCGTTAGACTTGTCACGCTGATCATCACTCTTGTTCTCTTTTATTCATTTTTTTAATTCACTACCACTCGTTCACTCACACGTTTCTTCACCACACATTGATTGGCCTGTCATTCATCTGTCTTATTTCGATTGGATTTGCTTTCTTGCTATATTTTATTCTTCATTTTTATGTGTATCATCTTAACTGATTTTCAATTACCCATTTACTATTTATTATATACATGGACAACCCCTCCTCCATCTAATATGTCAACCTTACACAAATATCAACCTAAAAACAAATTCGTACCAAAGTATCACACACACACACACACACACACGCACACACACACACACACACACACACACACACACACACACACACACACACACACACACACACACACACACCTGGGCACAAGCAGAAGGAGTGGTGTCCTTGATGTATCTGTCCCTGGTGCCATCAATCTTCTGGTTGGCGTGCTTGGTGAAGTCCACGAGGGCGTTACCTGAGAGAGAGAGAGAGAGAGAGAGAGAGAGAGAGAGAGAGAGAGAGAGAGAGAGAGAGAGAGAGAGAGAGAGAGAGAGAGAATATTTGAATGCATACATGATTCAAAACACAATTTTTATGTACTTTTAACGTGCATATTATGAGGAAGACTGGCTATGAACTATAAGATGACAAAAGTATCCACAAAATTCATCATCGTTTGCTCCTCTTTCCCCCCGTCATTCCCACACAAAATGGTGAATTTGGGCTTTCACATAACCAATGAATCTGTGATGTTAATTTTTTTTTTTTTCTGGTTAGAAATGTGGTGAACTGATTGATGCTATACATCCTTTCCCTCATAAATGTATATCTATCGAATTAAGACTTTTCAACCTCAGATTATGCCTACCTCTCTTTCCCAACGATCTTAGGGAACCTGTGAGTAATGTGCAGTGCAAAAGATGTTGGAAATCAACTCAAAATTCTCAGTGATGTCCGCGGCGAGAATTGCCTTGTTATTGTTGAGCAGTGTTGCCAACTATAAGTTATGATATTAAATTTAGTTAATAACCCTTTATGGAGATGCCTAGAACGTTGAAATGTTGGGTTTGGTTAGTAACGACCATTAAATCAAGGCTATAATGTTGATCTTGGTTAGTAACCCTTAGGGTTAGCGAATCACCAACGCTGCCCAATAATAACAAAGCAACCGCCATCGCCGTCACCATCAAAGTCTTTTCAGATATCTTTGATGTGATTTTGTTGATTTTCGACTTTTTTACAATGCATAATACTCGATTTAATGCTCTTCCACTAAAAAAAAAAAAACGATTTTCCACAGGTTCCATAACATCAGTAGGAATGAGTGGTAGGCATGAGATGGAATTGAAATAAGTCATAACATTTGAGAATTGTTAGCCCGAGTGGATGCCCATTCTCCCCTCGGACCCATGCATTTTGGGATTTCTCGACCTCCAGAGCACACTTGATTGGAGGCCGAGCGCAATGTTCAAATCCTGGCCACGGTCCGACAGCAGACTGGGCATCCACTTGAGGTAACTTTCCCCGAACGGGTGGGCTTTCAGAGAGATCTCCATTAGATGGCCTGCTATAGCCCATAATTTTACTATATAATTTGAAAAAAAAAACATACATTTGCGACGAGAAACATGTATACCATGAATCAATTCACCACATTTCTCACCATGAAAAAATCTCCAAGTTACATCATAGATTTGTTGGTTGGGTGAAAATCCAAATTGACCAAAAAGGAAATCATTAAAGTGTCTGTCTGCACGCATGTGTGTGTGCGTGTGCGTGCGTATATTTATACATACGGGAGAAGTGCATGCAATCCTTGCTAGCGTTGAACATGGTGCCAGGATCATCGGCCGTGTGGTGGTCATACAGGTTACACTTGAGTGAGTTCAGGCAGAAGTCGAAGGATCTGAAGAAGGGAAAAGAAAAGAAGGGTAACAGGAAGGAGAGACACGACATGAGGAATGATCAAACAAGTAATCTGATACGTTGAAACAATAGTCATGTGGTGCCGTGAGGAGGGTAAAGTTATTGGGAGAAAGAGAAAAGGCAACATGAAGACTCGGAAGAGGGAAAATAAAGAAGAAAACCATGAAAAGAGGGAATGAAGAAAAATTCAACAAGGTAGTAAGGAATGAGGAGGAAAGAAATCAATCAATTATGGGGGCCATACGCTTGGAGACGCGTTGCCTCGCCTACCTTATGATCCCACTCCTGACGGTGTCAAACCTCACAAGTCTTCATGCATGCTCCCTTCTGGTACCAAGTGCCTCCCAGTAAGAGGTCTCAACTCGCCTCAATGAGTTATGTGGGCGTTTCGTTGGCATCCTCCATGCTGGGTTATCCCTTTCGGAGACAACCCAATAAACAGGATTGGGTTCTGGATAGTGTGCCACAAGCCCATATAGGCCAAAGGTAGCATTGATGGACTATGCTGGTAATCGGTCTCGAATCAGTCTTACGGAGCAATCGCGGTTTTAACACAAATTTATTCTAGCGGTACCCCATGATCCTGCGAAGACATCAATTCGTCTCTTCAGGTCGGTGTTCAGTGTCCATGTCTCACAACCATAGAATATGATAGGGATTACCTGCAGCTTGAAGATCCGAATCCATGAGGACAGGTACCGACAACGCCAATTACTCGTGTTGAGCAAATCCACAATGCCATGGTCTAGGCCAATCCGCTGTACTATTTCATGGCTCGACCCACCGTCATTACACGCTACGCTGGCAAGGTATGTGAAGTTATCTGAGATTTCGATGTCCTCAGCACAAGCATGGACAGATTATAGTATTCCATCCAGTAAACCTCCAAACATCTGAACCTTGGTCTTGGGCCAGGAAACCTTATGTCCTAAGGGCTTCTTTCACCTCGTGCAGTTCCTCTAGGGCCATTAGCAGAACCTTTAATGACCGGCAAAATTGACTGCATCATCAGCAAAAACGTGATCTGTAATCTCAGCATTGCCAATAAATGCTCCATAGTGACTTTGGTCTACAACTTTGTCTAATGCCCAATCCATGCAAGTGTTTCATGATGATGTAGCAAGCACGCATCTCTGCCTCACTCCCATATTCGCAGGAAAGAAACTGGACACGTTTCCTCCACAATTTACAGCACTCACAGTCCCGATGTACAGACTAAGTAATAAACCAATGATTCTTCCAGGAGACACAGAAAATCTCATCTTATGATACACTGAATCAAACACTATCTTGAGACCAACTTTGGCTGCAAGCATCCTTTGTTGAAACTCATGTCAGCACTCCACCAGTACGCGAAGTGCTAGGATCTGGTCAGTTGTTGACGTACTGGGCGTGAACTCAGACTGCCCAGATCTTGGGTGTTTCTGCAAGTAACTACGGATCCACATAAGCAGCAAATGGGGAAATACCTTACCTGGTATGCTGAACAGGGTCACATTGTGGTAATTGTTGCAGTCCTGACGGTCCCCCTTTCCCCTTCCAGATAGGGATAACAGACCCCTTTTTTCCAGAAAGGGGAATAGTACCTGAATGTCATATAGTAATCAGGACACCATGCAACCCTTGGATTATGGCCTCATTCCCAGCTTTGAACAGCTCCACACTGATGCTACAGATGGCAGCTGCCTTTCCACCCCTCAATTTTGCCCTGGCCTCTTTAATAACAGTAATTGAGGATGTAGTTTCGTCAATGGGTGGATCAGCATCATTATTTCAAATCCTAAAGTTTGGAGCTGTACCCTTGGAGGACCCACCGTGAAGAACTGTTCAAGGTACTCAGCTCATTGAGTCATCTGCTCATCTGCTTCCAATACAAGGCAACCATCTGCTGTTTGAATAGCGCTTATCTAAAATGTAGACGTGGAGTGGAGTTTTTTCAGAGCTCGATATTCAGATCAGAGGTAATTAGCATTTAAATGACACACGACATGCTCAGGGAAACCCCTGACATACATCTCCTTGCCTCTGGTAAGGAGAGCTCTTTTCCTACGTGACAGAGCCCTGTACTGGTTGCAGTTTTGAGCAACTCTGGCAGCACGACTCTCCTCAATACTGTCCAGCATTAAAAACAAGACGAAGCCACTCCATGACTTGGTGCACTCCCCAATGAATTCCTTGGCAGTCTCAATAGTCTCACGTGTGAAGGTATCCCATAACTCTATCGGATCTGCAAGGGTGTCAAGCACTCCAAACCGATTGGAGACTGTTACCGCATACTCCTGAGCACATGTCAAATCCTTCAGTTTCTCAAGATGAAGCAGTGTCGTCACATCTTGGAGGCTTTCTGGACTTGACATGAAAGTTGAGTGTGGCAACAAGTCTGTAATCAGTCGCAAAGAACTCGGCACTCGAAAAAATATATATATACAGTTCTGGAGGATCCTCTAACAAGTACGAACAAGGATATGGTCAATTTCCTTTGCTACCCCTTCGGCATTGCTATAGCAAATCCATCGGTGCAGTGCTGGTCTCTGATACCAAGAACATGCAATTGTCAACCTTCTGGATCTTGCAAAATTTTCTTTCCTGGTACCAGAGCCATGGAGGCCAACATTAATGTCGTCCAAGACAATAAGTGCATCACGATAGGGACATTGGTCCATTACAGAGGCGATTTTGGCATAGAACATCTCCTCCTCTTCAGTTTTGCACATCTCATTAAGAGCGTACATTGCAGCAACAGACATGAAACCTAGATTATGCTTCAGCTTTAGTTGCATTACATATACGCTCATCAACAAGAATAACTTCTATAACAAACAGATGCATTCTGCCGGAGATGCCTATAGCAAATCCACATGGTGACCTTTGTTCATGCCGGACCAGTAGTAAGTAGTAAGTAAAAGTACATAAGTAAAAACCCTAGCCTTGCCGTTGCCAAGCCAAAGTAAGGAAGGAAAGGAAAGGAGGAATAGGAAGAAGTGACATGGATGGGAACATACAGACCTGCAAGTGAAGTTAACAGTATTGTCACAGAAGTAAGCGCATCTCTCTGGGCTCAGGGTGGTGTGGACTTCCTTAGCGTCACCCAGGTACACCAAACCCTTCAGCATATTATAGTCATTCATGTGGGAACCTGGAATGGAAATGCAAGGCTGAGAGTAAGGTCTATAGAGCATTTTGGCTAAGAATAAGTGCTTCGCTTTGCCACAGTGCTAGTCCTTGTCTCCTCAGCTTGTACGAAGTGTGTAGCATAAGGGAAGGAAGAAAAGACAGTGAGGAGTAAAGGCCAGAAAGGAAAAGAGGCAGACATAGTAAGAGATTAAGAAAGAAAGAAGAAAGTACATGAATGGGGAGTGTGTGTCGCTGTTTGCTGGTCTGTCTTTCTTATCTTCCAGGTCCCTAAGCTAGTGCATTGTTGAGTCAATCTTTCTTTGTTAATTTTTCGCTCCTTATATATCTGTTTGGGGAGAAAAATCAAAGAGAAATAGTACTCTTTAACACTCACGACCAATCACGACGCAATCTGCCTGTGAGACGAGATCAGCGTCGGGCGGGGGCTTCTCCTCAGCCTTGGAGCTCAGCAAGCAGTCTTGGGTGTTGTAGCAATAGGAGAAGGTCTCGCACTCAAAGCTCATCTGACCCAGACACTTGGCAAGGCAAGAGGCGTAGCTCACCTATTGCAGAGAAGTGTTAAGTTCTCTCTCTCTCTCTCTCTCTCTCTCTCTCTCTCTCTCTCTCTCTCTCTCTCTCTCTCTCTCTCTCTCTCTCTCTCTCTCTCACCTTGGTTATCCTGAGGTCAGTGAACTTGGAGGCCATCTTGTATCGTTTCTTCAATACGTAGAAGTCATCTCGCACAATGTCAACAAACACGGGGTCGTCTCCATTGATCTCCTCCTGCTCGAACAGTGCGCGGTACTGCCCCTTCTGGACCTGAGGGAGTGGGACCAAGAAAATGAGAGGCAAGCTGAGAGAAAAGACCATTAGTCCAACGCCTTTTATTCTATGTGTGATATTTACTTATACATACCTATTCATTATCTATTTATTTTTTTCGTGTTTCCTAGGTATTAGCTCGGCAAGAATAATGTATCTGATAAAAATGTGGTGCAGTTATTTAATACTTTCCTTATGTGGGATTTTTTTCGTGTCTCTTCTTTATATTTATCGTTACCACGATTGGCCTCGTCTATATACTGTCTTTTGTCCGATTTGTCACCTAAATATCTCCATAAGATCTTCTCGTACTCTTCACTTCTATAATGAATGGGTTATATTTCAACTTTATTTCCTGAAGAATGTAACAGTGCTTTTCTACTCTTCTCTGTTTTGCATTCATGAATGTTCTGTAAAAAGGGACACGGTCATCACTGAGTCTAGACGGATATTTTTCTTCCTTGAGGTACAATAGTACCTTTTAATGACCAGTGTTTCTCAAACACTTTGTTGATTAATGGCACATTATCAATAAATCTTGCACTTTAACGGCCCACAAACTCTGTATTCACTGTACTGCAGGTATGTCTATTAAAAGGCACGTATTTAATAACGCATGCCTATCAAGAAAAATATGACGGGATACATTTACATTGGTGATATATATGTAATCATGGCAAACGGTATGCGTATCGCTGTTCTAGACACATCCCTCCCCCCACACACTGTATACTTACTACTCCTTCATGATCTTTGTATTCCAGTTCGATGGTAAAGTTTTCCGTCATGATGAAAAGGCCCAGTTCCGCCTCGATCACTTCGTTGACTTTCTGCACGGCCTTGCTGTCGGTGACTAGGGACTTGCTGTAATGGGGGCACTCATTCACGTTCAGGTTAGTGCCCACGGGGTTCTTGTAGTTACTCACGTAGCAGGTTTTCCCGTCTCCCTTGCATTTGTAGAACGACCTTGAAGGGTTTTAAAGAGAGGGAAAGGGTAAGGATGAATAAAGTTACTGTGTCATTCCTGAAGGAACAGGATGAAAAGATTGTAAAATAACTTATTGTCAAACCGCAAACACTCATGTAATTGGCACCACAAGGGACAAGAGAATGAGAAAACCAGACTCAAGACGAGACGAGATTGATACTCACTTGCAGACGAACTTCTCATAGCTGAGA
>CM035183.1:9688828-9704646 GCA_020233015.1 Callinectes sapidus
CTCTCTCTCTCTCTCTCTCTCTCTCTCTCTCTCTCTCGTAGTAGTAGTAGTAGTAGTAGTAGTAGTAGTAGTAGTAGTAGTAGTAGTAGTGGAGAAGGAGGAGGAGCAGGAGGAGGATATGAGTGGTGATGGTGATGGAGGAGGAACAGCAACCCAGCAGACAAAGGCAAACGAAAAAGAAAAGAGAAAAGATAGGAAGAGAAAGGAAAAGCAGGGGGAAAAAAAGTTTGCCCTCCATCCTTCCGGAGTGCGGGATTCGAGCCCCCACACACCCAACATCAAACACAAAATTTCCTCAACTTTCCCGCCAAACTCAGAAAATTAGACCCTTTCAGATTAGTGGCTCCCCCCTCAGCCTCTCCGCCGTGTGCAGGCTTTCCCTTCCCGAACACTGCAAGGAATAAAGGGTACGTACAGTGAATCATTAACACGTACACACAGAAAACAAAAGTTGCGTTAGAGTTTTGTCTGAATATAAATTTCAGTTCGTAAAACATCATGAAAATGTGAACGCTTTCATGCTAGTGGTTGGCAGGCCTGGCTCCCTGACGCTGCAGTTCAGATAAAGGTTCGGAAGCTTCATATCTGCTACTGGTGAGGTCGAGTTTAATATCTTATGGCACATCAGTAATGTCTTCGGCGCAACAATGATTTAGACATCCTTGGTAATGTGTGTCGTACGAGAAAGTCTTATAATTCAGTAAATCTGTTGCACGCTATGTGTGCTTTAAACATGAGTGGTTTGGAGAGTTGTTGAATGTATCTGTCATCGCCACACTTGAAAGGATACGAACTACTCTGACTAATGAGGTGTGGTGAGTATCGAAGGAAAATAATGATAATAATAATAATGATAAGAAGAAGAAGAAGAAGAAGAAGAAGAAGAAGAAGAAGAAGAAGAAGAAGAAGAAGAAGAAGAAGAAGAAGAAGAAGAAGAAGAAGAAGAAGAAGAAGAAGAAGAAGAAGACTATAATGATGATAAAGACAACAAACACTTCATCACCATCACCACCACTACCAGCAACAACAACAACAACAACAATGACAACCAAAGTGATAATGATGATGAATGTCTTGTGAATGAGAGAAAAAAGCACAAGTTAACATTTCACCGGTGTCGCATCAAGACAGAAAGACATTCATTATTCTCTTTCATACACGCTGAGATCACAATGGCACGCTCTTCGAATCAAACAAACATGAAGTGATGAGTGTTTCTTCTTCGTTTCATCTCCATCAGCATTTACATTCGAATGTCTCTTTAATATCTTTGATCTCTGAGTGCTTGCATAATTCCCTTTCTATATCGTGACTCGCTATGTATCTCTCATATATGAAGGTACATGAGAGATATATATGGTGGGGCTCGGCAGGTTTGTTTACAAGACGGCTCCCTTTACACTCAGCAGCTTAACCAAGAGGAAAATCAATATATCTTTGTTTGACTTTCGTTAGTTTCATTAAGGCCACAGCTTTGGGATCTATGTGACTAGTGGCGAAAAGGTCAAGGTATCACAACAATACTGTTTATTACTCTATAATATCCATGGCCAGGAGAACAATGAGTGCGGGGATGAAAACAGAAAAAAGGACTAACAGAAACTGAGAATGAGTAATGCGTTTATGCTCCACCTCACGCTTTGAATACTCGTGCAATATTTTTTATCAAGAGAACAACTCTAAGAGTGAAAATAAGAAATAAAGTACAAAAAACTGAGTTGCTGCAAAAATCATCTTGATAGACTAGTAACGACAACGTACGTATGTTCTATTACATAAATTTAAGATCACCAAGCACAAAATCTTATGAAAAAAGTAGCGCAAATGCGAAAAACAAAAGTAAAGAGAAAATACAATAAAAAAAAACGTCAATACATATCAATAACAGTAATAATAATACAGAAAATTAAGCAAAATATATGAATGTTCCAGAGATAACTAAAGGATTCGCTTAATACAACATACATTTCCATGCAGTGCCCGCTGACATGATTAATGACGTGAAGGTGAAAACAGAAAGGCAATCAATAATAAGCTCTGCAAAGACAGCAAAGCAATCACAGATAACAAACTTTGCCTCCCCTTGAAGCAAGAACCAATTGTCTCTTTTTGCCTTCCTTCTGCTGTGTGAGTGTGTGTGTGTGAAGGAAACTAAAAATTGCCAAAGTTTTGATGCCAGTCTTTGCGAATCATTATTGTGGTAAGTGTGTTCAAGATCATACAGTACAGTGGTTGAATTATGAACACACACACACACACACACACACACACACACACACACACACACACACACACACACACACACACACACAAAGTAATTACGAGCGGTGATCTGAGTGGCTATCACCGGCCAACCGTCCTCTAGGGAAAAGCGAATCAGAATTGCACATAACTTTTTAGACGTAATTACAAGTTCCACAAGACGAACATTTTCAGTATCGAATCAGTCGTTGGTATGGTGTCGGTTCCTTCTGGAGAAGCTGAGGCGGGGCTGGCGAAGAGAAAACAAACAGGTAAACTACAAGACATTACCACAGCCCTACAGCACGCTGCAGATAAAGGAAAGAAAGCATAAGACTCCAGACAGTAGAAGGTGAGCACAGAGCGAGGTGTTCAGGCGAAGATATAGATCCAATAAATGACATTGAAGAGCATGAAGTAAGATGGGACGAAGATAAGCGCTTGTCGGAACAGTTTGTCTGAGAGAAGGCGTTTCCTCTCGTCGGGACTGTTTCCCCCGGCGGACAGTAATCTGTTGAGCATCATCCGGCGTGGATCGGGTCGTGAGGACGGGCTAAAGGACGGGGAAGACAATTTTTCATTCATTTCAAGGGGAATCACTTTGACAGTGGTGGGGTTCCTAGAAAAGTCTCCGGTAAGCTTCCCATCCGCGGCCATATCGATGATCACGTGGAAGACGATAACGAAGAAGATGACCGAGATAGAAAACAGCAGCCACACGTCCACCATTTTGAAGTACGACGTCTTGGGGAGCGACGTGGACGTCTGGAAGAGAGAGAGGAGCAAGTTGCGGTGATGTGTTGAGGGATCAGGCAGGACAGCACTGCCATCAGAGGTCTGTGCGGCCTAGCAGGAGTGCTTGCAGTGAATATAAGGTGGATGTGGAAGAGGCAGGCGTGCGTTGACCAAACTTTGAAAGAATGGACTGTACGCAGGTAAGGAAAGGTGATGATATGAGGTAAGGATTGTTTGTGAATGACGCGCGCAGGACTGAGCAGATCACAGAAGGCAACTGCCCTATGCGCGGCGAACTGTCAAGATGAATTATGAATTATGATAATATCACAATCAACCCAGACTAATAGATTAAAAAGTTTTGGCTAACTAGTAGATATACACTTGACGTGACAGTAAATGAGGCTCCACCTAGAACTTGCCTGTGTGAAGAGCGCAGCGAGCACGAGCAGCACCGTGAGGGAGGACATCACACGGGTCTCGAAATTGTCTCGCCGGAAGACGAGGGAGAGGTAGGCCAGGATGAGCAGGATGACGGTGGGCACGTAGATGGAGATGATGGGGTAACCCACGCGCCGCTGTAGCACCACCTTCACCTCCGCCTGCGCCATGGTGTGGCTGTTGTTCACTGTGAGACCCACACTCACCACCTGCGAGTTACAACCACTCCTTCAAGAAACTAAGATCACTTTTCAAATTGTTTTCCTGTCATAGTATAAGTGTGAATTAGATGCATTGACAATTGAGAAATTTCCCTGGCTCGAGCCAGACAGCAAAAAGAGCAGCAGTTAATATGAATACTCAGTTTGCGCTTGTTCCAGCAAGATCTTGTGTAATAATTGTCACTAAAGAACAGACAAGGTTAAATAGTTTTATTTTTTCTTTGTTTACTGAAAATACATTTGTGTGATATTTTTTAGTGTTGCTGTGGTGCGTCAATCAACACAGTGGCAGCCTTACCGTGTACTCAATGAGTAGCTCTGCGCCAATGTACGTCACATCAGACACGTTCTCCTCCAGCTTCACAAAGTCCGTGGCTGCTGACAACACCTGGTGGCCAGGCATTGGCATCAAGCTCATGTTTGCGTCAACGACTGAGTAAAAATTATTGTTTAAGTAGTAAGTATTGTGCATGATGTAAGTTTTGAACAAAAAAGTATATTCTGCATGTGCTGGGAGGCTTACATACTTGCACACTAATAATTTGTGTTTAGAGGTGCGTGGTAAGAGGTTGCCGAAGATTGCTACGAAGACTCACCAATCCTGTAGGATGAAAAGTCCCTTCTTCCATTAAAGGAAAAGTTTCTCTCGCTAAAGAAGATGAAAAGCACTTTCTTCTTCCTTGCTCTTGTTTATTACCCTAACATCTCAGACACACCACGCCGACGCAGGGCGGCACTGCCATGCATTATAATCAATTTTACTCCGCCATTTTTTAATACTATGCACTTCAACGAAATGCCATAAAAACCTTTACAGACGGAAAGAAGAGAACTAGACAAGTAGAAGAAGAAATGATGGAGAAGGGGAAAGTGAAACGATAGGTAGATGTATATAGGATGAGTTCTCTCCTTCCCTTACCTCCATCTCCATGTAGCACCTCTGTGTATCAAACGGGTACAGCTCCAGGTTAAGATCACACAGGAAATTGGAGGTGTACTTCCTCTCTACACTCAGGTGATTGTCCACGCCCAGGTATACGTCCGCTGTGGCAGGAGGGACAACAAGGACAAGACAGTTATTAGTTAGAGCATCTTATGACCATCACTATTATCGGCAATATTAAGTAATCATAGATAAATAATGTAACCGTGAGGAGGTGCGAGGTGACGTCTTACCGTCCTCAGGCACCGAGAGGTCATCGTCCAGGGGGTGGCCTCGCCGGTGCACAGTGAGCACAGCCTCGTCATCCACCCTCGTCCTCTCCGTCCCACGCACGTTGATCAGTGTGAGAGTAGGCGTCCACAGACTGCCGTGGTCAGTGACAGGCACCTGTGTGAGTGTGGGAGAGGTTCAGTGTGTGTATGTGTGTGTGTGTGGGGAGGGGGAGGAGCAGTAGCAGTAGCAGTAGCAGTAGCAGTGACAGCAATCATAGATAAATAATTATTATTATCATTATCACGGCCAGTCACAAATCAAGTCACCTGGTTGAGTCTAGACGCAGCCTTGAGGTTGTAAAAGCGTAACCTAAGATCAATCCAGGTCATGTTGAGGTGGTATGTGACCTCGAGGTAGCTGTCCTTGTCGCTCAGGGAGAGACTCACCAGCTTCATCTTCAGGCCAACCAGCAGAGGAGAGCCTGAAAGTAAGTACAAAGTTATTAGGAGGGTGAGTGAACGATGGTGACTCTGGGAAGATGATCGTGCAGGAGAAGAATGTTTCCAAGACAGTGGAGACAGCCAGAGGTGAGATTGCGTACTGAGAGTGTTAAAATGTGATGTCAGGCAAGTGTATGAAACGTGACAGTAAAATAAAAGACTGTTCACGCAGTCTCCACAAGTGACAGAAAAATTAATACATTTATTAAAAAAACTAACATTGTCGTTCAACTCAAGACTGTCATGATCAGAAAAGTATTCAAGCAAATACCTAACATTAAATGCTGAGAAAACAAGGTTTTACAAGGCTCCATTTTGTTAATCTCCCACAAAACAACTTACCTTAATGGACATTTAGGATTCCAGACAAACTGAAAACCATTATTGTTTCTGATTTTAAACCGCTTTCCCTCATCCCTCTCACGCTCTCTCTCTCTCTCTCTCTCTCTCTCTCTCTCTCTCTCTCTCTCTCTCTCTCTCTCTCTCTCTCTCTCTCTCTCTCTCTCTCTCTCTCTCTCTCTCTTCTCTACTGATGGCAGAAAGAGGCGTATTTGAAAGGACAGCAGAACCATTCCTTGCTTTGCCTGCCCGTACTTGGTGACGCCACTCACCTGCCACGGTGCTGGGCGGCGGCAGAGTGTGGTGGTAGCCGGCGGGGCGTCGCACCAGTTGGCACTCCTGCTCGTCGCTCTCGTCATAGCAGTCCGGGCGGCGGTCGCAGCGCTGCAGCCGCGGGATGCACGAGCCGTCCCTGCACGTGTACTCCTCCCCTGTGCACGAGCTCAGCTGCAGCACCTTCACGCCCTTCTTCTCGCACACCTCGCTCTCCATGGTCCAGTTTTGGCGACCCATGGGCCACAGCGCCTCCTCCAAGGACAGGCGCGCGATGACAGTGTTCGTGATGACGTTCTTCCACAACCACGCCTCTCCTTCCTTCGCTATTTCGTATTGGTAGTAGCCGCGGAACACGAGCTGGCCCATGTCAGGGTGAGTCAGGCTGTACTTGTAGTTGGCGGTGTCTTCCTCACACGGACCCTTCAGCGTCCACTCTCGTTGCTCCGCAAGGTAGCACAGGGCCTCGCGATTCACGTGACAAGGGTAATCGTGCAGAAAGTCGGGCTCCATCACTAAACAGTTTTGCCACTGCAGGCCGTTTGGGTCATTGCTGCCCCATTTAAACCACTCCATCACCTCCTCGTTGTGGGCCTTCACGTACACACCTTCCTGTAAATGGTCCGTGGCTCCGACCCACATGATCTTCACTACGGGCGGCTTGCTCATGACGTCGATGATTTCAAGGGCGTGTTGTAGGCTGTCAGGCACGGGAAGGTGTCCCCCAAGGCCAGCACACGCCACAAGCGCCGCTTCATATGGCATCGCCATAAATTTGACGTAACTGGATTTGGTCTTCTTTTCGCAGATCTCCGCCTCCGGCAGGTCGACGAAGGAGGCGTTGTTGAGGATCCACTCTTGGTCCAAACTGATGGAGACGCCGGGAGGGAAGGGACCACAGTCCGCCATCTGAGCCACCTCTGATCCCGTCAGGGTGCGGCCCCACACCCCCACGTGCGTCAGCTGTCCACTGAAGCTGCGTGCCTCCGTGTAGCTGCTCAGATACTCGAGGCTGTACTGGCCCAGCACCAGCGTGGCCTCAGAAAACCACCTGTCGGGCGATATGCTCACTGTTAACCTCCAAAGTTAGCTGGGCCTCCCCTGTGGCAGGTAGCACACACACACACACACACACACACACTACCTAGAGGTGTTCCTGGATATGACGCCCTGAAGGTCGCCGTCCAGGTAGGCTGAGATCTGCGCCGCGGTGTGGTTGTAGGTGAGGCAATAGTGGTACCACGTGAGCACCTGCAGCGGCTGAGAGATGCCCAGGAAGTAGAAGGCGGCGGACACGATGGGCCGCACGTAGTCCACGAAGATCTCTGCCAGAAGGAGGAGAAGGAGTAGGAGGAGGAACAAAACTGGGAAAGAAGAACTCAAGAAGAGAAAGATAGAACAAAGCTTGTTTAGCGTGTTTGTAATTCAAAGCTGCTTTCTACAGCTTCTTTTTACAAAATATTTAATCTCATGCAAGCGCCCTCCTCCCCCCCCCTCCAACACACGCACACACACACACACACACACACACACACACACCTCCATTAATCTCCCTACTCTCCTCCTTCGATGTGAGGGAGAACACGTGGGTGAGAGGGCGGAAGAAGAAAACCTTGAATCTGATGCAGGCAGAGGCGGAGGGTGAGGGCGTGGTGGTGACGGAGCTCTGTGCCCACGACTGATTGGTCATCACCCCGTCCTCCTGCAGCACAAGCACCTTCACCGCCGCCGCCGTGCCTGTACCCAGAGAGAGAGAGAGAGAGAGAGAGAGAGAGAGAGAGAGAGAGAGAGAGAGAGAGAGAGAGAGTTAATGTGACAGAACGCCCTTGCATAATAAAGATATACTGAGAGTGCTGATAATTCGAGGAAGTTTTTATGACACGTGTATTATTTTCCCTAGACGTGGAACGATGGCACTATCTGTAGTGGATATTTGCTGGACTGCCACAGGGTTTGTAGAATAAAAAAAAAGAAGCAACCTTGACTTTTGTTAGAGGTACTACTTCATCACTTAGGAGCTGCCTGTACATATACTCTAGCTCTGGAGGTATTTTAATTACTCCTCTTTTGAATCTGCAAGTCGTATGAGGGAAAAATGCAGATACAAGGAAAGAGTTCCACAGGTTACATGTGGAGGAGGTAAGAGAGATTATTCTGAATTATTCATAAAAGGTTTGTGTGTCAGCACGGCAAACTTTCCCTGCAGCACTCACTGTCACGTGAATCACACTGGCGCCGTACAAAGTGAAAACAAAAGGATTGACACTCAGTGGTTACCGTGATACGATCATTATTTTGTACGTTCGTGTTTTATACAAGGTATCGCTAATTCCTCATGCCTGAGTGACTCTCTCTCTCTCTCTCTCTCTCTCTCTCTCTCTCTCTCTCTCTCTCTCTCACTCGGCAAAGTGCAGAGTCGATCTCCATGCAGTCTTTTCCTGGGGAGACAAGGGCCAAAGAGAAGCATGACGGGCGGCTCATTCCAGATGGTGAGAATCCGAGTGGAAATCTCATTAAGTCATTTATAAAGAAGAGTCTGCTCGTTATCGGGTGGCGCCAGGTGAGGAAAAGGTGAGAGGGACGGAATGCATTAGGATTTGAGGGATAATGGCGGTGAATGATAATGATGATGATCATTGTGGTGATTGTGGTTTTAGATACATGATTATTTTCTTTCTTTATTCTTTTCAATATTATTATCTATCACTTATCTATTTTTTTATATTATATGTTTCTTTTCTTCTTTCTACATTTTAATTTCGAAGGGTTTCTTTTAAACTTCTTTTAGTGCTGGTCTTTTTTTACTTCTTTCAACCCGTCTAACTCTTTATTTTTTCTGTAAATCTATCTGTTTCATGTATCTTTTCTGTTGTTTTACTTATTGGTAGCGGTTATATTTTAGCAACATACCTCCGCCCGCGCAGGTGCCGCCGCGCCACTCGCCAGCAAACACCGCCAGTTGCCCGCCATTCTGTGTTACGTGTCTTTCACATCTTGCCTCGGTAATATGTGCCCTTTTTTTTCCTATGTTTGCGTGACCATTGACCGATGTTATGTTTTCCCTGATGACCAGAAGAATGCAAAGTAGACAGAAAACAGTAGCAGTGATAACAATGGCTCAAGTCTGGCCAGGTAATGAAGAATGTTTGCCTAGTGTGGAGGAGAGGAGGTGCATTGTAAGCCTCACTGCTGGTGGTCCGTATTCCTAAACACCTTTTGCACGTTCTCCACGACTCACTTCCGAGGCCACAGAGATGATTGGTAGGGCTTTCAAGGGTGTTTCTTCAGTTAGAAATCTAGAAATCTTGTCACTTTACTTGTAGAACCGTACAAACACCTTAAAAATTAGTGTCGATTTAAATGAAGCCTGTTGAAACACTGGAGGTAACGCACGTAAGTGTTTGTGAGTGCGAGAGCTGTGCTGACCTACAGGATGCAGCACGACTCACGCAGGAGACGGTCAAGTACAGGGATTCTAAGATAATTATAATATCCTTGGTCAAGTACCACGCATCGCTGGTGGTATGGGAATGTTTCATCTATTACAGTGTTGGTGAAAAGATAGCAATGATAGTGGCGGTGCAATGTGCATGATTCAGTGGTGCAGTGTTGTAGAGGAGTGAAATTAAGCAAAGACTGGCAAGGCAAGTCTTGATGTAGCCTATAAAAAATTTGTAGGCTTGGAAAAATAAATAAATAAATAAGCGTCTCCTTTGAAACAGTGACAATTCATCTCTTCCCAAACTTGAGGCTGCCATCAGGAACATCTGAATTAGATACTTTCCAAACACTTACTGTATAGACTCCATTCTCAAGAGGATGAAGGATTGCACCATCACCGCAACAACATTACAAATCACAACAGTGCTGGTGAGTGTTACTTTCACTTGTTTACCAATTTTTAACCATGACATGAATCTCATATATATATATATATATATATATATATATATATATATATATATATATATATATATATATATATATATATATATATATATATATATATATATTATATGCTCATGATAAACGCAGCATTTAATTAATAGCACCTGTCACATGAAAGCTTCATGAAAAATAAAGGCAATGATTACAACTTTTTTTCGAATGGCGATGAAATATCATGAAGTTTAACTTTCATGCAAAATAATTTCGTAATGCTCGTAACTTCTGGTGGGAGGAAAAAAATATTAAATAAAACAACACATATCAACAACGACGACAAGTAAGCAGATGAACAAACTTAAAGGTTTAGTTCAGCTCGCTTTAATTTGCATTGTTTTGTCTATTTGTTCACTCTTATTATTACCATATTTTGTGGAAAACTTTTACCTGTCACTAGCAGCGGCGATTGTCATTAACCTTTTTTCACTATTTTCCCACACAACGTCCATTTACAATTTACCAATGCAGAAATATCATCGATTTAATATATATTTGTGAACGTCCATTATGTTACATCAATTACTGGTCATGATTAATTGCGATATTTCTTACTATAACATTTCATATCTTTACGCTGAAATATTTGCATTTAAAGTCAGGTATTGTAACCAACGCTCAGTCCATATGTATTGGCAAGGCGGGTAAACTGAGTGCCATTATCAGTTCTTTCTATTAACTTATCACTACGTGTGTCATTACCGGCGTCTTATATCGTGACGAGTGAAAAAATAAAGTTGGTTTGAAGAGAGAAGAGAGAGAGAGAAAAAAAAAAAAAGTTTCGAAATCACCAGCCCAGAAATCAGAACAAATGAATAAACAAAGACACACACTCAATCTTCTCACGAGGATGTAAACAACAGCCTCAAACAACACTGACACCACTGCACCAAATCACTATTGCATGAAACAAATGACAAAAAAAAGAGAGAGAGAGAGAGAGAGAGAGAGAGAGAGAGAGAGAGAGAGAGAGAGAGAGAGAGAGAGAGAGAGAGAGAGAGAGAGAGAGAGAGAGAGAGAAAAGTTAAAGAATCCAGTTACCAATCAGCATGACAGAACCAAACCTAAGTAAAACATCGCAGAATCTTAGGAGGAAATGCAGCGCCGAAATTAATGAGTGAAAACCTTAAAACTAAAACTCCCGATTCAGACAAGACTTGAGCACAGGTAGAGGGTGAACCAGTCCGCCTCACCTGCCCAAATGAGGAGAAAGCGAAGCATGTCTGGCAGTGAGGAGTGACGGGGAGAGAGTGAGCTGCGGTAGTGTCATGTCTTTTAAATAAACAATGGGAAGGGAAGGCTTGGTGAGAGTGTGAGAGAGAGAGGGGTGGAGAGGGGGGTTAGGGAGCGTCAGGGAAGGAGGAGAAAAGAAGCAAAGTAGGAATAGGTAGAGGAGCCTTGATGGAAAGGGTTATTTTCCGTGTACAGGGAAGACAGAGAATGGGAATGACTTATGGAATATTTTATATGTAGAGAGAGAGGGGGGGGAGGGGAGGAGGAGTAGGATGGATGAGAGATGTAGGAGATAACGTAGAAAAGGAGGGGAAGAACGGAAATACAGATAGACAAGGTAACCAGGGGAAATAAAGAAAACACGGGTGAATGGGGTAAATAAGATGCAAATAGATAGATAAATAGAGAGAAAATGTCTGTGTGTGTGTGTGTGTGTCACGATGATTTTTAACACGAACAACATAAATAAAGGAAGAACCAGCATATCCATGACACAAGTAACACAAGACACAGTGATAGCACGCCACGCGCATTGAGGCATACTTAAACATACCGTTCCCGCAACACACCCACAGCCTCGGCGTCGTTAAGTGAATAATGTAGACACGAAGCACGCACTTAATGATATCAATAGAGAAAATGGAGGAGGAGGAGGAGGATGAAAAAAGGAGAGAAAAAAACACTAATACTATTGCTAATATTAATACTAAAGGGGCAAAGAAAAAGCATCAATTAATAGTGGCAGTAATAAAACAAGAACAAGAAGAACAAAAGCTAGAAAAACAAGATGAGAATAAGATAGAGAGAAATGGACAAACATAACCAGAGAGAGAGAGAGAGAGAGAGAGAGAGAGAGAGAGAGAGAGAGAGAGAGAGAGAGAGAGAGAGAGAGAGAACAGTAAGAGACACTATCACCACACGGAGGGTTATCAATAATAGTAACAGAGAATAGATGTGTAGACAGATTTCCCCATCAGCACTAGAAGGGGAAGAGGGGGTGGAGGATGGGGAGGGGGGAACCCAACCGTCAAGAAGAGATTTACGTAATAGTACTTGTGTTTACGGTTTACGGATACTAGTTACGTCTTTTATTGTGAATTGTGCGACTCTCTCTCTCTCTCTCTCTCTCTCTCTCTCTCTCTCTCTCTCTCTCTCTCTAAGACACAGTAATAAATAATGTAAAAAACGAATGTGAAGGTGACAATGATGAGATGACGAATAAATAACCGCCAGAAAAGGAGAGAAGCATAAGACAGGTTAGCCATTAAAGGAGAGAGAGATAGCCACGACACAAGATAATCAGGTAGTGGACTCGTATTGATGATGTGGTGACTGGTAACTGGCAGACGTGACTGTCATACTGAATAATGGACAGACAGAGAGAGAGAGAGAGAGAGAGAGAGAGAGAGAGAGAGAGAGAGAGAGAGAGAGAGAGAGAGAGAGAGAGAGAGTTTTCGTTTATTATTGATATCGGTTTCACTTTTGTCTTGTAAACTGCTTTCATGATTTTCTTTTAATGTATTATGGTTAGAGCATTAGTAGTCTCTCTCTCTCTCTCTCTCTCTCTCTCTCTCTCTCTCTCTCTCTCTCTCTCTCTCTCTCTCTCTCTCTCTCTCTCTCTCTCTGGTAACTAAGAAAGGAGGAGGAATAGCGGGTTTAACCTTATTAAAGTTGGGATTCAAAAGTGGATGAGAATAAATTGGTTCTCAAATAGACTGGTGGGTGACCGAAATAGACACAGTAATCAGCTTGTTAGTGGAAAATCAACAGAAAGCCTCAAGATTATACAAATTTATGGATTAAAATGATAAACGTAGATTTTTTTTTATACAGGATTTGCCACAAGTCTCTCTCTCTCTCTCTCTCTCTCTCTCTCTCTCTCTCTCTCTCTCTCTCTCTCTCTCTCTCTCTCTCTCTCTCTCTCTCTCTCTCATGGAAGCATATAAGAGGATAATACTTCCACGTCCTGCCAAATGAAAATGCTGTGAAATGCTGTTAAACAAAGCCGGATCTGCGAGCATTTTTTTCATCGGCTACGCGAAATAAAAAAAAATAAAAAAGAATCCCAACCATATTCACACACACACACACACACACACACACACACACACACACACACACTATTCATATTCCTTCATGTATTTCCCTACTTCCTCTTTTTCCTTCACCCCATCATCATCATCATCACCATCACCATCACCATCACATCACCATCATCATCATCATCACCACAGAAAAAAAAAAAAACATTTAAATATACAATAAGCTCCACTGTTAATACGAGAAAGTGACATTTTACCTTCAGGATGACAAACAGAATCCAATATTATGCTAAGCTTTGATCCATAAGCTTCCAAACCTCTCACTAAATAGTTATAAGATAGCAGACGTGTGTGTGTGTGTGTGTTTTGGCTGAGGATGGTCACGTTCTGTTCAGGGAAAGACACGGAGGTTGGGGGGGGGGGGGGGACCTGATAGAAGTATTTAGTGGTATAGGGGTTATAACAAAGGGGACATTAGCACGGTTCTTAGGGTTAATAATAAGGGTACTACCAGAAATGATGGGTTCAAGCTTTTTCTTCTTTTCTTCTCCATTTTCTTCTTCTTCCTTTCTTTTTCTTTCTTTATTTCATTTATTTCCATGTTCTCTGATATGTCACTTGCTAACTTCATTTCGTCCCTAAAGTTAGGAGGAAAATACTGTTTTCAATTAAAATCAGAAAAAAGACTGTTGGACATTTACACCAAATGTATTACAGCTCGGTACAAATAAGAACATTTGCTAAGTAAAAAGATGTGCGAAAAGTTTTAGTTTCATTTAAACTCATTTGAAAGGCCAAAAGAATTTCGTTCGACGCTTCGCCTCCCCCACTGGCCTGGCAGAACACGAGACTTGGCAACCCCCCACCACCCACCACCACCACCACCACCACGAGCTGAGGCGCCTCCCGTGTGAAAAACTTTGACATTTACACACACACACACACACACAGAGGGAGGTCTCAAGATATTTATCCCTGTCTTTTAAGCTAATTCTTTTGGACCTTAAAGGGATTGGCAAATGAGTGGGCTTTTTATTTAATTTTATCGTCTTTGTTTCCCTTGGCCAGCTTTCCTCACTCACATAACACACACACACACACACACACGCGTGGAGACAGACCGTAAGGGAGATCTGAAATAGTCTAACCCCTGAGTTTGTCGGGAAAGTTGGGGACATTCTGTGCTTGTTTGGGGGGTATGTGGCAGCTCCAATCCCGCACTCCCAAAGTGTGGAGAGCTAACTTTTTTTTCCCTCTCTTTCTGTTTGCTTGTCTCACTGTTTGCTGCTGCTGCTGCTGCTGCTACTACTACTACTACTACTACTACTACTACTACTACTACTACTACTACTACTACTACTACTACTACTACCTAACCATCATCTCCTCCTGCTCCTCTTCCTCCTCCTCCTCCTACTACTACTACTGATACTAGATCATATTTTGTCTCTTTATTCCAAATTTTGAGCATATATTCTTTCCTTTTTCTTCAGTTTCTTCAATTTGTTCTGCTACCTTATGTATGTATGTGAGTTTTGGATACATTCATCGACACTTCACAAACTGTATCTTATTAACTCTATGTTGTATTGTGTGCTTAAATGCGAATGTTCTCACGAGTTCTCGACACGCCACAGCTTGTCTTGTTATTGTGTGGTGTTGCACTGTACTTTCTTCTGTGTATGCTGTGCAGTATTATTATATTAGTGTTGTATTGCAGATTTACCAATGGAGAGCTACACGTAATATTACAAGAGCTTAATTAATTAATGTTGTCTGGATTATGCCAACAACAACAACAGCAACCCAACAGAACAAATATAATTCACTTTCAACTTTTTTTCTTTTTTTTCATCCAATTATCTTACCGTTTCAAGTTCGCAAATTGTCGTTGTGTTGCTTATGTTGTGCCGTTTGAAGTGTTCGATCCCTTAATTAGAGCGGCCGCCACGTCCTTCTAAAATTAGTGAAGCCGCGGTGCAAAGAGTGTACCTCGATACATGCTGCTAATTACATGCGTGTTGATTTGACCGTGAGAAAGGTGTAGTGTTGAGAGAGAGAGAGAGAGAGAGAGAGAGAGAGAGAGAGAGAGAGAGAGAGAGAGTTGAGGTAGTTTTATTTTAGTTGAGATTTACAGGGTCTGATTTTTATTTTGTGTCGTCCTGTCTCCGTTTCTATACTCACCCAATCTTTCTTTGAATTTGTGCACACTTGTTGTTGTTGTTATTTTTTGAAGTTTCGATACTCCTGTGGAAAGCTGTTTCTTTGTCCTTTCTTAGTTTCAGTGAATGTCCTCTGTGTGTGTGTGTGTGTGTTCCCTAGATAATTGGCAGAGTTCAGAGGGTTCCCGGTAGACCGTAGTGTTGCATCCGATTTTAATCCTCATATCTGCCCGTTAGTATTCGAAGCAAAATCAATTATCCATCTTTCCATAAGCTTAGTGCTCAGCCATCCACTTCATCCACTTAGCCTATTTCCACATCCACCTGCTCCTCCACACAGCTTCACCACTGCATTTCTGCTTACTCAGTTATCGTTTCATCAGGTTCTCTTTTTCCTCTTCCTTTCATCTCTGCTCATTTCCATATTCTGCTTCTCTTCTGTCATCCTTTTCCTCTTTCATTTACCTCATTTACCCTTTTTCTTCTCTCTCTCTCTCTCTCTCTCTCTCTCTCTCTCTCTCTCTCTCTCTCTC
>CM035183.1:9704746-9739419 GCA_020233015.1 Callinectes sapidus
GATCAACTCTCCCTAAGCAAGCCCCGCGCGGTCACTCCCACCCGGTACAGTAATTGGCGACGTGGGGGTCACTTTTATTGGTTTGCATGGTAGCCTTAATTGCTTGACGTTCACTAGGCTTAAAGTGGGTCAAGATGTATGCTGGCCCACAACCTAGGCCTCCTTGTACAGATAGAGAACGGGGCTTAGAGGGTATACTTATGCAACTTGCAGCTTATCTATCTCCAGCATCAACGCGCGTCTCTCTCTCTCTCTCTCTCTCTCTCTCTCTCTCTCTCTCTCTCTCTCTCTCTCTCTCTCTCTCTCTCTCTCTCTCTCTCTATATATAATATATATATATATATATATATATATATATATATATATATATATATATATATATATATATATATATATATATATATATATAATTATGACAATATCAGTCATAAACTAAAAGATATACTGTATATTACAAGGGACAGAGATTGTTTACACATTAATCTAAAGCACTATTTTTGTACACACCAATATTGTATTCTTACCAGAGAACAAAAGTGTACTGTTCTCACTGGCAGTAATCTGTCATCCACCCAAGCAGTAGACACTCACTCAATGGGGGTGGGGAAGGTTAGGGCACCAGGGATGGGGTTCTGTGGTATGATTTGGTGTGTGGTGGGTGGGTGGATTGACGTTCATTGGTGTTATGGTGTTGTGGTGCCATGTTATGCAGTTCAGACTTCTATCAATAGTTTTACTCAGTTAAATGAATGAAGGGCACATAAGTAATCTATTTTTTATGAAAGTCAACTGAATGATTGAATGAAAAATAGTACTATCTATGCATTTGTTATTCAGGAAAGTAAGCAATGTAAATCAGTAAGTTAATGGTTCAATGTATGGAACATAATTATATCATCAATAATTAAAGATCCTGGTATTGTAAAAGAAATAAGATGGAAATCACCAATAAATAAAAACTATCACACTAATAGAGACAGAACTGGCTGACAACACAACAAGGAAAAGAAATGAAGAACACAGAGACTAACTTTGAGGGAGGGAGGGAGGGAGGGAAGGAGGGCCATGTGTAACACTGGTCCATCCTTAATGCTAAAGTGAATTGTGTTAGTTGTAATTTGTCACAGCAAGTTCATTTTATTTTACTAATTGATTTAGAAAATTGTTTTGAAGTCAGTAATGCGTTTGGTTAAGAAATCAATAAGTTTTTGTATGGGTATCAAAAATTTAATTAAGTTCTTTTTTTAGTTCATATATATCATATGCATTAATTTGTTGTCTGTATTCAATCTTCTAAAAAAATATTTTAGGAACTGGCACCTCAGTGGAGCTTTTTTTTAACCGTCTTTTATAAGAAAATAAATATAAAAAAGCACCACTGAAGAATGAACCTCTACTCACACTACACCTAGGAACCATCAAAGCAGTACAGAAAATCATCTCGACAACCAATCCATAACCTTTTCTCATAAAATATTGGTGAGGCAAAGAGTTCTCCTGGAAACTCATACTTCCACACTGCCTCTACATCAGCCCTTTGTGTGGTGCCTTTCTCCTGCTTCCCACCACCTGCCACCCTCAAGACACAGCACCTCCCACGTGTCTCACATATCACAGCACCAAACACACCATCACCCTCCTGACACATGAATGGCGTGGCATACACTGGGGAAGCTGCACAGTACTTGGCCATCAGCTCTCCTTGATGAGTCAAAAAATAAACACAGCCATCATGTGATCCAATACCAATAACCTCAAGTGAATTGTTGAGGTTTGATATAAATGGAGACGAGAAAATGCTTCCCCCTGTCTTGAATTCCCACAAAGGAGTACCACTGAGGGTGTAACTAAGCACCAGGCCCTCAACAGTACCAAAGACAACACCCTCAGAATAAATGACAGGTGAGCTGAACACTGGCTTGTTAAGTGTCACCCTCCACCTGATCCTTCCACTGCCTTTGTCCACACCACACACTACTCCATCCAGTGTGGCCACAATCACTAAGGCTCCACCAATACATGGGGAGGAAAATATACTCCCATTAGACACTTGTAATACCCACTTGACCTTCCCATCCATACACACACAGTAGAGATGCCGATCATGAGATCCAAACACTACACAACCAGTCTCTTGATCCACAACTGGCGAGCTCTTCACTTCTCCGCTAGTTCTGTATTTCCATGCCACACTCCCATCCTCCACTCTAAGGCAGTAAAGGTGGTAGTCATAACAACCAACATAAACAAAAGACCCATCTCGTGAAACAGCTGCAGATGACTCCACTCTGTCCCCAAGCATAAGACTCCATTTCTCCACTCCACTGACTGCATCAAGGCACACAAATTTGTGGGAGTGAGAGCCAACAAATACAAACATGTCCCCACTGGAATGCTTAACAAGGAGAGGTGAAGAGTCTATGCACTTTCCTAGGTTAAATTTCCACCTCAGTAAATAGGTGTGTGAGGAAAGGTTTTGTGAAGATGACACGGATTCCTTCAGGTGAATACCTCTTCTTGAAACAGCTGCTACAAGAATGCTCTCATACTGACTTGTATTGTCTTTCTTTTTACCATTCATGATACTCTCCTTTGCACTCTTATGACCATAAAACTTATCACCATTTTTTTGTATTTCTGTTAAGTTTGTGTTGCAGTGAAATTGGGAATGAGAAATATGCTTAGTTTTAGCCCTCTTATTGACATCTCCACTGAATTCACTACTCTTTCTGGCCAGCTGGTATTTACTCAAAATTTGAACAATCTCGCTGTATGGTTTGTGTAAGAGTATATCAAGAAACTCGGGCATTTCACATCCTAAAAATTCTTCCACTGCAACATTTACTTGAACAGCTGTGAGTGAGTTCCCACCACACATGACAAACTGGTCATCCTCCCTCACATCCTCATAACCTAGAGTCCTAATCCACATTTTTCTAAAGAAGTCCTGCAGAGTCTGTGTGTGCCTGGAAGTGTGATGAAGGTTTGTCACAAGGGAGAGCAGGACTGGCATGTCAATCTTCCCATGAGCATTGACGGGCACTGAATCAATGAACGCTACTTCATCAGGCATTTTCCACGGCGCTAAATAGTTCCTCAGGTCCCTCCAAACATCATCCACCGTGACTTCCTTATTGCACACACACATACAAGTGACTAGTCTGTTCGACAAGTCTGGCACAATGATGCACTGAGTGACATAGGGCAGACATGAACAAACACTTTCAATTTCCTTCAAACTAATTTTCTGACCATTTCTCTTCATCTGGTCATCTAGTCTTCCAAGGCAGTAAATGTGGCCCTCCTTCACCAGCCCCAAATCACCTGTTGCCTTCATATCACTCAGTGTCTGTCCTTCCATGCTACTACCACTACCATCATCTACCAAGCACATCCTTTGCTCACCTCCAACATATATCTCCCCTTGTTCCCCATCCTCCACTTCCTCCCCTGTTTTTCTCAACACTCTTATTTTGGTGTAAGATAAAGCTTTTCCAATGGGGATCCATTCCACCTTGGGAGATGCACCAGTTTCCTCAGACTTATACTCCCAAACAGAGGCCCAGCAAGACACCTCAGTTAGTCCATACAGGTTGAAAATTTTTGTTGCACAACCTCCTCCAATACAATGTGAGACAGGCACTTTGGGGAATACCTCACCACCTAGAGCCAACACCCTTAGCCATGAACCCTGTGCCAGGAGAGACTCCCTCACCCTCTGGTGGCCAAGGCTAAGAAGTAGGGTTGGTGTGGCCTGAAGGACAGTGACTTTTTGCTCCAATAAAACCTGCAGCAATAGCCTGGGTGTCTTCAAGACAGGTGAGGGTACTATGACCAGGCTAGCACCTACACAGAAAGCCACAAAGAGGTCAATAACACTGGGATCAAAAGTGAGAGGGGCAGCACAGAATATTTTGTCTTCAGGGCTGACTTTGAATAGGTCCACTAAATCATAAACATTTGGCATAATGGAGGTATGAGGCACATACACACACTTTGGGATGCCAGTAGATCCAGAGGTTGGCACCACATATGCCAAAGTTTCAGGCCTCTGAATTGATGAACATTTGACATACTTGGTGGATATTACTTTGAAGTTTGTTCCAAATATGCAAAGTGTGTCTAGGATCACACAGTTGATGTCTACAATGCTGTGCAGAAAACCTTCTTCAACTAGTATGTATTCAGGCTGAATTCTCTCAACCAGATCACTGACTTCTCTCTTTGTGTACTGTGGTGAGATGTACCAGTAGCCACAGCTGGGAAGTACTCCAAGGATACAGGCAATCGCTTCAGGACCTGATGACAGGATTCCCACAACACGCACCTCAGAGCCACACCTCTCTGCCTGACAGTCATCCCCAGTCACCATGGTGGTAGTGGGGCTTTCCGTTACATGACTCTCATTCTGTGCTTCATCTCTACTAGCCTGCAGTGTCCTGGGATCATGAAGGCTCACTGCACTCTAACTCGGACTGCCTCTATCTTCAGGGCATCATACGTCACCGCCTTCCACTCTCCATCTGTGAACATTAATAACATTTTACTGCAAATAAAACTTGGCAAACTACTATCATTTTAATATTTCTTTACAAAACTTATCATATGATTTCTAATTTTTTTCAAAATAATACATTAAGAGAATATGAATTTAATCGTAATGAGACAGTAAGTATTACAGGGTGCAGATGATATTTGTTTGCAATTTTCAACTGCTAGTTTTATGTTTTTTTTTTTTGTTTTTGTTTTTTTTTTACTTTCGTTGTCCATCTTATCTTTGTGAAAACAGTGACTTGGAATCAGTGCTGGAAGGACAAATAAGATTTAAGACTTCCTAAGCATCAGCAGGAGGATGGTGGAAAAGGTCAGAGAAGAACTGGAATATTCAGGATTTGACTACAAGGCAACATCAGAGAAGAAAATGCATGATTGACAATCTGACACCATCAGAATGCCAGAATTCGTCGCTTAAGTTCAGCAGATCATCAAATATTAACCCAGAAAGTCAATATGAGCCATTGCAAGGGAGAAAGGCATGGATGGAAAGCTCATTAGGGTGGTGGTGCATGAAGATATCTGCTACAGTTTATGTATATATTGAATTTGATTCTATGCATACAATGATAGCAAAATAACCAGACCATCTCCTTTACCTCTGAAATATTGGATGGCTGTGTGGGTTGGGAAAGCAGAGGCTGTACACCAAAACAGGCTGGCTAGGTTGTCACTCTTCTTCTGTCTCTTTTCCATTACTTCATCTGAAGAAAAATCAACAGGTTATCTAAATGACATACTGGTCAACACCAACTTAACCTCTTCAGTACTGGGATGAATTTTTCTTCGGTTTTGGGGTAAGATTAGATGACTTTACTGACATTAGGAAAACTCTCTGGAGGTCAGATGATTAATGACCAGAGTTCTCACTACTCTAATCTCCACATAAGTTTCTCAGCCAATATAAGATTGTCAAATAGTAAGAAGAATATATACTAAAATGACTCATAGTACTTAAGGGATTTAAAAAATATGCCTTTGCCTTCACTGTCTATTTGAGAATTTTGGTTTTAGTAAATCTAAACTTTTGAAATACTGAAATCATATCCGAGGAGTGCTTCCCTACACCCATCTTTGCCATTGACTTAGTCATTACACTTCTCGCATGTCAGCCGTCTGGCCCAAATGTTCACCTCCCACCTATACTTCCAACAGTCAAGAGCTAAACATGTCTATTGCCAATAACACCCCAATAACAAGCAAAAACACCAATAAAATGGATTGCCTGCTGTACTGACCTTTGCTTCCTCCATGATGTTGTCAATAATCACAATTTGTGTTTCAGTTTGTTGACTGTACATATGCCATAAAATTACAATATATTTATTAGTGTGTTTGTTCTTACCTAATTGTATTGTTACAGAAATGAGTCAAGCTCGTAATGTCCCGTCT
Organism: Callinectes sapidus; assembly: GCA_020233015.1. Lineage (NCBI taxonomy): Eukaryota > Metazoa > Arthropoda > Malacostraca > Decapoda > Portunidae > Callinectes > Callinectes sapidus. The sequence continues at coordinate 9,710,693 of CM035183.1, forward strand.
TTTAATACTGTTTCATCATATTTACCTTTAAATTTGTGAATACTGTTGGCACACACTAAAGCTAAACTTTCTCACATCTTTCTTTAAACTTTTCTTATATAATTTTTTGCTGTATCCTCTTGAAGCTGATTGTTTAGGTATTATGTATATACTCCGTACTATCAATTTTCTCTTTTCCTTCAACATATTTATATAGCATTATCATATTGCCTCTTTTTCTTCTCTTCTCTAAAGTTGGTAAATATAACTTGTTCAGCCTCTCTTCATAATTAAGGTCTCTCAGGCTGGGAACCCATCTTGTTGCTGCTCTTTGTACTTTTTCAATTTTTTTGACAGGTTTTTTCAAGTGTTTTGACATGGGTGCTGTTTTTTTTTTTTTTTTTTTTTTTTTTTTTTTTAAGGTTGTTATTGGGGTTATTAAGGGTGTTTTTAGGATGTTAAGGTTGTTTCTTAAGGCTTTTATGTTTTTTGCTCTCTCTCAACACTACTAAGTTGTAACAGTGAGAGGCATGTAAAGGGACGTTAAGTTAGGTTAGGTTAGGTCAAAACACTTGGTTTGTGTTCTGTTTTCAAGATCCTTGATCCATGAATGCGCGCTGTTTATACTCCTAACATTTGGTATGGTATGACTTCTCTCTCTTCTCCTCACAAAATTGAGACAAACCGATCAACGCGAAAACATTATCATTTGCTTTGTCCGTGATGGCTTGAGCTATTTCCCCGGTACTAATGCAAGGACGAGAAACCTAAGGGTGACTGCGGCACTGTGAACACTGTTGAGTGATGCCGAAATAATATGACTACTATCACATCATTTACACACTTAATAATAATGATAGTAGCAACACAAGAATAAGAATTACCACTAGTAATAATAATACTAAACTAATTGCTGCTGTTGCTGCTACCACTACTATTAAAATCCCTTACACACTTCAATTCTTCATTCTTTTCTCTCACTATTACAACTTAGTCCTTTTATTGGGGAAAATACCTAGAAATGGTCAACAATAGTGGGAATTGAGGAAAATGAGGTTTGTGTCTGGGTCCAGTGGCATAGGGGTGGTGGGGACAGAGGGTGCGATGGAACACATCACTTTATTTAAGACTCAGTCACTGCTGGAAGGATTTTCAGCGATTATTTCTCCCTTTTTGTGGTTGATGGAAGCTTAGCTTGATTCTCTGACTCTGGAAATACAAGGCAGTGCCGCTCAATACCTATGGGTTTGGTTGGAGGGAGGGCTCGGCTTGAGGGGGCTATGGGTCTCTCTGAGGCCTTATATATACGTAACACAATCCATTTTGAAAATAGATACAAGAAAGAAGATGCCCACACTGACCTGTACTATGTTTTTCACTAGGATGAATACCCTAACAAATTCTCCCACAATAAAATCGTCAATGCGTGGGTTTACATCGGAGCGCGGTCCGATGGACGGTGTTTGTTTATATTTTACGGCGCTGCAGAAGACGTCAAATATCAAGATGGGAGAGATACCCACACTACATTATATTACGGATTCTAAACACATACAACCACCACTTAACAGCCACCTAAAGAAAACACTAACTCCTCCTTCTATAAAGAACTTTCACTAGGATGTTTGGCCACCATTAAAACAATGAATTTGAAATTACGCGGAGCTGCACTTCATGTCATCGAAAACTGTTGCTTGGGTGATAATTTTTTCCGTGTTTTAAGTCCTATATCACACACCAGAACAATCCTAGTGTGGAAATTAAAAAGAAAGTATAGTTCACTACATGTTTTTAGTGTTAGGTTAAGCAGTAACCTAATCACAGTAAGACCAGATCTTCTCGTGGGCAAAACCTGACTTTACATTCCTTTCCATGAATACAATGCTAGAACAACGCCAGCTCCGCCAATAAAAGAGAACAGATCCTGCTACAATGGCAAAGAACTTTTTTTTCACCTTTGGTGGAGGGACTCAGCTCCTCTCCCTCCTCCCTCAGTGGTCACCTATGTCTTCCAAAGCCATCTCCTCCACTCTAATATGTAGAAGGCAGGGCTTTAAATCACCTGGAAGCACCTGCAATACACTTGATATTACCTTAAATATGCAGGGCAGGAGGGTGGGCAGGTGGTCGGAAGAGCTGCGGCACGGCTCACGGCCACTCACCCGGCCTGGGCAGGTTAGGTCACCAAGAGGGGGTGGTGGTGGGGTGTGCAGTGGTGTTGGGGTGGTACTGTGGGGCCATGGCATGCATCCAGTTGGAACCTCTACATACTGTTAGTTTTATTCAGTAAAGACATTTAATGATTTCAGCCACCACATAAAAGAAAAGATGTACATGTACTACAATCAGTGGAAAAGAAAATGTCTAAAAGAATATCAGGGTTGAGAAATATTCCATGGGAAGCAAGATTAAAAGCACTCAATTTGCATTACTTAGAGACATAGGAAGACAGGGGACCTGATACAAGTATTCAAGTGGTATAGGGGTCAATAGAATGGGGACATTAGGAATGATCTATGGTCAATTATAAGTACAGAACCAAAAATTAATGGGTTCAAGCTGGAGAAATTTAGGTTCAGAAGAGTGTGTGTGTGTGTGTGTGTGTGTGTGTGTGTGTGTGTGTGTGTGTGCTGCCTGTATATAGTACTTGATGTTTCTTAAACCAATGTTCAAAAGGGACATAGATACAACACTCATAACATTGCAGAATTTAATGGCCATCATATAAGTATAATATAAATAAAAGCCATTATAAGAAGAAGAAAGGTACATCTTTTATGTAAGAAAGGAAAGCTGGCCAAGGAGAACATGAAACTGAAGAAGAAGGAAGAAAAGGAAGGTCCATTTAGTTGCCAGTTCCCTTGCAGGTTCGAGAAAGTTAGCCAAAGACTAAATGGGATAAGTGTTTTGTGTGAATCATCCAATAACAAACCAAAGTTTGGCCAAACCTCACCTTAACTCATATCAACTTTCAATTTAGAGAAAGTGTCAATATCCTAATAATAAATGAATGAAGATATACAACATACATTTAAAAACACTTTTGATCTAATCAACCTGACCTCATGTCACCCTTCAAGTCAGGCAAATGGTTGATATCCTAATAATAAATAAGTAAATAAATAAACAAATAGACATAACATGATTTTAAGAGCACTTGTTATGTAATCAACATGTAAGGCACTTAAACAGACAGATGCCTCTCTTCCTGCCAATGAACAGTCAGTCAGTCAGTCAGTCAGAGTGCAAGAAATCAATCTGCATGTTAAATAAAATGTTCATAGAAGATTTAAGTTTAGATATGAGAGAGAGAGAGAGAGAGAGAGAGAGAGAGAGATTACCCATATATGTATATATATATATATATTATATCTATATATAATATATATATTCTATATATATATATATATATATATATACATATATAATATATATATATATAATATTATATATATAGTATATATATATATATATAAATATATATATATATATATATATATATATATAATGTAGTGAATACATGAACTCAGTTAAATACATGTACTGTATGTGTTTTCTAGATAATTAACTACATAATAATATGCAGTGGTGTTTTAAAGATCAGGTAGACATGATTATGGTGATGGCAGGTGTTAATACATAGTACTGTACATGTGTTATTACATATACAACTACAGAACCTATCACTAGTAGTACTAATGGTTTCTTCTAGCTTCCCTCACTCATCTGTGGCCTTGAGATACTGTTGTTGTGGTGAGATTTGTTTCATTTTTATTGTTAAATGTTATTCTCTCTCTCTCTCTCTCTCTCTCTCTCTCTCTCTCTCTCTCTCTCTCTCTCTCTCTCTCTCTCTCTCTCTCTCTTCTCAAATACTCTCCCTCCTCTCTCTCCGGACATCTCTCTCTCTCTCCTCCTCTCTCTCATCTCTCTCCTCCATCACTCTCATCTTCCCTCTCTCTCTCTCTCTCTCTCTCTTCTTTTCTTTTGCATAATTTGTGTGTTTCATGTATTATGATAGTCTATACGTAGTGTTACTGCTGGTGTACTTCCTATTCTGTATGACACTTTTCTCCTCTCCAGCAAGGGAATGGACCTACGTCCGACAAGGGTCCTGAGGTAGCCATGTGTTAAATAAGTGCAGTATTATGTTCTTTTTCTTTCTTTGAACTAACATTATTTCATTAAGAGCGTTTCCCTTGCATGTAGAACACTTTATTTTTTATCTATTTATATTTTTCTTACTATTTGTCCTGTGAGACAACCAATGGTCCATGCAAGTCGCGGCTTGCATGGACCATTGGTTGTCTCACAGGACAAATAGTAAGAAAAATATAAATAGATAAAAAATAAAGTGTTTCATAAAAGTACTTGTAATGAGAGAGAGAGAGAGAGAGAGAGAGAGAGAGAGAGAGAGAGAGAGAGAGAGAGAGAGAGAGAGAGAGAGAGTGCATACCCCAGTGTTTTGTTGTGCATATTAGATAATTAAACCCACCACACGCACAGTGATGCAAACAGTTACTCGCCGCTCTTTGCAGAGAGGATGAGGGTGTCAACGCTCCTCCTCCTCCTGCTCGTCAGTCTCTCATCTAGCAGTGAGTCTCGCTCCCTCGTAAGAACATAAGAAAATAAGGCAAGCTGCAGGAAGCCTTCAGGCCTACACGTGGCTGACCCTAGATTATTATTTCTATAATTTCTACCTATCCTCCCCATCCATATAAGATCTGTCTAATCGTTCTAAATTCCCTAATGACTTAGCACTAACAACCTGATTATTTAATCTGTTCCATTCATACATCACTCTTTTTTTTTATAACCATTTTTTCCTAAATTTCTGAATCAGGTTTTTGTCTCATTCTATCCAAGTTGGTGATCCAAGAATTTTGTTTACGTTCCTTGGGAGCACTCATGTTCCTGCACCACCGCCGCTTTTGACTGATTATACTCGTGTCTGCCTTTATTATCATTATTGTTATTGTTATTATTAATGATTCCCGGCATTGTTTTGACACGCACTAATCTCTCTCTCTCTCTCTCTCTCTCTCTCTCTCTCTCTCTCTCTCTCTTATAGCATATGGCCACGCTTTCATAAAAGGTTCGCCAGACGCCAGGAGTTTCCATCCACGTGAGTCTTTCATCTTTTTCTTGCTGCTGATAATCAAAACCCAATCAGTATAATCTATTTCGTTGCAGGGACAGTGTGTGTAAACGTGCTGTTTTTCACGTGAGAAATTAATTTGAACTGAGATTAAGAGTTTTGAATATTTATGAATGATATAAGTATATGTGTAACATTCAGACGCAACTTACGCCTCACAGATTTGAGTTCCGGTACTTTCTTCCATTATACATTTAGCATCAGTGTAAGTGATTTAGGAGTGAGTAGCTATTTTCTTTGCTTGGAATAGAGACCTGATGTTTTTTTCTTTTCTTTAGACTTAACCTACAGAAAAACGTAAATCATTGGAGTAATGTTTTGTAATTAACCATCCAACGCACGAGGGTAGGCCTACATGAATTTCTCAAACGCTGGGACGGTGAATGCAGTGGGAAAAGCTTGGAACCATTGGTCTAGCAAATGTTGAGAAAATAAAAGGTGGACTCATAAGCGTAGGAATGAATACAACGAATAACCTAAATGAGAAGAATCACTGTCATGAATAGTGAAAAAAAGTGGCTGATACATAATGATGGAGCCGTGTGTGTGTGTGTGTGTGTGTGTGTGTGTGATAGAAATAAACAAAAACAAAAAAAATCGGATAATGATTGTTTCAACAGCATTTTTCATCGGTACGTCCACTGTGCACGGCCTCAGCGCCCCCAGTGTGCCCCGACTCTTTCACAGGACATGTTCCTGCACCAGACAGCTGCACTTCCTTCTACGAGTGTCGCGAGGGCATGGCTAAGCGACGAGAGTGTCCCGGAGGTATGGTCTACAATATCGCCAGTCCTTCCACTCGCTTTCCTCCCTGCAACTACGAGTACTACTCCTATTATGACGAGTGTGAGAGTTGGTCATCAGCCTCCAAAAGTCCTCCTCAGGATAAGGGCTTCCCAGTCTTCTGCTTGTGTCTCTTGTCATGGAGTATTGTGTATTTACATACACGTCTACTTTTGTACCGATTTGAAAAATAAAGCAAAGGTTACTCAAGCTGTGGGGATTGATGACGCAGTGCATGTTTGTGGCAAGGATAGCAGCTATTATTGGATGCATCAGTGCTATTGTTTTGAAAGAAAGCATTCAGCTGTTTGTCTCTGCTGCACATGGGTCTGCTAGTCCACTATGAAGTTCATCATATGGCTGGTTACATAAGGTTATGCATTAAACAAGAAAAAAATATGTAAACATTCATTGCAGAAAATCCTTTTGTTCTTGGAATGAGAAAACTGCTATGAACTATACTTTTGTTGTTAAAAAATGTAAAACAAACTATTTATCTTTGTTAAGGTGCTGAGTCATGTATGTATTAAAGGAATGGGCAGAGAGAGAGAGAGAGAGAGAGAGAGAGAGAGAGAGAGAGAGAGAGAGAGAGAGAGAGAATCTGGTGGTTGCCCTGTTGTCACACCTGGCCGGAAGTAGGCAGGGTATCTTTATGAGACGGTGTGTGAGGGAGGCGAGGTCCTGTGATGCACCGCCTTGTCTTGATGATGCTCCTCTAATGTGCATAATACAGAAAAAAAATTACCCCTATGCGCCATTCAAACGTCAGGTCACAATGGTTTGTTTCGTGGCAGCTTACAATATCAAACACGGTACTTATGTCCTTGCTCCCCTTCCCTCGTCCCCTCCGCTGCTCCCTAAGTCGCCCTCTCCCCTCTTCCTCCCCCTGTCTTACCCGCACCTCCCTCCCCACCTCCTCCTGGTCTCCTATTACTCGCCCTTTCTCCTCCTCTACCCCTCACTTTGGCTCCCTTACTCACTGGTTCCCTTACTCCCTTCCCTCTCCCCGCTTCAGTGTCCTTCCTGCTCATCCTTCTCGCCAGACGAAGCTCCCGCTCTCCCTCGGAACATAGGAATGGGGTTGCCTGTGTCTTGTGGTGGAGGATGGAACACGCAATAAAAACATTTCTGTCCCTGGTCATCTGATGGTGGAAAACTCTTCTATATATACAGGCGTAGTGTGACTTTGCGTTGCTGTGTAGTGCTGATGGTCAAGTGAATTACGAAGTGAAGTATGAGCTGAAAAATGAACGTGATCAAGTATTTTGTTTCTTTTCAAGTGGTGGAAAACTTGAATGGGGAAAAAAGAAATGAAGACCGCCAGGAGTGAGAAAGGTGAATAATGCAACTCGTTATTTCCTCATCTGCGTGGGCAATCTCCTGTTGGTGTGCTTCTTACTTTCCTGTGCGGGGTTATTGACAAGGCAGCGAGGACAGCATGAAGACACACCTGCACCTCCTGACCCTCCTGACCCTCGTGTTAGGCCAAGGTGAGATGTCTGTCTGTCTGTGAATTTGGAAGTTTTTGTTGTTATTCATGTGATAGTAGTGATAATAGTGATAGTTGCACTTGTAATAATAGTAGTAGTAGTAGTAGTAGTAGTAGTAGTAGTAGTAGTAGTAGTCGTAGTTTTTGTTGTTGATGAAAGATTGTTTGATTGCATTGACATATCTCTTTGGGTTATTAAATGTGGAAACCACGTAAAGTAGCATTTTATGAATGTCATTAATTTCCACTAGTACAGACGGCTTCCTACTTCATACCTACATGTGTGTGTGTGTGTGTGTGTGTGTCACGTATTGCGTCATTATTGGTCCCTCTTTTGGCAGAGCGGCGGATCGAGACCACGACGGAGTGCGGGGACGACTGGCGCTTGTTGGCTGGTCACTGCTACCGTGTATGGGATGTGCGGGCTTCTCACCCCCTGGCCACGGCGACCTGTAGGGCACACGCGGCACACTTGGCCTCCGTGCACACCAAGAGAGAGAATGACTTCCTCCTGTCCTTATTGAAAAGTGAGAAGTGGCAAAAGAGAATAGGAAGATGGAGTATCTTTTGGTTACCTGATGGTGAAAAGTGACTATAAGAGGAGAACAATGTATGTCTGTATTGATAAGCGTTTCTGAGCTTTCTAGTAGTATTCGTTAGGGTTCAAATGCAGGCTATTTCATTTCTCCTGGAGTTGATAGGTTTTATTGGTAGTCATGGCTTTCAATGCATTTTTTATGATTTAACAGGCTAAAATATTAACTATGACTAATCATCTGTGTGGTCTTTATTAATGGTTTTCATGACAGTACAGTTTCAAAATACGCTCTCGTAGTCTCGCAAAGTTTGCAGAATCCTGATTTTTTTCATTATTGCCCTTTGCGTGCGGAGGTGGTGACGGGATGTGGTTGGGGCTGACGGCGGAGGAGGTGGAGGGATGGCCGTGGCTGGCGACTCTGCTTGGAGAGAGATCATGGCAATGGACGGATGGTTCCCCGCTCACTTACACCAGATGGGCCACCCCCAGGGACCCTCGTGAGTATCTTAGAGAGAGAGAGAGAGAGAGAGAGAGAGAGAGAGAGAGAGAGAGAGAGAGAGAGAGAGAGAGAGAGAGAGAGAGAGAACAAAGTGACTCAAGAGTCCTTGCCAACTAATTTAATGTTTTCTAATCTCTCTCTCTCTCTCTCTCTCTCTCTCTCTCTCTCTCTCTCTCTCTCTCTCTCTCTCTCTCTCTCTCTCTCTCTCTCTCTCTCTCTCTAAATATCAGGTTGATAAGAATAAATATGAAATAACAACTTAAGTAGTGATGATGATATTTATAAATAATAATAATAATAATAATAATTTTTCTGCCATTCCTTCCCCTCCACCTCGCAAGCTGAATCCTCTTTGAGCTGCGTGAGCCTTGATAATCGCACCACCCTCTGGCTGCCCACTCGTTGTCACCACCAGCTGGAGTTTGTCTGCAAGAAGCCGTGCCTTCGATGTCAAGTGCGCGCTCATAACAGTCAGACGTTTGTACAGAATACCATAACGTGTAGAGTGTAGTATGGTTTGAAATGCGTATATTTTCTCAGTCATTCAGGAAATTAGTTAGTTATTTGGGTCATTCACTCACTCAGCTGTTTATCATCTTGTTTCTATTCATTGCCATTTTTCATTGAGCTATTCATACATTTACTCACTCATTTACCATGTATAAACGACTGATATCGTGTGTGTGTGTGTGTGTGTGTGTGTGTGTGTCAACGGTAGTTTTCCTTCAGTCAGTGCCTGCCGCCAACTTGCTCACCGGCGACGCAGAAGACTTGGGTTCTGGGGACGCAATGCAAGTCTGGTTCCAGCACCGCTCCTTCAGGCACCCCGAGGCCCTGTCCTTAGCGGCTCCTGAAGGCGAGGTAACCCAGGCACCACGAGCTACACCACGCCCCGCCACCAGCCCTGCTTGTGAAGGGGTGAGGAATGAAATGCTCTGTCTCTGTTTGAATAGCTGCAGTTTGTTTTTCTGAACTTTTTTGTTTTGGGGGTAAATGCTTCATGTCCCTTTTTTCTTGGTGTGGGTGTCTTTTCATATGTGTGTAGGTCGTTTGTGAGGAAGTAAAGCGTTTCTGAATATACGCCTCAGAGTTGCCAGGCTGTGTAGGAGATGCCATCCGGTGCCAGAAAAATTAATAGGACCATATTTTCACCAAATTCACCTTAACACTCAAAAACTATGTAGCATGTGTCATGAATGGCAAGTGCAATAGAAACACGCCAAAAATAAGGATATGAGTGTGCAGGGATTAAGGGAAGGGGTTAAGGAAGAGGAAAAGATGAGATCCTGTAGATGACACACACACACACACACACACATATACCACGGTCACATGAGTTCATACGAGCATCAATTAAGTCTTTTGAAGTACGGTACAGCTCCGTTTCCCAGACCCGCGCCCACTCCTCGCCACCATTCCCACGCCCCCGTGACCCCAGCTGCTATCCGGGAGGGGGAGAGTGGGCGAGAAGGGTGCTGAGCCTCATTGACTCAGCCTCGATCCCTCTTATCTTCACTGGCATCTCTTCCTTCTACTCTGAGAGAGAGAGAGAGAGAGAGAGAGTGTGTGTGTGTGTGTGTGTGTGTGTGTGTGTGTGTGTGTGTGTTTCCCTTTGAAGCTGCACTGTGACGAGGCAGGGCTGGGTAGTGTGTCACAACGATGTTAAGGCAGTAGATGCTGAGAACTTGTTCTTTATCATGTAATCATATATTCGCTTAAACTAACGTTATGAAGACAAGGTCAGTGAGAGAGAGAGAGAGAGAGAGAGAGAGAGAGAGAGAGAGAGAGAGAGAGAGAGAGAGAGAGAGAGAGTTTCTTTATTTGGGTAATTGAACATGTTTACTGTACATATAATAAAAGCATTTATAAACTAAAGAGGTTAAAGAAAATTAGTCTACACTACATTTTACCGACATTCCATTATCATTATCATCATCATCATTAGCAACAGCAGCAGCAGCGGCCTTTGTTGCAAGATTAAAAAAAGAAAAAAAAGAAAAAAAAAAGCCGTCCCCCAATCCTCTCCACTCCTCCCTGGGAAACTGATCTCGCCCCGCGGTGCATATCCCTCCCTGTCCTGCCTCCAGATCGCTGTCCTGTTGTCGCCGCTTCCTTTGTTTTCCTGTGTTATATTCTGCAGGCGTGCGGGAAGAGCTTCTACCGGCTGTCCACGACCCCTAAGACGTGGCAGAAGGCACGGGAGGATTGCCTGGCGGGGGAGGGGCGTGTTGCGGTGGTAGTGAACAGGTTAGTCAAAGAGAGAGAGAGAGAGACCATTTGCCTTTTTCATTTTCATATTTCCTGTGACTTACAATCTTTTCTAAGTGTGTTACAAACAATGACATGTTAATCATTTCTCTCTCCCGTCTTGCTGTCCCAGTGTGCCCCATAAGCTGGCATCAAGATTGGCAGCGCTGGGGTCTCCCCTGTGGGTGGGGAGCCGCGACCCAGATGTTGTGCTTATGCGCCCTCCTAGACCAGGTGAAATGATGACATAATCTTATTTTCCGCCTTTCCAGTTACTTGCCTGTCTATCCAATGATTTATGTTTTGTCTAATAATTCACTTGATCATTCTATTTGTACATCTTTATTTTATCATGTATCTTTACACGTCTGTCTTTTCATCTGTCTGTCAGCGTGTATTGTTGTTGAGGGTCACTTGATCACCTCCTACATTATTATAAGCGGTGCTTCCAGCCATTACCATTTCTGGAGTCCTCCCGGCAGGAGCCAGACGGAGGCATCGCGGTCCCTGCCGGGTGGCCGTGCCGGGATCTGGCCGCTCCTCAACTGTCGGGTGCCGCCGCCGCCACCATTATCTGTGTAAGCACCACTCACGCCACAGTTTTTTTATGTATTTATATGTCTACTTCATTCGTTTTTTTTTTATTTCTTTTATTTCTTTTATGTATTTTACTCTTGGTGTGCAGTGAGGGGGACGGTATTGAGAGATATGACTACATGAATGGTTACCCAAATATTTTTTTTCAGGATTTCATAATGATTGGTAAGGTTTGATAAGGTTAGGCTCTCTTATGCATGGCTAGGTAAGGATATATAAGATTATATCAATGGAAATAACCTGACTTACACTAACTGGTCTTGATGTGACCCTTTATTTATCTTTTTTTCAGTAAAGAGACTTGTAATGAGCGAACAATGTGATCACTGAACACCCAAATTAGAAATCTATTGTTCTGTTTGGTATTTGGCACAGGTGAATACGTGCGCCGTCAGGATGACCATCCCACGCCCCCAGCCTCTGTCCTCGCCGGACCCACCAAACCCCGCCCCCCCTGTGCTGCAGGCTGGCACCTCTCTGAAGGAACCTGCTACAGGGTGAGTGACGCACGCCCACCTTGCTTCTCTTTACCCATCAACACCTATCAAGTGGAGTAACATTATAACACACCGGGGGATAGTGTCCCTTCCTCTCGTAACGCCTTCGTGACACTGCTAAGTATTCTTTCTAAACTTTTCCGTGTCTTATCTCTCATCCAAGAAATTCCTGAGGCTTTCAAGAGTGTGTCCTTGATCATAGCGGTAATTCATGAAGTATTTTGTATTGCCTATCGGGAAAACACATAGAGAACACGATCTAACTACTGATGAGGGAACATAACGTTTAAAAATACGAGCCTCATAGCCCAGGCAGGAGTGCTCTCAGGAACACCCCTCTTACCCTACGCGACGGCTCATCCTCAGGCCTTCTCGACCTGGAGGACGTGGGCGGCTGCGGAGGAGACTTGTGTTAGTCACGGTGGGCACCTGGCAAGTGTTGGCAGCCCCTCGGAGCACCACGCCCTCCTCAGGTAAGTCGCGAGTACTGTGCTGTTTAGGCATGAGAAGGAAATTCAGAAAAAAAAATAATGTGACACTAAAAACATGAAAACAGATAATAAGTAGATAGATAAATTGAACAAAAAATGAAAGTACAACAGCTTTATTAGTGACTTGTTTGTTTGATGCCTGAGTCCTGAACTATTCAATTGACTGATTGGTTGACTGATTGATTGATTCCTTCTTCTCTTTGCAGGTTGTCCTTAGGCCGCGAGGTGACCAGTCCTGTGTGGATTGGGTTGCGTCGCACAGGAGGCGCTGACGGTATGAGTTCTGTCTGTTTTGTGCACGCCGACTGCCACTGTTTTTAAATTGTGATGATGATGAGAGGGATTTTAGGGAAAACTTTTCCCAGAGTAGTTTTAGGAAAAGTTTTCACTAACACAGTGCCATTGAAACTACGCTAGTCACTCTCGTCTCCTGAGAAGCTTTCTTTTAACACTTATTTTTGGGAGCCTCGTTGCTTTAGTGCATTGGAGTATGTGTAATAGAAGCTGTAGTTGCTTTTGTTGCATTTCCTTGCCACCGCAGTTATGATGCTACTAATATTACTACTACCAATACTAGTACTGATACCACTAATGAAAATTATAACAATGATAATAATGATGATGATAATGATAATAACAATGAGTAAAAAATAAATAATAATAAATAAATAGTAAGAAATAATAATAATAATAATAATAATAATAATAATAATAATAATAATAATAATAATAGTAATAATAATGGTGATAACACGAACTATAGTAAGTAAAATAGGAAATGTTTGGCGTCTCCCAGAATTCGAGTGGGTGGATGGCTCGCCCTTCCTCCCCCACTTGGGGTGGGAGCGAGGCCAGCCGGACCACCATCTGGGGCGGGAGTGGTGCGGGGCCGCCAGCCTGCCCGGGTTTGCCCTGCAGGACGCCGTGTGCCTCACCCTCATGCCCTTCGTGTGTGAGGCAGCGTATGGTGAGGCTCTTCCAGTCATTATTTGTCTCATCTTTATTGTTAAATGTTATTCTCTCTCTCTCTCTCTCTCTCTCTCTCTCTCTCTCTCTCTCTCTCTCTCTCTCTCTCTCTCTCTCTCTCTCTCTCTCTCTCTCTCTCTCTCTCTCTCTCTCTCTCTCTCTCTCTCTCTCTCTCTCTCTCTCTCTCTCTCTCAACCTCTACAATATAAAACACACACACACACACACACGCACACAAAAAAAAAAAAAAAGATTATTATTAAATCACATTCTCTCCAGGCATGTCCGGAAATCCACTGCTTCCCCCCACCCCTGCCTTCCCTGACGAGACGTGTGAGGAAGAGCCTGCGTGGCTGCGGTTCGGGGACCACTGCTACAGGCTGGTGGGCGTCGAGGACCAGCAGCCGTGGGAGGAGTCCAACAAAAGGTGCATTGAGGAGGGAGCTCTCCTGGCCTCTGTACATTCGCTGGAGGAGAATTACTGGCTGCAGGCGAAGGTGGGTAATGTAGTGAGTGAACGGAAGATAGATAAGGTGAACTGTGGTGGAGAGAAAACACAGGGCAAAGCAGATCTATGTTGTACAGTATAGATAGATATAGATAGGTATGGATAGATAAACACACAGATAGATAGATATACAGATACAGTAGATAGAAAGACAGACACAGATGGATAGATAGATAGACGGACTAACACACAGACACATAGATATAGATACATAGGTAAGAGGATATGCTGGGAAACTGACAATTATTAATTTGCTTGTATGGCTAACTGGTAGAGATATATGAAGATAAATAACCACGAGTATGCAAGCAGATTGACAAGGAAAGTATGAATTCTTAACTGAGAGGAACCTAACATAAGTCTTCCCACATATCGCTCGTCTGTCTCGTCACATCACCTCTCTGCGCCCTGACCAGTTGTTCCAGCTGAGTGTGGAGGCGGTTTGGGTGGGCGGGAGGACGTGGAAGGAGGAGTATCACTGGCTTGACCACACACCCTTCAACTTCACGAACTGGGCGCCTGGTGAACCGAACGATGTCCATGGTGTGTGTGTTTATATCACCGTTTTCACCATTTACATTTTTAAGACTAGAAATTCGTCTAAAAATACATACTTAAGAATCTCAGTGAATACGAGCCGTGTCTCTTAACTTGCATTACTGACACGCTGCATCACTCCCCTCAACACGCCGAGCAGACCAAGAAGATTGTCTCACCCTCTACACGCGCCGCCAAGGCTACTGGAACGACCAGAACTGTGGCTCCCCTGCAGGACGGGTATGCAAGAGGCCCCTGGGAAGTAGCCCACGCCCCACGACACCCTCTACTCCCGCCCTGACATCACCTGCTTTCCCCACCCTCTGTCCCGAAGGATGGACTGCCGCTCAGGGTAAGTGGGTGAGCTCTCTTTTTTTTTCTATTTTTCTTGTTCGTTTTTTTTTCTACTTTTTATTATTGTCATTATTATTATTGTTATTATTATTATTATTATTATTATTATTATTATTATTATTATTATTATTATTATTATTATTATTATTATTTACTATTATGATTCAGGACGCAGGTGTTACAAGTACTTCGCTGAGCTGATGGACTTCGATGCTGCCCGCGCCGCCTGCAGGAGAGAGAGTCCTGATGCAGAGCTGGCCAGCGTGCACACGGCGGAGCAGCAAGGTAAGGAGTGCCATCTCTCTCTCTCTCTCTCTCTCTCTCTCTCTCTCTCTCTCTCTCTCTCTCTCTCTCTCTCTCTCTCTCTCTCTCTCTCTCTCTCTCTCTCTCTCTTCATTTGTGTCCTTTTCCAAGGACTTTAATTCTTTTTACACACTGTATTAATATTTTTTTCCTTTTTTTAACCATCTTTTCTCTCTCTCTCCTCTTCTTCCTCCTGTTTATTTTTTTCTCGTCCTCTTGCTGCTCTTTTTTTTCGTCTTCATTATCTTCGTCATTTCTTTCAACTTTTTATCTAATTTCCTCCAGCTCCTCCTGAGTCTTTTACTACTACTACTACTACTACTACTATAACTGCTTACCGTCACCACGCAGCTTACCTCACCGTGTTGGCTGGCGTTGGCGTGGGCGGGGCGTGGCTTGGGATGAAGAAGCAACAGCAGCACTTCTTGTGGGTGGACCAGACGCCTGTCACCTTCACATCATGGGCGGCGGGCGAACCTAGCGGCGCCCGAACAATGGTGAGAGACAAAGAGAGAGAGATAGGGGGCGGGGGGAGTGGCAGTAGGGGATAGGTAGAAAGACTG
This sequence comes from Callinectes sapidus, assembly GCA_020233015.1. Lineage (NCBI taxonomy): Eukaryota > Metazoa > Arthropoda > Malacostraca > Decapoda > Portunidae > Callinectes > Callinectes sapidus. The sequence continues at coordinate 9,726,199 of CM035183.1, forward strand.
ATAACTTTTTTCATTAGTAATTATTCCTTTTTCTTATTCCACTCCTCCTCAACTTCCTCCTCATCCTTATCCTCTTCCTTTTCCTCCTGCAGGTGGTGGTGGGGGCGGGGCGGCGGCTGCGGCAGGCTGAGGAATGCGTGGAGCTGCTCACACACAGTAGAGCGGGAATGTGGAATGACGTCCCTTGCACTGAGCGGCGGGGCTTCCTGTGCCAGACTCCTGCTGGTGAGTGTCGAGATGAGTGAAGGAAAAGGAAGGAGATAGCCATTTTCACTGAGAGAGCGAGAGAGGAGGGGGGAAGGAAGTTCGACAACCTTACTTCCTCCACGACAGACATGCAGTTAAGGTGTAACACTTTATTCATAGCAAGAAAATGAAATGCAGAGTGGGTAATTGTGTGATGCATTCTTCACTACAGAGACAGCAGGGCCTGAATACTTCTCTCCTTCCTCCCGTTCTCCCTCCCCGAGCTGTCCCCCGCCCCACAGCCACTACCTAAGGCTGGGCGGCCACTGCTACCGCCACGTCCTCACCCCTCTCCCCTGGCAGGTATGTACCACTCAATACTCACGAGTCTTTGTCAACTTGTCAGTCATTTAGTCAGTTTGTTTCATGTTCTGTTCCCATTTCATTCGTGTTTTTTTATATGTATTTTTTTGTCAATTCTAGTTATGTATGTTTATTTTGAGGTTGCCCCTCAAGCATATTCTTCTTGATGAGTTGTTTACTTACTTATCCGTATACCATTAATATATTTCCCTTGTAAAAGCACTATAAAGTATTTGAAAATGTCAATCATTCATTAAATCAGTGCAGATAGTCAGTTAATCAAACGTAACTAATTCAGTCGGTCAGTCAATTGTCAGTAAGTCAGTTAGTATGGCGATCAGTAAATAATGATCCAGTCAGTGAATTTGTGTGAGTAAATCAGTTAACTAGTGAGTCAGTAAATCAGTCAGTCGGTTTATCAGTCAAATACCACTGCGTACACTGAAAGGCAACCACACTTTTTGATTAATCCACTTATCTACTACAATGTACATCTTTTCACCGGACAGGAGGCAGAGGACGCGTGTGGCAGGGAGGGGGCGCACCTGGCCACGGCCCTCACCAAGACGCAGGCGGCGGCGGTGTGGGTGGCGGTGATAGAGGCTGGGCTGCAGGAGGCGTGGCTGGGGCTGCGTCATGAGGAGGTAAGCTGTTCCTTCCACACCTTCAGGAGTTCAAAATCAAACACATATTATTAAAGATTAGGATCTTACCTTGTTTGTTTATTTAAGATAGGTAACTCATTACCTTATTTAATTGTTTCACTGCGTTATGAGACAACAACACCAACAGGAATGTTTTGCAATTTCTACCCAATTTAAAGATTTGAGATAACCACGGAAAAAGTAAAGACGTCTTAAAGCCATCAGTTATTAAGGAAAGAAGGAGCAAGTAGTACTAAAAGGGTTAAACACTGCAATAACTCCAGCACTCTATAACAACTACGAACAGAACACAAGAAATATACGCAGCACTCGTCTGTTCTTCTCTTCCCCGTCAGGAGCACGAAATATTCAGGTGGTCGAGTGGATGGCCGCTGCTGCACGCCCAATGGTCATCCACCACCAGCACAGAGAGTGGAAAGGGTTGCATGGCTGTCAGCGCCTCCTCCGGCCAGTGGGTGGTGCGTCCGTGCCTCTCCGTGCTGCCCTTCATCTGTCATCTTGGTGAGACGGAGAACCTTTATTCTAAAACACTTCTGTGCAGCACCTCGACTACTTTTTAAGGTCTTTAGTTGAAGTTACACGAGGTTTTAAGCGTGTTTCCTTACTGTGTAGAGACTAATTGACAGTCTGAATCATGAACAGAAGAAAATACATACTTGAGAACCAAACTTATCAGAGAGAGAGAGAGAGAGAGAGAGAGAGAGAGAGAGAGAGAGAGAGAGAGAGAGAGAGAGAGAGAGAGAGAGAGATAACAGCATTTCCACCCACACCCACACACAGACGCAGCAGCAGCAGCAGCAGCAGCAGAGGGGGTGGCAGTGAAGGCGTCCAATGAGTCATGTCCTGACAAGCGCTGGCTAGACTTCGGAGGTCCCAATTGCTATCTGGTGGTGAGGGACCCCAAGCCCTGGCATGATGCTCGCTACACGTGAGGACACCCCTGAGAGAGAGAGAGAGAGAGAGAGAGAGAGAGAGAGAGAGAGAGAGAGAGAGAGATGTTGTCTGATAAACTTACTGCGCACAAGGGATGCGTCAGACTATACAAAATAACGAGAGAGAGAGAGAGAGGGGGGGGGGGGTTGTATGTGTGCTCCAGTGCAATCAGCCATAGCAGGTGTATCATTCAGTTTAGTAGTGAGTCAGTCAATTCAGTCAGTCATTGTATACAGGTGTCTGTTGGAGGGCGGTGACCTGACCTCCATCACTTCTGAGGCGGAGATGACGCTGCTTACCATGGCCCTGCACGACGTGACTCAGGCCGTGTGGATTGGACTGCTGCGGGAGGAACACGGTAAACCTCATCCATTGCACTGATACACCAACATTTTCCCCAAAAAGTCACCACCAGCTTGTTACTTTTTTTTTCCAACTTTGTACAGACTCTCTCTCTCTCTCTCTCTCTCTCTCTCTCTCTCTCTCTCTCTCTCTCTCTCTCTCTCCTCTCTCTCTCTCTCTCTCTCTCTCTCTCTCTCTCTCTCTCTCTCTCTCCATGAAATATTCTGAATAGCAATGAAGAACAACTAGAACTCTAAAAAGTAAAGCTCATATTTCAAAACACTGAAGCTCTCACGAGGATAGATTCCAAAGACCACATAAATGATAAGGAGGGGTTCTCATTTTTTTCATTAATGATACAGAATAACTGGCAAATTATCATTGGGATCATGAAAATAACCAAAATAAAGCAATGAAACGTCAGGGAACAGGGCTAGTAGTCTTTCACCCTTGCTCCACTTCAGTCTCATACCAAAAGATCAGAAGGGAAGTGAATAGTAAAATTAAGGGAGAGGAAAGATCACAAATAAAAAGACGTGGAAGAGAAAATAGGAAGTACCAGAAAAGAATAAGAAAGGAGAGAAATAGAGAATAATGTTTCCAGTGCATTGCTTCGGTTTCGCAAGTCTCAGTTTAAAGGTTCAGGTGGCGCCGCGTATGGCTTCAGAATATCAGTTGCCGCTACCCACTCGTTCATGTTTAATATATTACTTTTATTCCCTATACACCAAATGCTAATCTTTTCAGGTTAATTGCCATAAACTTAATAGGAATGAGTAGATGTTCATACATAATGTTTTGGTGGTCACTAACACGTCTACAGTGGATAAAGTAGTGCGCATGCTGACGTGTGGGTATTCCTCCGCCAGGACAACAGTGGACCGACGGCTTGTGGCTCAACTTTACCAACTGGAACGAAGGAGAACCGAACGGCGGAGTGGGTTTATGTACTGAAGTGTACGCCAACACCGGACGCTGGAATGACGTGGAGTGTTCCCAGGTGCGGCCCTTCGTCTGTAAGCACTTGAAGAGCTGAACATTCTCACCTGTAGCTGGAGTGGGGTACAAACGCCCGTGTTCAGAAACCCTTCCTCTCTCACCGCCATTGTTTCGAAGGCCACGGAGATCATTAGTTGGGTTTTCAATTTTGCTTTTGTCAGTAATAAAGAAATCCTGTTAATATGTTACTGAAGTCATAAAAAAAACCCTTCAAAGTTAAAAACACACTCGGGTCTTTAATACAGTGGAGATGGAGATCAGAAGTGTCTCAGAATCACGGTCTGGAACACATACCTCGTAGTTATACTGTAGTGTTGTGTAGTATTCGTATCTTTGTGGTATTTCTGGGCTGTGGTGGTGAATGAGTACGTATCAAGTTCAAAGTTCATACATTGAGATGTTTTATACTCTTATCACAGCTATTTTCAAAGACCACATAGATGATTAGACGGTTTCAAAATTGGTATTTTTTCAATTATGTATTAATACATAATCCTCCGTAAACTAACATTCTCTCTCTCTCTAGACTCTCTCTCTCCCCCTCTCTCTCTCTCTCTCTCTCTCTCTCTCTCTCTCTCTCTCTCTCTCTCTCTCTCTCTCTCTCTCTCTCTCTCTCTCTCATTATTGTTATTATTATTTTTTTATTAATATGTTCTCACGATTTAAATGTAAAAACATAATTGAATTTGAGATTTTCACTTAATCACCATCGATTCTTACCACTCGTTCGTTTTGTAGATACGTAAATAGTAAGGAAATAATTTTTTCAGTTTCTTTTTTCATTATTTGATCTTTCATATTTCAAGTTGGGGTCAATAAACAAGGATGGACCTTAGAGATTAGTATTATTCACTTACAGTAGATTTAAGGACAAAGATTTGCAGTTTAACTAGTAAAATCTTGCTAACCATTATGTTTCCAATAGTGCTTTTCATTATCAGCTATGTATGTTTAGTATTCAACCTCTGTCGGACTTCTAAGGCTACTAGAATTGTCAAGGAAATGTGCTGAAATTCTTAAGCACGACTGAGAAGCAACTTGTCATTGTCACTGATCCCAGATAGACTCGCGGCCTGATAGGACGTGAGTGGCATCATGTCGTCTGGTTTGGCCATAAGGTTGAAGAAACAGGATAAAGACGCCTTATGCAATAACCTTTTGAAAAATGTGGTCTTCTTAGGTAAACAAAATGTTTGTCATTCTGACATGAGAGTGTATCAGTGTTAGCCGCTATAAACAGCATAAGTGTCCATGATGTACATTTATAGAAGACTGCTCGCTTTCGGTGGATTCTTTATTACTCTAAAGGGGAACGTGACCTTAAGTTGTGTTGATAAGGCGGGCTGCGGCGAGGTGAGCGGCCGTACAGCAGGTGAGGTGGGCGTGTTGCGTTTCGTAATACGCTAAAGAAATGTGAAATAGTTCAAGAAAAATTATGATACTTATGTTGCTGTAATGGAGAGCATAAGATAGCATCATGCCTGAGAAATGTTAGACAAGCAACAATGAAAGTGAGACACACACATGGGCTACTCTGGTGTGGTAGATAATACGTAGTGATGTGACCCTTCTCTTGTCACCGCCTGTCACAGCATCACAATGCTTAACGCTGCATCAGGAGCACCCTCCCTCCCCCCTTCCCCAATTCCGCCTCGCCACACGACTACCCGGTGCTCACCCCCCACACTCCGCCACACTGCAGCATTATCTTGTTACATGACTCATCTCCACGTATGCCTGTATCATGATGCAGGCAAAACCACAGGCAATGTGATAACTTCAGGTTTTTATCCCGATCACGTTTACAACACCATGCTTCTTGATGTGGAGAGAGAGAGAGAGGGGGGGGGGGATATGGAGGGGAAAGGAATAGAGCAGAATGATGGGGCAGTTGGCAGTTATCAGCACGTAGGCAACACCCATGACCTTGCTTTGCTAGGTTGCTACGAAACATTAAAAAAAAAGACAATGGAATACAATAGAAATAAATGCAAGTGGCCCTTGATAAGGGGAATAATGACAAGTGACTGAGAGACAAAGAGACCGTTAAGCCACAAAGGTCAGGTGATCTATGGGAGGTCAGTGTGTGTGACCTTGAAGTGATAAGGCGCCCGTTATCTCTCATGTTATTCATCCGTTGACAGAAAGGCAGCCAAGGTTCGAAGAAGTTAATGTCCTCTGAAAAGATATTACGATTTGTCTCCTATTAGGTAACCGGAGCTTGTTTAGCGGCGGGAAGGTGGTTGATTGGCTGTTGGAAGAGGCTGTTCATATAAGGAAGTTTAGTGATTGGCTCAAAGACATACAAGTGTGAAGAATATCATCTCTTTGGTGTATTTTTAGAATTTCCCACTCGGAATGTTTGACATGCAGTAGTAAAAGAAATGTACTAGTATCAAAATAAACAGATACAGTAAATGCTACAAATATAATAATGAATTGTAATAATAACAATTATAATGTTGTTAATAACGATAATAATAATGATAATAGAAATGATAATGATGATGGTAATAATGATGATGATGATGATGATGATGATGATGATGATGATGATGATGATGATGATAATAATAGCAATAATAATAATAATAATAATAATAATAATAATAATAATAATAATAATAATAATAATGAAAGTTTGTTTATTATTACACACACACGCACACACACACACACACACCACACACACACACACACACACACACACACACACACACACACACACACACACACACACACACACCACACACACACAGAGAGAGAGAGAGAGAGAGAGAGAGAGAGAGAGAGAGAGGAGCTTGCAGCACGAGTTTTGTAACTGCATAACTGACAAGCTGTTGCATAAGCGAAGAGGTGAAACAGCATTGCATGTATACAATGTGCCCTCTATTCTGTTTGATGTCAATCACTTTATATCAGCATACCAACACCATTAAGTATTCAGGTTCTGTTATAGCCACTCAGTAGCAACAAGGGAAACTGAATGCAGTGAGAGGAAAGTAAAACAACGCGCGACTCGCATCTCTGTGTGCGTGGTATAGTGGTATAGTGTTTGCACAGGGCTGGGTGGAGGCTCCTCTGTCCCGACACTCGCTTGGGTTATGTGCGCGGAGAAAGTGATATGTCAGTAACTATAGACTCCGTGGTTTGCAACCTGTGGCACGTGTAGCCCAGAGGGTACACAGGGAAATACTTACTTGGTACGTGACAGTTCTCAAAATACAAGAAGTTTCCAAGTGTGTGTGTGTGTGTGTGTGTGTGTGTGTGTGTGTGTGTGTGTGTTTAAGATTTAGTCATTAGAAAACTTGATTTTTTTCACTATTCTGAATGAGGGAATTTGTCATCGCTTCGAGGGTCAGGTTGCGTCATAAAAAGAATAAAAACCACTGTTATAGAGAGAGATGTATAGCGCAACGGGTGTGACTCATCATGATTCACGTGTCAGGTGAAGAGGAAGAGAATGATGTGGGAGATAACAGGTGGAGAGAAAGGAGAAATGACTAGCGTGCAACTATATGGGGAGGCGGTGGGAAAGAGAACATTATGTGGATGGATGAAGAGAGAGAAGGGGGGGTGATGAGATGAGACGAGGACCAGGTTAGATAAAGAGAGGGAGGGGAGGGCTGGAGGAACAAGAGCCCTTTCGAGTGGGGAAAGAGAGATAGAGAGAGAATAAGATAAAAAAGAACAGCAAGTATCAAAGTCTGATTGTTTATCACTACACAACGCCCTTATCGCACTCCTCCAAACACTGACCCGCGTGACCGAACACTCCTTCAGTTGAGTGACCTCCAATACCCAACCGCCGCGGCGGTGGAGTGGCTGGCGGCAGGGCAGCATCACAATGCGTCTTTTATCTAAATACTGCTCTGCCCCCTTCACGTGGCTGGGGGCGGTGCGGGGACGATACGATGGGAGGGGGTAGGGGAAGGTAGGAGGGAATGAGGTATAAATTACGTCCATGCGAAGCCAGTCTCTCACTCTGGCTTCAGAAGTCGCACCCGAAGGTCTTCCCACACGCAAGCACTCACCACCACCACCACTACCATGTCCATTGCCGGCAAATACGTGCTTTCCAGCAACGAGAACTACGGGGAGTGGCTGGCTGCTGTCGGTACGCCCCTCATTTTGACACAGTGCTGCTCTTGAAAGTTCATTCTGTCAGCTTATTCCATCGTCCATGTTAGATTGACGATATTATTATTATTATTATTATTATTATTATTATTATTATTATTATTATTATTATCATTATTATTATTATTATTATTAGTTATTATTATTATTATTATTATTATTATTATTATTATTATTATTATTATTATTATCATTATTATTATTAAAGTATTTACCCTTTCTTTTTTTAAACTGATGACAGGTGAAAATTCATCATAAGAACTCTGCCCATAGACTTAGTTTGTACATTATCTGGCACCCATACCAAGAAGCATGCACGTGTATTTTGCATAAGCCCAGTATTTACAAATGAAACAGACAAATTTCCTTGTGTGTGTGTGTGTCACAAGCTGTGGGGTTTCAGTTTTGACCAAAGTCATCCTGAGCAACACCCTACTTTTTACCACAAGCATTGATCGTCATGTGAAAACACATCATTTGGCATTTACATATTAAGTTTGATGACAAGATCATGGTACATGATAGTTACATTCATACACTGTAGAACTTTACTTTCTTCAAGTCAATATATGATATGAGGTTTATGTGCAATGTATGGCTACTGCAACAATGATGTGACAATGTGAGATTAACAATTTCATAATGGCATCACAGGGTGTAGATCAAGGATATTATTTAGAATCCTTGGTGTAGATTAGGTAGGTAGGCAGTGCCACGGCAGGCAGCCAGTCAAATGTCAGGTATTCATGTAAGTATGTAAATTTCATTCTAAAGGCTCATTCATGCTCTGTTACCACAGGTATCCCTGCTGACAGGATTGCCAGGCTGGAGCAGGCCAAGCCACAGCTGGAGGTGAGCCAGAATGGTAATGATCTGATGGTGAAGACCATTGCAGGCGACAAGGACTTCACTAACACCATCACCCTGGGCAAGGACTCTAAGGCTGGCCTGCCCGGTGGCATTGAATACACGGTAAGCCAGGTGTGCTGGAGCTTGGTGGGTTGGGGACAAGAAGGGGTCACCTCTTACCACTGGTGTCTGCCAGCAGGGGGCAACAGGTATTTATCTACCCCCTGGAATTTATAGAACTCGTCCCCCCATAGCTACGCCACTGCCTTAGATCCCTTCCCCACAGCAATCCCCTTATCAATGCCCTCCCCTCCCACTCCTTTTTTTTTACTGTGGATTCCTTTGCCTCTAACTATCATAAGCAATGTCAATATATCACTGGAGAGGATATTGAGCTAGAAGGCCATGGTGGTCTCTTCATTATACAGGGCAGGTACCCAAGTTACGGTGATGTGAAGTGTCAGTAGTCAAGGTAGTCTTCATGTGCTGGGGTGGCCCTCCTTTCCATTCCCTTCTGGGGTGAAAATGACCATCTGAATCAAGTATACACCCACACAGAATGGAGCCTTCTTCCTGCAGTTCTTAATACATTTTATTTTGCAGCTCAACATGAACCTGTCTGGCTCCACCTTGACTGGCACCTTTACCATGGCAGGCAAGACTGGCAATGCAACTGTTGAGTTCACTGCTGCTGGGATCACTCAGGTAGGTACTGTGAAGTCTTCTGCAATGACAATTGTTGCTTTGTTGGAAACCTATGGTAGGAGACTAATTATCAAATCATAATGGTTGGGTTTTAGTAGTTTGTAGTAGTAGTGGTACATAAATTAACATTTTGAATAAATTTTTGAAATTTAAAAGTGGGGCACAGTTGTAGTTATTGGACTTTGTAGTGTTGAGCATCACCACATTTTAACTTAACACCTTGTACACTTTTTAAAGTTCCACTTGTACCACTAAGATACTTTCAACAGTGCTTTTATACACTGTCACCTGTAGATTTTCTGTCTTTGAAAAGGGCAGTGGCATACATAGCATAGTACTGTAGTGCATGATTGGAATTGTGTCCTTACCTGTGTGTGCATTGCATCTCCTGGACATTGGCTTCTATCTTCTATCCTTCCAGACCATGACCTGCTGTGGGAAGACCGCCAAGAGGGTGTACACTCGCCAGTAGTCACTAGGCACAGCTCTTTCATTTTAATGCACTGGTCAAATCAAATGCTTGTAATTTTTCAATCTAATTCATATTTCTTTATCTTACTCAATATTAATCTAATTTTCTTTGCACTTTATGGTTCTGGAATTTTTCATTGAACATCCATTCTTCTAAATCACAATGAGTATGTGACCTTTGTTCTCTAAGTGAACAATTAAAGCTCTTTTTTCTAGAACTATTTATTCTTATCCTATTATTGCAGAAAGAGCTTTTGTTTACACGTGTAGTATCTTCTCTTGAGGGTTTTAGTTTTATTTTTACAAGTTTTTTTTACATGATTATAGGGACATAATCACAAGAATTTGCCTTCTGATGCTCAATGTTCGGTGATGAGGTGCACGACACATCTCCTCCTCTGGTCTTTGCATTTACTTATGGTCATGTACTATGATCATCTCACCCAACTCATTCTGTGCTCTAGTAAAGAGGTGGTAACATTGATAATTTTTATGTGGACTGCATGACTGGAAATTTTCAGTTTATTTTCCTTACAATGACTACTGCTGCTGTGTCAGAGTTCTGTCCCTGTGTGCTGAGTACATAACATAGCATGGAAGTGTACATTACTCACATTTTCAAACTAAACCTTCCAGTTGTTGGTTTAACACAGCCTTTCCTTGTGCTATACATGATAAAGCCTGAGTCCACAAAAAGAGTGGCTCTATATTTCTACCAGGAAAATGCTAAGTCTATTATCCAACCAGCCAAAGGTTCCTTCATTAATATAGTGTCAAAATCTTTTCAGATCCAGCTCCCCTCATGATTTCTGGCATCTAGCCAAAACCATCTCTAATAACTTCATCTTTCCCTCCTTCATTTTATCCTGATGGTACCACTGCCATCTTAACTGTTTCATCATATCACATGAGGTTCTTTGAAAGGTGTTATAATAAATAATAATAAGGGTACATTTTATTACACTTTTAAAGTGCAACACATATCAGAGAAAATATATCTTTAAGTGTGTTGCTTAGCCAATGACCACTGGCTCCCTCGCTCCACCAGTGTTGGCTGACATGTGGTGACCAAACACACCTTAAATATGATGCTCATGAACACGTTACTGTATGATAGACAGAGTGAGGGAGCGGGTGGCCAACACTGTCTCCTGTCTTGCATACTCTCACTCACAGCTCAGACACTTCGGTATTCATTTACAAATCAGAGAAAACAAAGAGGAAGAAGAGTTAAAAAAGTAGCATTCATTGCACAGTAAAAGCTTCTCTTATGAATATACAATGTTAACCCTGTGAGTGAGACAACATATGCACCCTTTCCTCTCATCCAATCACATAACATACATTTGTTTGGCATTCTCTCTCTCTCTCTCTCTCTCTCTCTCTCTCTCTCTCTCTCTCTCTCTCTCACACACACACACACACACACACACACACACACACACACACACACACACACACCACCACAGTATGTTTATGAACCCCACAGTCACTCACCCCACAATATGAATCTCTCTCTCTCTCTCTCTCTCTCTCTCTCTCTCTCTCTCTCTCTCTCTCTCTCTCTCTCTCTCTCTCTCTCTCTCATGTTAGCACCACCGTCATTTATTCAAGGTATTGGACGATGCTTCCTCTTGTCATTCATTGTTCTCCTGTATATCTTCGTAATGTGCGATTGTGCTGTGATGTATGTATGTCTGTATGTCTATCTGTCTGTCTGTCTGTATGTATGTATGTATGTATGTATGTATGTATGTATGTATGTATGTATGGTAGAGGCAAGGAAGAGAAGTAAATTGACCAATATACAGTAACTTTCTCAACACACGTTCGAGTAAAGAAAGTGAAGTAAAGTCACGATGTCCATCCACATAACACTGAGTGACGCTTATCATTGTGTCAGCGAGGGACTCACTTTTAATGACACTTTCCTCTGTGGATAAGATGAAGAATGTCGCTCCTTCCTGTGTGTGTGTGTGTGTGTGTGTGTGTGTTCGGCCTCTCACCGCACCACCACACCACACTCCACCACACACGGCCTCCACACCACTGTCATGCAACCACCACCACCACCACCACCACATCTCCGCTTTGTTGAATCTTTTTACACTTCAATTTTCGTCATTTTCAGGAGCCTTCCATATTTTACGTAAGAATAACAGATCTGAAAATAATTGATGTGAGTTTATGGGTGTTTACTGAAATCCTTGAGGCAGAGATAGTGAAGGAGAGAAGGAAACATTCTTAAAAAGCACTAATATTTTCACTTCCATGTCACTGTGAATGTATGTAGCCCCCCCCCCCTCCTTTCCTCTCTTTCTCTCATCTATCCATCTATGTATCCCTTCCCTTTCTCGTATATTTTCCTCTCTATCCTCCACTTTCCATTTTCCCTTTCCATCAATCACATTTCAGTATTCTGCACTCTTTGTTTACGTTTTCCATCGGTGTGGAAGTGTGGGTAACTGTTCAATGGCTTGTGGTGATGCTGGTTTGCGTGCGGTGGGTGCCGTTGGTTCAGCTGACCACACCCGGAACAGCGCGGCGCAGTAAAAAGTCTCCCATCAAGGCCTTACTGGGGAATAATATAGGAGAAGCGGCACCTGTAGCACGTGTATTATGGCTTCCGGGCGCCGCGAGGGTGATTCACCGCATTGGCAACACTGTCCTTGATCCGATTCCGTGTGAAATCTCCCTTTTTTCTTTCTTTTTTTTCCCTGCTTGAACTCTTTCATTGTGATACGAGGCAATTATTATCAGCAGCAATGCGTGAGATCTTTATCAGCGTCTGCGAGGAAGGAGTGCATGAAAAGGCGTGTATTTGAAGATTTTAGGTAGCTATGGAACAAGGAAAGATGGAGAAAATAGCAGTGGAAAGGTTAAACTTAGCAACAAAAATAAGAAAAGCGCAAAATTTCGTCCTTTCGATTTTGACAAACTATATATAGATGCATCGTAATGTTCTGAAGTGCAACACACCAAACGCGAAAAGTAAAGATTGAAATAAAGAAATGTTCAAACTGGTGTCCAAAGCATCAAAGATACAATTGGTTCATTTACCTTTCATAATCTTAACAACGTCTCTTCTACACCTCAAACTTCATAACAAAATACACAAGAACATAAGCAAAGGATAGAAGCTGCAAGAGGCCGTTAGACCTATTCGTGGGCAATCCCTATAAAGAACACCTCTGCCTGTTTCCACCTCTCCTCATCCATAAACTTGTCCAATACGCGAATGTTGTCCCTAATATCGATAACAAGATAACGCTAACAAGAATAAAAAACAGACATGCATTTCTTCTTGAGTGATTCCCCGTGTGGAGTACCAGAGGGACATTCTCTCCACTATTATTTACACTGCAGCCCCACTCACCTGTCAGGGAAGTCCCCAACACACCTTTGACCCCCTAATCCCCCTCCCCTCTGCTCCCCGCCCAGCCACCCCCAGCAGTAACCTGTTTGTATACCTGTTCCCACCCCTTCATTCCTCCGCTAAAATCCTGGGGTTAAAAAGTCTATATATTTTTTTTTTCCTCTCTCTCTCTCTCTCTCTCTCTCTCTCTCT
>CM035183.1:9739519-9779424 GCA_020233015.1 Callinectes sapidus
CCTCTCTCTCTCTCTCTCTCTCTCTCTCTCTCTCTCTCTCTCTCTCTCTCTCTCTCTCTCTCTCTCTCTCTCTCTCTCTCTCTCTCTTCCACCATTACTGCACAAACAGCTAACCACAAACAATGCAACGTAATGTATTCATGGCACATTATTATTTATTTTGCATCACCAATCAGCTCTGTAACGTAACAACATTTCACTACTTTTTAATTATGCGATTCTACAGCGTCACACAGTTTTGTATTTTCCTCTTTAATCTCTCCAAAGGCAGCGGTAACCTAAGTGTTGTGGGGCGCAGCCTTGTTCTTTGGATAGCTGATGAGGCTCTTGGGTACAACACCCTCGGCACTGCTTGTAATGAAGTGCCAAGATGAGGGTGACAGCAGGGAGGGGGAGGGGCGAGGTAGGACTGGTGAGAGGGCTGTGTTGCACCCCCACACACCTCAAAAGGGTGCTGGCAAGGCTACTACTAGTGTGTGTGATGTGTGTGTTGGTGTATGTATGGTTATGCACACATACTGAACCTCTAAGGTGTATCCTGTAAGTTTTAAGGTCACATTGGAGGCATCTGTCAGCATCCGTGTGGCCTTGAATGCACCACATGGACAGCTGCCTCACATCCGGCCGTGAGTGTGTGCAAACGTGTGTCTCCACCATGCTCCTCCTGATACACACACACACACCAACTCAGTACTCAAGCTTAATGATAAACCTGGACACACATCATTTCAGTGCTGAAGCTTCATATCAATACTTATCAAAAAATATGAATAAATAATCCAGCAACAATGTGCTATTACTATCCATACACTTTAGAAAAGAAAAAAAATTCAGCAACATGCTATTAGTCCTGCCATTTACTACAGATCTCCTAATGAACTCTGCTAATACATAAAACTTGGCAACAACATACTACTGTTCCCCGAGTCCAGCCAACTTACTAGTGATCTGCCACTGACATCTCTTGATACATACATGAAAACCAACAACATACCACTTTCCCTTAATATGATAATTTACTTCATCTTTGTCACTAAACTCACTCCTTCCTCTGTTTCTCTTCCTACATTCCTTTTTAGAGAATGAGAGAAGAAAGGCAAAGAAAGTAGGTCGTCATTAAATATAATAAGTTATAATTCATCTAATAACAAATTCATGATAATTTTATCTTGCATGGCACTTTTCCAACCCAAACCTTAAAATGACAGAAAATTCTTGATTCACTGGATTCTGGTCGTTTTTCTCTCATATTTTCAAGATTTCATTTTAAATGAGGAATACTTATTAATGACAAGGGAGGTTCAACATTTTCAGTTGTAATCTCCTAACTCATTTCAATGAATCAAGAGTTAACTGTAATAACAATAATCATTAGCAGAGACACTATTTCTCTTAGTGGTAAATGCTGGCCAGTCCAAGAGTTGGTAATCTACTTTACAGTGCCATTTTTGCCAAATCCACTTCAAAAGGATGATGACTCACTGACCTGTAATTACAATTTTCTTATTTCATCCCTAAAAAAAAAATTATATTCAAAATGTCTTTGCCTTTCACTGCCACAAAAGGAAAACTAAAAAAGAAAAGGATAGAGGGCCAGGAATCCCTCCCTTGAGAGGCCAACTATTGCATGGTCTATTCCGTTTGTTTCACTGTTCTCTTCTTGGATATTATCTTGCAAAAGCAGAACATGAGAAGTTTGGTAAGTAAAAGTTACCTAAAATCCTTGCTGGAGAGAAAAATAGGCAGCAAGCCAAGCTTTTCAGTGAGACAAGCAATCTGTTAAGCAATTCAATGACCTACCCAGATGGTAAAGTAACATTCTACTGTTCTTCATATTTTGTGTCCTTATACTGTTATACATTAAATGACTCAAATGAGCAAATGAACACTTGTATAAGCTCCTGAAGCTGTTGATAAATCATTCATAGCCAATTCATGATAGATGAGAGTGAGGGCAATCAGTTAATGCAATAACAACAGTGGGGGGTTGTCTTGTACCATTAATTTTTACCTGTTGGATATCTTATGAAAATTAGTCATTCATAATATCATGAAAATAAAGGCATTAAAGGAAAGAAATAAAAAGTCCAATCTTCACATAGAAGATACCTATCAATACAATAAATGCACTATATATGTCAACACCTTGCCAATATCAATGGCAACAGTTGCAGTACGCATAGACAGAAAGTCCATGAAAGAAGTAAAAGGAAGCAAACCAAAGTGAAGAAGCAGGCAATGAGTTAATGCCACATTCCTGAAGATCACAGGATCATTCCCAGTGTAGTCATAATAAGTCTATGTCAAGTTATAGATGGGCACTGAATTCTCTTGGTCATGGAAGCTGCCATCAGCAATACAACAGCAGTACCACAGCAGAATCAGCACCTCCAGCACAACAGTGATGAGAGGCATATGATAAGGTAAGCTTCTTATTCAGTTCTTGGGGAAATGCTGGCATTAGCAGCCTCACTCTTTACAATGTTATTGTCTGTACAGTAGACACCTTAACATGTTCAATGATGGTGAGTGATTGCAGGATTAGCTCCAATACACTACACATTGGGTGCAGCTCAACTCACCTCACACAAAGGCATAGACATTTAAAGAGCCTGGCAACACTATGAGCTCATTTGGCTAGCATACTGAACACTTGTCCCTCCTACACACTGAAATCATGTTGGTTGCATTTGATGGCAGGTGTAATAATGGAAGGAGAGGAAGAATGTTTCTACTACACTCAAAGATTATCACTCACAAATAAGTTTGAGAGCCAAGCACAAAAAAACATGCTTAGGGTTGAGACGAAATAACATCATTACCTGCTGGGATTCATTAGTCATTGCTGGCTACACATTTTACAGTTCTGTTGCCACACTGTGTATATTAATGTTACACCATAATTGTTAGACAACACCCCACTGTATCAGAACTTGGTATATTAAGTTACTGCTATATATAATCAGCCTTAAGTCATCAACTGCAGTCCAGACATCCCCAGCAAACAAATCTGTAAGCTGGACTTTGTCATATCATAAATTTCTTTGACTATGATCTTAATAATAATACTGAATTGTCACATATAACAGAGAACTGCTGCTGATGATCAATCATAATAACAAAAGAAAGGATGTAATAAGAATAATGACAACAACAACAATTAACAAAACTGACTTAGACCTGAGACTCCTGTTGGCATGAGCATGAACCAAACCTTCACATCATCAGCGGTAACCTTGTGCTACCCTGCAGGCTAGTGAAGTGGTAGGCAGGGCAGGGCAGGGCAGGATAGGGCAGGGCGTGGCGTGGCGGGGCGGGGCGGGGCAGGGCAGGGCAGGGCAGGGGTTGGCACAGTTCTCTGCCCACCTCACTATTTTTAGGACCGACACACACATGTATGCACGCACACACACACACACTTAGTAGTCTGGAAAATGAGGAAAATGTTTACCATGTGGAAAGGTTCTTCAATAAAGTAAAAATACTTTCACATGCTATACTCCAGAGCCATATAGCAGCTATGTTCATAAGAATGTGTACATAGAGATTAAACAGTATTAGATACATTAAAAGTTATATGATATACACCACATTAACAAGGACATTCTTGTAGATTAATTTTATGCTACAGCTTCCTTTACCTGAGCTGAAAAATTCTTCAATGCTATGATTTTCCATGAAAAATTTTAGCAAATAAGAAATATCCAAGTTACAGTAAGTAATTTTTTACCATTACTTCCATGGTTTCTTTTCTGAGGCTTACAGTGAAAATACTATGTGGTCTACTGAGAAAAGCTCTACAACTAATTGAGCATAGCAGGGAATGCCACTGTGGTTTGATGCAGAGACATGGCAGATCAAAATGCAGAGGTGACAATGAACCCCACCAATTACCATATGTCATGATATGGGGATCATTTGTTTACCTTGTGATCAGAAAGTGTAGTTTTTCCAAGAAACACAGCTGTAAATAAGGACAAGTACTCTGAACTACCTGCTGATCACCTGACTTGCTGAGTGCCAAAGTAAAACCCATCAAAACAGTGTCCCAAGTGTCCCAGCTAAAGTAGTCCATGATTGGTTGGATTGGATGGGAGAAAACTACATCAAAGGCTGTCCAAGGAACAGTGCTGAGCTCCCTTAATGAAATGTCATACAATGAGCCACATCTCAACCATCCCAAAGTTAGTCCAGTATCTCCAGGACATCTGGGCAAACTTTGAATCCTTCTCCTTCCAAAACCTTGCTATTTCAGTCCCCAGTCATCTACAAAGCTGTATTAAGAAAGAGCTGCCCCACAAAATATCAAAATCTGAAGAACCTTCCCCATATCTTTCATTTTCCATAATTAAACTCATGTGGGTAGAAATATTCCATGCCAACACTTTTGGTGCTAACTGAATTATACATTACATGTAATGAAATGTTCCTAAAGGAGTTTGGTAGCCAAGGTCTATACTTGGCAAGCTACCAAAGGATAAACATGCAATTGTGCAGCCTTTCAAAAGTATGCATGGTGTTGATTTGAAGAATATTACCAAATAGTATGTTGGGCTAAGGTGACAGATAACTTATATCAAGGTCACATGCAAGGCAAATTGAGGATGGGCTAAAACTATATATAAATATATAGATAGATAGATAGATACCCTAATATTGTCACATCTTTCTTTTGTAAGGTGTGGTGACTTCATCCTTGTTTGCACTGTACTTCAAATATAAAACCTAATCCTTTTCATTCTTACTTGAAGCACCTCCTGTGCACAGCAAATTTCCTTCTCTCAATCTACACTATAAACCTTAGGGTTTTTTCTTCTCCAATAAAGCTATGCATATTGATGGACTACAATAAAACCAAGCACCAGCTGTGGCCATGAAGAAAAGCAACTTATATCTGATGTGTACTTTTATTATAAGAAAACTTAAAACTTTACATGCTCAATAATTTAACAACATTAACAATGCAAGCTTTTAACTTAGAAAAAAATCATAAAGCTTAGTACTAAGCCTAAGATTCTATTGAAAATTTATTTTCTTCATGAGGCATTTAAGTCATGAACAAAAGATATAAATTAGCCCAGAATTCAATTTGCATTCGTGTGAAAATGTGCATGTTAGGTATCACATAAAATCAAATGACTGTACCCACAGACCCTCTTCTGCAATTAACCTGTGTTTAAGATAAAGTGGAGCAAAAAGAGAGAGCCTTCATTAAGTCAGCCATAAATGAGGTGACTTAGACCATGAATGCTTTCTGGAAGAACAATATTTCATCTATTAAACTAATGGTGGTTTGATCTGGCTGCTGGTGCACAGCTATCTCTTAAAAATATAAACAAACTGACAACCTATACTCATGATAAAATTCTTCAAAAGATATAACTATTTTCAACAAATGGGTAGGAGACCATTGAGTACCACTAACAATACCATGCATCATACCAGCAACAATTGTCTACACCAACAAGTATTGAGTGCCACAGACACAATACTGAAATAGTATACCAAGTTTGAAATACTCTCAACATGTTGATATAACACTTATGTCAGTTTAAAATGATTAATAATATAACTGTGAATTGTTTTACTACATATTACACCTTGAATTAACCCTTAATTTGAGATGACAATGTGTCAGTAGGGTGGTAAGCACTGAGCATCTGTGTGGAAAAGATTCCCAGTTCAAATAATGTAAAAATAACAATAAATTATAAAAACACATGGAGTTGTTTTTAACATGAGTTGGCAACATTCACAAAGCTGCACCCTTTCACTATCTTCTCCAGCACACATAGCTATCATTAAAGATGGAAGGCCCTGAACTTTGTCCTAATGCTGGCAGAAGGCAGTATAGCAAGAGAAATAGGTATTGTAAGTGATACTGATGGTACTAGCTTGGAGCAGCATGTCAAGCCATAACTCAAAATACCACATGGGCCTGTGCATGCCAGCTGTAGCCATAGCTATAATTGGTCAGGGAGACACAGGCTGAACAATATGCAGTCATGAGCTGAAAAATGCACAATGGCATCTACAATTCTGGCAATAGCACAACCATCACATGAGAGAATGACCATTTTTGTGTATACAAGTCAAATACTTCAAGAAATAATATAGTAAAGAATTTTCTTGAAAATTCATCATTAGGTAGTGATTATTTCATTCACATATCATTTGGGGATTCAACCAAGAAAATTGAGTTTATAGATGATTAACTAAAAAAAGCGTACCACATTCACAAGATTATAAGGCACTCTTAATGTGTGTGATTATTAAGTAGTTTAAACTTGTATTAAGCAAGTAATTGGAGTAATTATTCTGAAGCTAATGAAAAAATGAATAGCAAAATGAAATCATCATACCAACTTGTAAGTGATACTTGGCCAAATGAAAGACAAAGAACAAAGAATTAAGCTGTTTAAATGGGTTACTTGGGAAACGCTGGTGGCATGTGAAGAATGAATGGTGAGAGTAATCAAATATATTAAACAGATTAGATATGTCATTAGGCCTTGTAAACAGGAGACCCACGTCATGTGACAAAACAAAGGGTTTGCCTTACTGCACATACCACACTATCAACAGTTCAACATCAGATGATTTCCTAGCCAGCTGCGTTCTTATCATCCTAATTCCTGTTCAGTCACTGCCATCACCTTCCCTCTATCTTTGTTACCACATCCCTAAGAATGTGACCACCTTTTCTTAGAGCAAATAAAGTACTTGGGATCTTGTTTATCTGAAATATCAATCTCAGTCCTTTCTTTTACTTGCAATACTACAGAATTCATACCATACTAAATATATTGTATTGGATATTCCACAAAATTATGTGGCTAACATTATAATAACATTAAATTAAAATTTAAGAGTTCATGGCACCATGAACCAGACCAAACCACTCAACAAAGCTGTGTATACTAATGCCCAATATATGCCAAGACTCAGCAATGAGTTATAGCATTTTACATATTCAGTAAATTATAACACAAATGTGGTGAGAATCTTGTATAAATATTTTCTGTTACAGATTAATCTAAGAGGCCAACAGCTTCACTGTGAATCTGCATTAACTTGGACTGACAGGTGTTTGACTAGTAATAACAAACATAATACTAATTATATCAATGATGATAAGGTGAATGTGCAATAAAGCTTTTCAAAGTCACTTGTATTTTTCATCATGACTGAAATCACACTCAGGAGACTCTACCAAAGATCCAAATTCAATATACATATATACAAACTATTTAAGGGTGCGAGAAAGAACACAAACTACCAACAAAATAAACATCTAGTTTCACCACAGCCTAAGACAGAGAGTCAGGCAGAAGCATGCACAGGAAGAAACACAGTGGCAGGTACCTTGATCTTATCTGAGCCACAGCTTCAACCGCAGGGCATCTACCCCATTAAGATAGTACCTGTAAGGAGAGGAATAAAATTAATAAAAGGAATAAACCAAAAATGTGTGGCAAGAAATATGATATTTAACTATAGGTTAACACTTGGATTGAATGCAAACGAAGTTGTACGATGGTATTGTGGTAGGAACATGAAACAACAGGTAATAGAGAAAAAAGAGTAACAGGGGTTTCTGAATAAAACGTAACTGTTAATTCTAAGAGCACCAGAAGATAAGGAAGCTTACCGGAAGAGCCTCTTGTCACGGACGAAGCCCAGGTTCTCATAGAGCCTGAGAGCTGGCTTGTTGGTGATCTCCGTCTCCAACACTACCTCATCTGCATCATCTGAGGCCATGGCACGGATTGCCCTCTGCACCAAATTAGACCCTGAAGGAAACATTTTTGGTCAACTAAATGACTTTCAGCACTGCATGACATCACAATACTCCTTCACCAATCATTAATTAATGCAGTTATGGCAAGACAATTGTGTTTTACAATTAACATCAGCAATACTAGACATTTATATACAGTGAACCACCAATTTTTCATAGTTCAGTTGTCATTAGTTAAATTTTAGTTTTTACTGGAACCTATTTTTTAAAAACAGAAAATATTTTAACTTTATCTAGAAAAAAATGGCTATTATAAGAAATCTCCTAAACAAAATACAAATATGATGTCAACAATTCGTTATCACTGTTCCTCAAGAACGGCAAGTATCCTGAATTTTAGCAACTCTGACTTTGCCACACTCATCACCAAAATGGAGGATAGACTGCACATAAATCATGCATAATGAAATTTGCTATTTAAAATACATCAATAAAAGATATTCATGCATACTTTACGGTAAAAAAAAAAATCATAACAGTTCAACTTTCATCAGTCCAGCTCATAAATCTTCCACTCCACTTACCTATTTTTCTTTTCCGAAACCTGTGATCAACAGCAAGCATTGCAATATAGCCTCGGACTGTGACTTTCTTGTGCACGTCCAGCTTACAAACGATGGCTCCCACCACCTCTCCATTCGAGACAGCCTGAAGCACATACAAAGTTCAGAGGAAGCCATCGTGGGACCCAAGAAAATTTTGTGGAAAGGAGTTCGCTGCCATTGCTCTTCTTTTAGATGAAGATGAGGAGAATAGAGTTAAAGCTGAGAAGAGATTATGGGTACATAGATGCCAAAAGAAAACAAAATCAAGATGGTAAATTTTGGGCTTTCTAAACACAATCAGATAACAATGAAATTGAGTTTTAACATTTTTTCAGAATGACTAAATCCCAGTTCAACTATTTGCTCGAGAATGTTTATCAGTATTTGATCAAGAGCAAAACTTGTGACAAGTAACAGTGTCCACACTTGCGGCTGGCACAAAAAAACATTTCAGTGACATACATCTTTCTTCCATCAGAGATTTTTTCCAGACGTCCTATACATACAAACAAAAGCCATACAGAAGATGAACAGAGACAGAACGTATGGTGTGAACAGTTTGGTTTGATTTCAATGTGACAATAATTAGCACACGGAAGACGAAAGGAAATTAAACGCATCTGAACTATATGAGTAAATCAGCCGGGAGTGGTACCTATCTTTTTATAAGTTGTCACTAAATTTACTCGCTACATATTTCCTGGATAAATAATTTCTTAAGTGGAAGTGTTTTGAAGCAGCCATCTTAGTAGAAGGAATGTTTATCATGTGCCCCTAGACAGAGTCATAATCCCTCTGTATGAATATTGAATGTAAATACATACACTAAAAATGCAGGGCCAGAAATCTTATTTCAGAATACTGTTTCAAATTCAAGAAAATTATGGAGATATCACAAGAGCCGAGCGCTGCATCAACGAGTTGTGACTTTACTGAACAATGAATATCTAAGTCAAAGTTGAAAGTGGCAAATGCCTTGAAAAAGTCACACTGAGCATACGTAATTCTAATAATAAAGGGATTGACGTTGAAGTTGAGAACCATGCATTCCTCTACTTAAAGCAAAACAAACAAAGCTGAATATTTAGTAATTATGGAAAAATGCAAAATTTCTCTATTTTGGTGCAGAGTATCTAGAATATTACAGGTCAAGGTGAGAAATAAGTGGAACATTTCAAAACTTTACCAGTAGATCTGGAAAAATTAAAAACAAATTATGTTATAGGATTTGTCATAAACAATTTTGCAAACACGCAAACACACACACACACACACACACACACACAGATGGAGAGTGATCCCCATCTTGGTGCTGAAGTGGAGTGCCAGGGCAGCATACCATCCTCTTCACTTTCGTTCCACGTAAGTATTATTTCCTGCACAAGCCTCGGTGCCACCTGAGGGACGGCCAGGCTCGGAACACAACTACACCGGCAAATTAACAAGAGCACCACCACACACTGCCGTCCACTAACACAACATACGTACCAGGAAGCACAGCTTGGGCCAATTATGTATAAAATATCTATAAGTGTATATGGAGTAAGGTTCAGACAAGTCCTTCTGGATTAGCCTCATTATAGCGGACATTTGCAACTCGTTCTCATAATTAATGTATTCCACCACAAGGTCATCCACTGCCACTGCTGGAGGCACGGGACTTATGCATATTTCTGGTGTCACTAAACTGTCACTGGCAGAGCTGAGGTCATGGGCCGGAGTGCTCTGGGTACCCTGGGAGCCCCCGGAGGTGTGTCGGGTCCTGGGCCGTGCCCCACACAGAGACTGGGATGAGTCTGACGAGCGCTCTGAGGCCAGGGAGAAAGTGTCAGACACAGCAATGCTGCCACTGCTGGTGGCCTCAGAGACAGTATGCCCATTGCACACTGCACCATTGAGGTCACTCTTGGACTCCTGACTAGACTCTGAACACTGCTCTTCCGGCACGGGTGGCGCGGGCGGTACGGGTGGGCGGCACTTGAGGGCTGGCACATGCACCTCGGCATCCGTGGTGCCAATCTTCATGCCATTGACGACGCCCGCCCTCAGGGTGAGCTTATCCCGGAGGTCAGCCGCCACCCCGCCCACTCCGCCCTCCCCACCCCCCTCGCCCGCTGACCTCTTCTCCATGACGTGGGCGTGGGTGTGGGCGGTCCTGGACCTGGCGCCGTGAACGGGGGCCAGGTCAGCTGACTGGGCAGGCACAGTGTGGCACGCCAGCAGGGACGGGAGGTCTTCGAGCAGCACCCGCCTCAAGGGGGCCTCACGCATGGTCCTGCGGCCTCCACCACCTCACAAGCTGGGGGCGGCTGGCCTCACGCCCCACCTGGCCTCACACAGAACACACGCCATTATCACCTCGAAGGCTGGCAGTGTTTGGGTCCCAGACAGTCTCTTCGACCTCCTGCTGGTGCCTGGGACGGTTCCAGCACTGGCTGCACACACACCCTCCTCGTCACCCTCACCGCCACTACGCACCTCCAAAAATATACATAATATTTAATCAAATATTTGTATTTGTGTGGTGGTCTATCGTTATCTTCTTTGAGATATAAAAATGTTTTATAGACTTTGCGCTTATATATGGATTTGCGGCCGTGTGGAGCATGTTGAGGATGACGTCATCGGGCGGCCTGCTTGAAGGCCGCTCTGCTCATTGCCCAGCCTGCAGCCTGCTGCTGCTGCACTGCTCACGCCCTCCACTCTCACAAATTACACTTACGTCATCCACCTCAATATCCGTGCCTTTTCCTACTGCCTCAGTCCTCTTTGTTAACCCCTTCAAGATGCATTCATTATGATTGATATCTCTACTCCGCTGCGTTTCAACATCCATAGGTATTTTTTTTTATATATACACGTGTATGTAGGAAGGACGCCAGCAAGGGCAATATAAATGACGCAGCGAGTAAATAGAAAAAAGGTCCACTGGCGTACTGGCACAAACCTACAGATACAAAGCCAGAAGGTCAATTTGTTATAAAACCATCTTATAATGTGGCTGCAATCTGAAGGCGCGGTATCACTCAACAGCCACTCAACCCATCCCTCGTGCTTTCCACAACCATTACATGTCAGTGTTTCATGGACGTACACGCTACATACACTATTAATCTGCTTGGCAATCCCCCTGGCCCAAAGCATACAGTAAGTCACCGGCCTTATCTTAATTCAATACATGACCTTGAT
The DNA here is from genome assembly GCA_020233015.1 of Callinectes sapidus. Classification (NCBI taxonomy): domain Eukaryota; kingdom Metazoa; phylum Arthropoda; class Malacostraca; order Decapoda; family Portunidae; genus Callinectes; species Callinectes sapidus. The sequence goes on from CM035183.1 coordinate 9,751,055, forward strand.
TCCTTTACGCAAAATTGATTACTTTATAACTTCAGACATAAAGTATCATCATATAGGACTTTCTATAATCGTGTGACTTATATAACGTCCTACTGTCTAATTTAGTTGCTCATCTCAGCATCCCTTGAGAGAGAGAGAGAGAGAGAGAGAGAGAGAGAGAGAGAGAGAGAGACAGAGAGAGAGAGAGAGAGAGAGAGAGAGAGAGAGAGAGAGAGAGAGAGAGAGAGAGAAACATCTGCCGCCAGGAATGTGAAGGTAACGGCACCTCGGCCTTGACTGCTTGAGGAGAGAAAGTTACCTCTGGGCACGAGAGAGAGAGAGAGAGAGAGAGAGAGAGAGAGAGAGAGAGAGAGAGAGAGAGAGAGAGAGAGAGAGAGAGAGACGTATTATAATGGATTACTTACCACCACCAACACCACTACTACTACTAACTACGACTACTACTACTACTACTACTACTACTACTACTAGTAGTACTACTATAGCAACATCGTACTGTAATTATACGCCTTTGTTAGTGTTTAAGATGAAGATAAGATGATTATACAGTTCATGCTACCCAGATAAAAGAAGAGAAATAATCTCTCTCTCTCTCTCTCTCTCTCTCTCTCTCTCTCTCTCTCTCTCTCTCTCTCTCCTGGTCCTGACATCTAGACGAACAAAGAAGAGAAAGAGAGAAGCAGTGACTTAAAAATACAGACGCATAAAAAAGAGTGGGATAAAGAAAAGAGAGAAAAAAGTTGTCAGCTCAGTCGAGCCAGTGAAGGAGAAAGGGTGCTGCCGTGTTGGGAAGAGAGAGAGAGAGAGAGAGAGAGAGAGAGAGAGAGAGAGAGAGAGAGAATAGTGACCCACGCTTGCACTTTCCTTCCCAGTGTGGGCTTAGCATGTGCAAGGGAAGGTTGTGCATTGTGGATCCTCTGCATTGCCTTCCTATTTAACAAGATACAGCATTTCATCATGTTATCTTATATAGCAATCTGTGTACGACTTATGTGAGTATCGATTATCAACTGCCAATCCAAAGTATGAGCCCCTGGATTGCACGAGTGAAAGAGATCTCAGTGCTGGAAAAGTTGAGCCGTCGAATGTGAAACCTGTATCATGAAAGGGTTGTGACCTTCGGAATATTCCACCTGCGTCTATTTCCGTGTTAATGACGTCAATACTGACCTAAAAAGAACAACAAAATAGAGGGCCTCACTGCGCAAATTGTTTTTATTGTTCTCTCTTCTTGAGTGGACGTTTGTATGTGAGCTCTCTCTCTCTCTCTCTCTCTCTCTCTCTCTCTCTCTCTCTCTCTCTCTCACACAACAATGTGAGGTTGATAGCCATACTGTTTCAACCGCAAGGACAAGTAAACTGTATACGCAGTCACCCACCAAACCATCACGTTCACAGCCACCTTTAATAATTCTATTAGTCAACAAAAACAATGAATCCCCCCCCCCCCCACACACGTAAATGGATAGATGAGTTGGATGGATGTGCGGATGCGTGGATGAGTTGGTGGATGGGTGAGTGGAGGGAGGGTATGATGGTGAGGTGTGAATGGTAGAAAATGTCTGGGTTGATAGTAGGAATGGCCAGGATAGAATTCATAATTATAGTGAGAGAGAGAGAGAGAGAGAGAGAGAGAGAGAGAGAGAGAGAGAGAGAGAGAGAGAGAGCAAGTCGTACACTGTGTGCATCACAGAGCTATCCACGTTTCCAGTATATTAACAAAACGTGGATTTAATAATTATTCAAATACACACACACACACACACACACGTACGTACTACGTAGTGTAGTGACTAGCACGCTCAGTTCACAACCAAGAGGGTCCCGCTTCTCGATAAGGCTCGTTTTGAGTTTCCGGCTCCCGGGCGCGACGAGGAAAATGGGCGAGCCTTTTGAAGTACAGCCCCTGTTGACCTGCAGCAAGTAGGTACGGGATGTAACTCGAGGAGTCGTAGTCTAACTGTGTGTGGTGTGTGACCTCAATCCTATCTAGAGATCGGCCTATGAGCTGTGTGCTTTCTCTGTAAGGGAAAGGCTGGCTGGATGACCAGCGGGCGACTGTTGTGAATAACACACACTGGAAAGGATCAATGAAAATTGCCACACACCTGCAGGTCTTTCTGGCGCTGATGAAGGCGAGGCGTCAAAGGGAGGAAGACGCACGGACAGGAGGAGGAGCAAGTGAGGGGGCGTAGCACGACATGGCGTGGAGTCCCCTTCATCCTCGCCTCCGTGGTGGAAGTGCCTTGGCCCTCCTGCTACTGCTGGCGGTGCTGCTGATGGCTTACACTGCCCACCAGCAAGTGTGGCAGCCCACTCGGTGAGTAAATTAACGTTGATGCGGTGAAATACTTCATGAACAGGACAGCGGAAAGGAACAAATGAAAAAGCTATGAGATATTTGCCGTCTTCAGAACTAGATTGCAAAGAAATAACAGATTGACTACGTTTTATCTCGACGTTGCTAGTAGACTACTTAAGAAAGTTAGAAATTTTCCATATAATTAATACGGTCCTTGCAACAGGAGAGGTGGCGACCAAGAGTTTGACGCTCAGCGCGCGGAGGAGCACCAGACGCGACACGTGCTCTTTTTCAATCGTGTACCGAAGTGTGGGAGTGAGATGCTGGTGCTGCTCCTCCAGTGGCAACAGGCACGCAATGGCTTCAGGCACGTGCGGCTCAAGAACACAGTCAAGCGCTACCTAACACTCGATCAGCAGGTATGATTATAGGTAACTATGCACGAGTATTATTATTATTATTATTATTATTATTATTATTATTAGTAGTAGTAGTAGTAGTAGTAGTAGTAGTAATAGTAGTATGTATACTTTTCACATTGCTAAAGGCACAAACCTCTCCTATAAATATCTTATTACTTAAACACTATAAATATCTTATTACTTGAACACAAGAGTAAGTCATTAGCATGATGAGAAGACACAAAGGCGACCTTATGCCACATATCAGAGGCAGCTTAGCTTTCAACTTTCACAATGTCCTACAGCAATAATCATTAGCCTTAAGCAACGTACACTCACAACCAATACATTAATTTCTCCTACAGGCTGCAATGGTGGAGGAGGTTGGGGAAAGGATCCAGGAAAGCACCGAGCCACGAGTGAGTTTTGATCGACACGTTTACTTCACCAACTTTACTTTGCATGGATTCAAGATGCCCATTTACTTAAACCTTGTCAGGGATCCCGTGGAGAAGATGGCATCAAGGTGAGGCAGTGTGAAGCAATCCTCCCCTCCCCTCCCTTTTTTATGGCACTTTAGTTTTGATTTCTGATTAGTGATAAGAGAAGGCAATATGTAACATGTAAAAATGTGTGTTCAGGTTTTACTATGCTCGAGCAACGCCTCGTCCTGGCGCAGCGACCCCACCAGGCTACACCAGCTCCCCACCTCCTCGCTACACCAGCCTAGAGGAGTGTTTGCACTACCAGGATCCAGAATGCACCTTCCTGACAGGTCACCACTATGACCTCACCATCCCTTATTTCTGTGGCCACGAGGACTTCTGTAGGTAGGTCTTACATTTTTGCATGATATTGTATTTCATCTGCTCCTTTCCCATAATGCTATTTCATTAATATTTTACTGAGAAGAGCTAAAAGTAACATATGTCTTTCCTTACACAACCATCACCTAATGTATCTTAAAGTAGCACTCATTTTGAACAAGTGTAAACATCACTGAAGTTGATTGGTTTAGAGACACAACCTCAGTCTTGCTTTTTTTCCTGTACTTTTGCACAGAGAACTGAACAATGAGGCAGCACTGAGCCTGGCCAAGAGGCATGTGGAGGCATGGTACCCTGTGGTGGGGGTGCTAGAGGAGGTGAATGCCACGCTTGCAGTACTGCAGCACCACCTCCCACACTACTTTGCTGATGTGCTTGACCTTTATCACAAAGAGCTATTAGGTAAACCAGGGAAAGGACAGACATTTAAGAATGGAAAAATCACTGCTATCCTCAGCTATTTTTCAATACATTTCTCAGTAGCAAAATGAATACTTTTGGTTTCCTTACTAAAAAATCCTTAACTTTAGAGAAACTCCTCATTCTATATTACAACTTTCCAAAATGAGATGAGAATATATTCTCCTTTAAATAACTAAAGTAATAAAAATCAATGTTTTGTGGAAAAATACAGCAATGTTTTAAATATCTTAAGGGAGGGGGCCATCTTTCTCATACTACATTTTGAAATAAACTATGTCACTAAACTTGCATAGCTGAGAGATAATCCTGTTGTTCTCAGCAGCACCACACTACAACAGGAACCAGCAACGTCCTCCCACCAGCCCTGAGGTGGAAGCTACTCTGAAGACCAACCTCTCCTTGGAGTATGACTTCTACAACTACCTGAAGCAGAGACTCAGCAGACAGTTCCAAGAGTTACCAGTGACCTAGTCTGTACTGTGACCGTTTATACCAAGGATTCTCTAAGATCCTTGGTTTATACGTTGTGGTTTATGTTAAAGTAATTAGGTTTTTCTTTGTCCAAGGGTGACTGGTCTCATTGTGATGTAAAGATTTAAAAGAGGAGAACAATTCACTTATATTAGTTGCAGGACAGTGCTTCAGTATGAACAAATCATAGAATGCATGGAAATAATGACTCGGAAGCATTCTCCTCATTGTCTTCCGAAATGCTGTGATATCGCAAAGAATAAAAGTTGTATACCATGTACAAAGAAACTCTTTATTTACTCCTTACTCTCCTCTACAAACCAGTTAGAGCTGTTCTGTTAAACTGTAAATAAATACATAAAATGGGAGGGGCAAAGCTTATTATCATTCTATATGCAGCTTTGAATTATAACAAGGGTCATAAATTGAGAAGTGTGTGTGTGTGTGTGTGTGTGTGTGTGTGTGTGTGCCTACCTAGTTATACGTCATGTAGCGTGGAGTGGCAGAGAACTTAGCATAAGCCTTGATGACCTTGTTCACTGCATCTAGGAAGTCCTTCTCTGTGGCAACCTTTCTGCGAGCACGGATGGCATACATGCCAGCCTCAGTGCACACCGACCGGATCTCTGCTCCTGGATGAGGGAGAGGACAGTGAATAAGGATAGTGGAGGTCTTAAGATACAGAACAAAATACTAATCTCTATGAAAATAATCCTCTATAAGATTAAAATGAGAGAGAGAGAGAGAGAATAATGATACACAATTTTTTTAAAAGCTACCCTAAGAATTTCAACACTGCCTAACCTAACATGGAAAACAATACTTTAATCCTATTCCCTTCCATGTGAGTGCCAGTGGTCTTCCTTACCTGTGCTGTTGGGGCAGAGACGGGCCAGCAAGTCAAATCGGATGTCTCGCTCAACAGACATGGACTTTGCGTGGATCTTGAAGATGTGCGTCCGTCCCTCCAAGTCCGGCAGGCCAAACTCCACCTTACGGTCCAGTCTGCCGGGCCGCATGAGGGCCGGGTCAAGAGTGTCGGGTCGGTTGGTGGCCATCAGTACCTACAGGGAAAGATATTTGTTCCTACAGTATGATTCCTGGTAAAAAACCTTGCCTTTGTATGTTTTGATGTTTTCTTTTTTTGCATGCATGTGAGAGAGAGAGTAAAATCATCATCTACACACAAATCATACCTTAATGTTACCACGAGCGTCAAATCCATCTAGCTGGTTGATGAGTTCCAACATAGTCCTCTGCACCTCATTGTCACCTCCTGCGCCGTCATCAAAGCGAGCTCCACCAATGGCATCGATCTCGTCAAAGAAGATGAGACATGCCTTCTTGGTGCGGGCCATCTCAAACAGTTCACGCACCATCCTGGCTCCCTGCATGAAATAATTTGGGGTTAAGGCTCTCCTGGAAACTTGAATCTAATATTAACGGAAATGCTAACAAAGACACGTCAGAAATTTGTGAGGAACATGGTAGGTAGTGAAAAGTTTTCCAGTGACATTGGAAGATTAGAGGAATCACAGTAAAGTATAAAAAAAAAGTACAAAGGAGAGGATATAGAGAGGATCCCTAAGACACCTGGGGAATTTATTGAATAAATTATATGTAAGAGATACTATGATATAAGGAATATTACTATTAAGAAAAGGGAAAATATACAATAATCCATCTCTACTGAAAAAAACAACAACATAAATTTCCATAAAGCCTAGATCACAGCAGATCAAGAAACAGCCATTACATTACAGAGAAGCACCACGACTCACCTCTCCCACATACTTCTGCACCAACTCCGACCCGATGACCCTGATGAAGCAGGCGTCAGTGCGGTTGGCCACGGCACGAGCACACAGGGTCTTGCCGGTACCAGGGGGTCCGAACAGCAGCACACCCTTGGGAGGCTCAATACCCAGGTTGACAAAACGCTCGGGCTGTGAAGTGTGTTGATGTGGGTTAGTTATTTGACTTAATGCATTGAAAGTGTAAACCTCCCTTGCATTTGTTTAAGAAGGTTTCAAGGCATTTATCCCTGACTTTTGGCTAACTTTTTCTTTAATATAAGAGGGGGAAGCTGGCCCACTAATCTGCCAGTCCCCTTACAGGTCAAAACATATCACCACCATTTTGATATGACAGACTCTCAGCACACAATACAGTAGTCACCACCACCACCACCACCACTCACATGCAGCAGGGGCGTCTCCACCACCTCCCGCAGCTTCTCAATCTGTTCCTTGCAGCCACCCACGTCTGAGTAGGTGACATCCGGCTTCTCCTCCACCTGCATCATGGTGACGGACGGATCGATCTTGGGTGGAAGTGGAATGTGAATCTGATACTTGTTTCTGTCCACTCTGAAGTATGAGGGAAGGGGAATGAAGTGTCTATTATTGAACTGTGAAAGAGTCAGTATTGTATCCATTTATTTATGACATCTAGCAGTGTGTAGGTGTTCATTAATATTGGTATAGATAAAGGAAGAAAGGAAAAATGTAGGGAAGAAAATGAAGAAAGGGAAGATATTTTAGAAGAAACTTATAAGATGTTAGGCAGTGCATGCTGATGAGACAGAGAGAGAGAGAGAAGTTAAAGTACAAGAGAGAGAGAGAGAGGAAGATAAGTTATACGTATCTCAGAGAAAACAGATCCATGAGTACAATAGTAGAGAGTCCTTACCCAACCCTCATGCCTTCCTCAATATCTGTTGGGGCCACAGAGTCTGCCAGATCCACCACAAACTTGGCAAACTGCTTCACGTTAATGATGTACTTAGGGTCGTCGGAGTCTGCATTGATGATCTTGGTGCAGCGGGCAACCTACATGTGTCAGACGGAAAAGGAAAATGAATTAGTGAGTAATGAACGAACACAATGTCTTATGAGATAAATATTTCTCCCCCTCCAAATATCAACAGAGTCTGTATGCATCTTGAAAAATAAAGATTACCTTTGGGTCAGTATAACACTTTCTGCTGATACACTTACATCTCATTTATATCAATAGGTAATTAGTCACAGTTTACATATTATAGTTCAACCATCTGCAACTTATAGCACGACTGTTGTGAACAAAGACGAATAATTAGCACAAGCACAATGAGTAAAGAGTGTGCAAGGCTTTGGGTCACACTGAGTCACCTGGAGGGGCTGCTCATTCTGTAGAGTCTGTTTGTCGGCAGCCAAGTCCCAGAGAGCAGGTACGGCCAAGCCAGTGTCGGACTCCTTGATGCCTGTCAGGTCATTCACTTTCTTGACGGTCTTCTGGATGTCTTCCTCGATGTTCTTGATCACCTTGGTGTACGGCCCTTGACCCTGAGGCAAACCACACTCAATCACATTCCCTCTTCTTCTTAATTATTGTCAGTAAACTTTATCATCAACAGCGAACTATTATAAAACCATTACAAATCACAAACACAGGATGTACTAGCATGTCTATCAACACAAAAGAGACTGGATATTTGATTATTAACGTTTGGGATAAAATAGCAAAGCATATGATTGATCTAAAAATATGTAAGCAGTCTTAATATAACCCTCAAAAGATATTTACTCATTAATAAGTTTACAGCACAACAAATAACCTTGGTTACTACATAGACTGTACTTGATGTTGTCAAGATATATGTAATAAAAGTAAAGGGTAACACTCACATAGGTTTTCAGCAAGGAGATATCGGCCTCATCCAGAGCTGAAATAAACATGCAGGGTTACTAATGGACTGTATATTCTCTCATAAGACGTGAGAGTTGGATTAAAAATTAAAAATCTAGTTCATAATGAGAAAGCAATGTATCTGATATGGTTCAAACCTCAACCAGATTTTCTGTATATAAAAAATATTAAGTTCAGACTATTATTAGAAAACTTGATGCAAAGGAAATATGGTATTATATTACTTTACCACTAGTCTCAAGTTAGCTTTTCCTACCCTTCCCATCTGTTAGAGCTTTCCATACTGAGTAATTTGACCCCCATATGTAACTGGTGCAAATCAATTATAATGACGCTAGCAATTTTGGAAGATTTACCGAATATGCCAGACGCGAGCGGGTGCATCGAGCACCCCAGGGCTAGATTTGACCCCCAGCAGGTTACGTTTAGTTTATACAATGTTTTAGCTCACAGCGGTGCTGGCCACAGACGTTCAGTTACCCTCGAGACACAGTGTTGCTGGGTGGCTAGTCGTTCTGCGTCCCGCAAACTTGGTAAATCTTCAAAAATCGCTACCACCATTATACTTGATTTGCACCAGTTACATATGGGGGTCAAATTACTCAGTATGGAAAGCTCTAACACATGAGAAGGGTAGGAAAAGCCAACTTGAGACTGGTGTTAAAGTAAATATTTACCAGAAATATTCTTTTCCCAGATGTACAAAAAAATTCTGACTGCCTTAACCCCTTCAGTACTAGGACGTATTTTCATATATATTCAACTTATTATTTATCAATTTTATAAAGCTTGAGACTCATGCAGGGACTAAAATGGTACAGACTCTGGCCACTAATCTTCTGCCCTCCATACACCCTTCCTCACGTCAATGAAATACCCAAATCACACTAAAAACTCGCAATCCTAAATAAAAACCTGTAATAAACCCAAATGTAGGCGATAAATAAACCCCAAACCTGCTGCTGACCTAGACCACCACCACCACCACCACCACCATCTTATCCCCTCACCTTTAATGGGTTCGTCTTCTGACTTATCCTCGTTGGTCTTCCGCATATCAGCTCCCAAATGGTCCGGCATCTTGAGGGTTTACTGAAGGTTTTACTATAGAAATCAACAGACACGACCTTCCCTCTGCCTGCTGGCCGCGATGACTGTGGCTTTTGTGTATTCGATCTTGATCTTGAGAGGAATCGTACTAACTTCCCCATAATATTGTACTTCTTTCACCTGCTGTCCTGAACTACTCTTATTTTATCGTTTCATCGTGGTTCTAGCTTGTATTTCATTCCTAGAGTCTTATTATTCCCGTGTTTAGCTTGGGGTATAAATGCATTGGAGTGAAATAGCATATGGAACATATGGAAATGAGATAATGTGTGAGGGATAAAGTAACTAAAAATCATGGACATGCATTTATTTCGGTGAATTTAACTAATACTTATTGATGACAGATTATAATTATTAAACTGTAGTGAAGTACTTGATATTCATCGCTAAATTGGATGGTCAAAGCCGATCCAACGCTGAAAAAGTCCTGTCATGGTAGGTGTTCCCGGTGCTAGTGGTAGTTATCGTACAGGTGGCAAGCAATGGCCAGTTTGTTTACATGTACATTCATTCTGTTAGGCCGAGGCTCTCTGTCACTCCTCTGTCTTATCTAAGGTAGGACAGAGTTGATGGGATTTTTAAAGTACAGGTCATGAATATATGATGATTAATGTTCCTGTTGGTAAGACTTTAGATACAAGAATGCAACTCAAACGTATAGAATGGTTGGTGACCTTATTGTAAACGTAGAGAAATTGTAGGATAAGTGTGTAGTATGTATGTGATTATGTGATTTGTGAGGCTTTTAGGTCAGGTTAGGTAAGGTATATGTTCGGTAAGGGTGATGTCTGAGTGCGGGGAGGGGGGCGGCATCCCTGGCTAGGATAGGAATAGTTAGAAAGTTTATGTAATTGAATGTTAAACCTGATTAGTAGAGGTTAAGGGAGAGAATAAATAGTCTTGTTTTCACCGTCCAGATGGCACCAGTGAGAGACCCCACCACCTGCTACATCTGCAGTGACAAGAGGCGGACGGCAGACACTGATGCAGGGGTCACTCCAACGAGGTCCCCGGCCGACACAGAAACCCTGAAGGACACCCTCATCCGCGCCCTCTCCTACGGACACGTGGAGGATTTAGTGAGCAACTCGGAGAAGGAGGCGCGGATAAACAGTGGAGTGTGTGTGGTGTCTCTGAACTCTGGCTGTGATGGAGGGCTGGAGGCTGTGAGTGACAGGGTGGTGGATGACCATGTTGTAATCTGCAGAAGGTGCACTGGGCTGCTGAAGGATTTTGAACACCACGAGCGCACAGCAGGGAAGGTGGCGGAGGACATCAGGAGGTTCTTGATGCGGCAGATGGAGGCACCGGAGGAGGAGGAGGAGGCAGCGGCATCAGGTGTGGTCTTGGCACCCCCCCACAGACCCCAGAGCTCCATGAAGAAGACAATGGGGAGGACTCACACTGAACGGCAGGGCATCATAGCAGCCCTCAGAGCACTCAGGAAGTCAAGCATGACGGATGCCAAGAGAAGAGGAAGGAAAAGGAAAAAAGATGTCACTTCTGAGGGAACAAAAATAGAAGAGGACGAGAAAAAGGAGGAAGAGGAGGAGGAAGGGGGTGATGATGTGAAGAGGGAAGAGACGAAGGAAGAGACTACTGGAGAGGAAAGACAGCAGGAAGCCACAGCAGCTAGGCAGAGTCAAAGGATCCAGAGGAGAAGAGAGGATGGTTTGGTGATGCGTTGGGGAGATGCCTTGTATGAAGATGAGGATGAGGACAAGTCGGGGGAAGATGATTTTTCTGATTGCTCTTCAGATGTTTTGTTCAAGGATCAGTCCTATGTGAGGAAGGGGAGGGGCAGGAAAGTTACCCGCATAGTGAGGTCTGTGTCGCCAGGCAGGGCTGAGTACGAAATGGGGATCAGACTGCAGTGTCCATTTTGCCTGCGGTATTACATCCCCATGAGCTCCCGCATGCACGGCTGCACGTCCTACAAGAACCAGCTGCGATGTCACACTTGTAATGTCTTTTTCACAACCTACATCAGACTGGAGAGGCATTTGGAAGTGATACACATGAAGCAGAAGAAGTTTGCCTGTCCTACTGAACACTGCACCTTCACCTGCATTGCTGAAGCGACCCTCATAATACATAAACACTTCCATGTCATTGAGTCCTTTACTGGGAGGAACAGGAAGGAGGCAGAGTCAGCCCAACGAAAGGAGACTGATAAAAAAACAGTGGGTAATGAAGAGGTTATAGTTTTAGATGGTGAACACGATGCTCCAAAGATTGCCGACCGGGTGTCATTCCTGTTGGATGAGAAGAGCTTCCTCTCTGATGGTCATCCTCTCCACATCACCACTCATAAGGTTCCCAAGGACGCAGAGGATGATTGCAAGATCCTGCGCTTTCAAGGGAGTGAGAAACATGAGGGCAACCCATCACATCCAAGTGACAGATTGGAAAGTGGTGCATTAAGTCTGGATAAAAGTGAAAGTAAGATTCTCAGGAAAAGTATCTTTGGTTTGGAGTGTCCAATATGTGATATCACCTTGCCGTCCACCAAGAGTTACCAGGAACATGTACAGGAAGTGCATCATCTACAAGTATTGACCAAAAATAGTGATGAGGATGGAACAGTCAAAGAGACTCAGAGCTCAGAGCCTTTGACAAGAGCAGTGAAGAAGTATTATAGGGTAAAAAAAAACTTCATTGTAGCTCCGAAGGGTTCAGATTAAGGAAGGAAGGAGAGGAGGAACACAAGCAATGCATGGAAGATAAAAATCTGTCTGACAGAGGAAGTCATACAGAGTCTGAGGATGGAAACACTTTGGAGCACATATGGAAAGCCCTGTCTTTTGAGGATAAAGAAGAGTATAAGTACCTTGACATTGAAAAAATGGTTATTAAAGGGAAGAACAAAGATCACAAAAAGAAGCATAAATGTCCAATCTGTGAGAAGTCCTTTCCTTCCAGAGCACACCTGAAGGAACATGAAGTCAGTCATTCCAGTGTCCAGCAGTTCCAGTGTGTGGAGTGTAGGCAAGGCTTTAAGAGGAAGAATGCCTTGAGCAAACACATGCGAATTTTTCACCCTGATGGACCTCGTAATGTTGTTTGTTCTTGTGGCAAAGTTTTTGCCACCAAGGAACTGATGGAGAAACACAAGGAAAACAGTGGACAGCATCGGTTGCTGGTGTGTGGTGAGTGTGGGATACTGTATAAAACCCAGGCTAGTTTGGACAGCCACCTTCTACTCCACAGGGAGGGCCAGACAAGTGAAGGTGCTGCTGCTTGGCCTTACACTTGTCACACCTGCCAGGAGAAGTTCAGTAGCCGAGCTTCTCTCAGCAACCACACCAAGGAATTTCACAGCATCAATGTCTTCCAATGCCCAGAGTGCAGCAAGACATGCAAGACTCTGAAGCTGCTCCACCTGCATCGTGTGCGGAGACACACAGCAGGCAATGAGGAGTTCCTGTGTCCCCTGTGCAGTAAGGCATTCCACCTCCTGAAGGACCTGCGGCGCCACATGCAGACCCACAACCCAGCGGGAACTCGTGAGTGTCCTGTGTGCCACTCAAAGTTCAAAACTGACTCAACGCTGCGAACACACATGAAGTCGCACTCCAAGGGGAAGCCGTATGACTGCAGCATTTGTCTCTTCCCATTGTGCTCCTTGGAGGCACTCACAACCCACCTACAGAGTTACCACAGCATTGAGGATGTTGGGGATGATTTCAATAACACCTGGAATTCCAAGTGTCTTGTGTGTGGGCAGGTGTTTCTGAGACGCTCGGCCTTGACACAACACATGCGGTCACACTTTGACTCTCGGGATACACAGCTTGTGGTGCTGGAAGACACTGCTATTGACATTACTAGAAACACTCTAGTGAGAGAAGAGCAAAATGAAGCAAATCAATCATTGGTGCAAACAAGACAAATTGAGATGAACCAAAAAGCTTCTCCAAGCCACCAGATGCCAACACAAGCTGAAGTGGAGCCAACAAAATCAAAGAAAGAAAGCTCCCTTGAAGCAGACAGAGTGACTGACAGTAAACAGGTGCCACTCACTGCAGAACAAAGCACCTCTGCTGATGATCAACTTTATGGAGCACACAGTGGCAAAGGGACTACCATGGAGGGTCAAAACAAGGAAGATAGACTCTCTCCCCATCCTGCCAGAGATACTGCTTGGCAAGAGAGAAGCATTCAGACCCTGGAAAACTCTGAGGTAGTTGTTGAAGGCCTGGCAGCCTCAAGCAGCAGTGCAGGTGACGGTGAGGAGACTCGCTACATTTGTGAAGCGTGTTCCCTGGTGCTGACGGACATGGAGCAACTCAAGGTTCACCTTCTGACCTGCTACAAGGAAGACTCGAGTGATGAATGCTTTGTTGTCTTTGAGGTTGATGACAAGATTCAGGGTAAATGATCTATAGTACAGTTCAAATATAGAAACAAGCTCAACATCGAGTCGTAGTTCTGTTTCAAATTTGCCTGTTTGTGTACAAATATAGTGTACAGAGTTCTTAATTTAAATGTATGTATCATTAGCTTTTTTTATAAGTAAATGTAAAAAAATCTATAAAATAAATCTTATCAGGATTATGTTTATCATTGTATGGACATCTTTGAAACAATTCATCCTTATAATATCCTACAAGAGAAAACCTGAGGAGGTAACATTCTCAACTTGCAGGAAATTGAGGTTTTCCCATTTTTCTTCTCTTGCAAAAGGAATTCAATGATCTTAGACTAAACTTCTATACTTCATAGACTGGGAAGGTTCTCACTAAAAAGAAAGCTGAAAGTAAAAATTGTTGTACTTTTAATAGAAATCTTGTACATTCATTCTTAATGAATAAATAATAACTTCAACAACCTCATCACCAGCATTTTGTTCAATGTCACTAGGGATTGAAGAAAAAAATCCCTGAAGAAGGAAGAGCAGAAAGCAGTGGTAATGGAATGTGTGGCTGCAGTGCACAAACAAATTAAGCCTCACACATAATCAGTGCAATGGGTGGAGCAAATGACAACAAAGAGGTAATAAAAATGCCAACAAATTTAAGGTACTGTAACGAAAAGAACAAAGTGAGTTGAAAATGTAATTCTGCTGTGTGACAGACCAACACAGGAGTAGGTAAGCAAATCTTTAGAATGGAATCATCAGCACAATAATCATGTAATGACTGCATCAAATCCTGCAGAGAGAGGATGAGGATGACAGATAATAATTGGAAGTGCCACTAGACAGATCAGGAATAGAATGGGATAAAGTATCTGGAAAGTGAAGGAATTAACAACTGGCTATGCTTCACCATGCAATTTTGATAGTGACTCAAAAAGAAAAAGATAATTTAAAGCTCCATGTAACAAATGTAACTTGGTTACCACTTCCATTTTGTGCCAAACCTAATATTCTTTAACCCTTCAGTACTGAGACACATTTTTAACACCAGTTTTATTGACATTAGGAAGTGTCTATAGAGGTCACAAAATTAATGGCCAGAATCTGTACCATTTCAATCCCACATGAGTTTCTGGAGGTGTATAAGATCTCCCAACAGTAACCAGAATGAATATAAAATTGAGTCGCTGTACTGAAGGGGTTAATTATAACAAAAGGTAAAAATTACAGTAGACATGTTTGCTTCCATTGTGAGGTGAACACATCGCCTCAACTATGACTTCTTACCAAACACTGCCACTACTGGCTTGTCGTGCAGCAAGTAGCCGGTGCACAGCCTGAGTGCACTGGAAGCTGTTTCCTCATCTGGGAAGGTGACAAATGCCTGGCCCTTCATGCGGCCTCCCAAGAGTCTGTACAAGATTTTTGGGCCGTGAGTGGACTCAAAGTGGCCCATCAGAGAAGCTAAATCCTTTGGAGTAACACTTGGGGACAAGTTTTTAATGAATAGTGTGGATGAAGGTATTCCTTCAGTATAATTTTTGAATTTTTCCATGCCTTTTAATTCTTGGATACTTATCTTGTTTGCTTTTATTGTTGCCAATGGAATAAGGTCTTCTGGGTCAAGACTCATAATGAAAGGTTTAGTGTGATCTACCTTTGCATTAGTACTGGCTTTGGTTACACACAGTAATGTCTTGTCCTTGTCACTGCTGCTGCCCAGGAGACTCTTCCCTGGTGATTGGGGAAGGGGACCACCTGCAGGATTGGTGCTACATTTGATTACCTTTGGTATTTGTTGCATATCCCAATAGGACTTTGGTTTTTCAGTCAAATAAACACAACTTGCATTTTCACTTTTATTCTTCTTGGGTTTAGCTGAAGCCAATGTTTCATCATGTTGTCTCTTTTTCCCAATGTGTTCCTCACCATGAGTCTCGTCTGATTTTTCTGAAGGGAACAGGCTCTCAGCTATCTCTGTTAAGTGGTTCATGGGATGGCCCTCTGGGAGGAAGTCTTGTGGTGTTGGTTGTGAGGCCTCACAAGAAACAGGCACAGTTTGGGTCTTGTCCAACAATGCATTGCAAGAGGTCTGACTGTGTGGCACGAGGGAAGTCTCTAGATAACTTTTGTGACGTGCTAATTTATCTTCGATGGCTTCCAGCCGCTGCCTCCTAGCATGAGGAGCCTCAAGATGGGAGCTTTGGGTCTCTTCACCAAGCAGTAGTTGAATTTCAGACTCTGTGAGCCTACATGATTTTAATGTCTGTTTCACCTTTAGAAGTGACTCCACACTCTTGAAATCTTCAAAAGATGCAAGGCCACTGGTGTTTGCTGTGACGGACTCCTCACATACAGACCTGACAAATTTCTTTTGGTTATGGAGCTGTTGTTCCAGAGAGAAGTGCTTAGACAGCTGCTTCCGTAAAAGTTCCTTCAAGATTTTCTGCCTGTAGGTCTCCTCCTGACACTGCTCGGGCTCCTCCTCATCCTGGCCCAGATAACGGTACTTTTTGGCATTGGTGTATGTTACTGAAGCCATCTTCAACTGCACATACTAAGTACCCAAAACTTAATGGCACAGCAGACTCACTCTTCCCTCAAAGTCTGTACACACTGGGTCTTTCAAACATAGGGATTCCAATTACTACCATCCTCAGGTGTAAGAGAGCCAGTGATGAGCAGAACAATGTCCACTACCCACCATATGCCAACACCACCCAGGGTAAGCAGCTTTCCCACAGCCGTCCCAGTGTGGCCCAGACAGAAGCGATCCATGCCCAGGAACCCAAGCAACACACTGTAGATGAGGGTGGTTACAAAGTAGTGACCACTGTACCTGGAATAGGAAAAAGAAAGATATGGTAAGGAAGATGGAAAATGAAAGTTCCTACACATTGAGTTTCTCCTTGAGTTTCTCTACACATGTAGGAAGTGGTGGAACATCACTCCAACATGGACATCTCAAATTTTGTCAGTTTTTTAGGGACACCCTGTAATAATTTTATTCAGAAATATAAACATCTATCACAACAACATCAATACATAACTTGAACACTATGATGAATGGATGCACTCACTTGATGCAGGGGAATCCGTCTCGGAGAAACTCTCTCTCCCCACAGCACTCAATGCCTTGCAGCACAGTGCAGTACTTCTTTGTGATCTCCACGTCTTCAAACCTTTGTCCTCCAAACTGAAAGAAACACAAGATCAGTCACTCAGAGGCCAGACATACATCCTGAGTGCATAACCATGATAGAGATCTACAAAGCAGCAGCCAGATGCCACAAATGACACCTGGGAAGCATAGTGAGATGCCTCTGATTACAGCACTGCCAGATATCTGTGACAGATGGATAGTTATGCTGTAAGTTCACCATATGGGCAGCTTCACAGCCAATGTAGGGCATTACTATACAACGTGAGGAAGTATTTCTTGGGAGAATGGGCCAGTGAACTGTGGAGATGTAGCAACATTGGAAGATCACCTGTCTAAAAGTAAACATACAAAAACGGTTAGTTAAGAGTGCAGCGAGTATAGACACCTGGCTGTCACTTCCTGAGATGGCATGTGGCTACTCACCTTCACACACCCATAGCCGGCATCCTCCCGTGCAGTGTTGTTCCCTTGATGGTCCGTCAACCCCTGACACTCAAGAAACTCTAACGGCCTGCAACAAAAACCATTCCATTACAAACAAACATTACGCAGACATATTACTTATAAATGGCACACTACATTTATCAAACCATCAGGACTAGAGCAATATTTCCTCAATGGAGCACATCATGAGAGCAAAGCATGAGAATCAACTATGATTTACGATATTGGCCATTTTCCTATAAGTTGGCAGTCTTGTGGAGAGCTGCTTCCCATGGCAGCTGAGTGAGGCCTGGAACCTCATCAACAAGTAAGTATATGGATGAAAGGGCATGAATTGGTACGAGACATTCCACGGCCACCACAGCTGACCAGGTCCCACCCAGGCCTTAGTGGTCAGCAGGATTTGAATGATAATTTCTCAGGCTTCACAGTCATGAGAGTCCTGGCCAAGAAGGGCGGGTGCATAGAGCACCCCAGGGGTAGATTTGACCCCCGCCAGGTTATTTTAGTTGGTGTAATGTTTTGTCTTAGAGCGCTGCTGGCCACAAACGGTAGTTTCATCGTAAAGATGAGGTTATTTACTTCATTTTGAAAAGCTGTGACAAATCGGAAAGTTGCTCTGGTGGTGGGCGTCATCATCAGTGTTCATTGTTGTCTCTCTCTTTGGCGAAGACCAAACTGATGATTTGTGCTGAAAACGAATAGCAGATTCGTTCAAAACACACCAAAATCTAACAGGAAAAATAGTAGATTTGACCCCCGCCAGATTACATTTAGTTTGTATAATGTTTTAGCTAGTGCCATTATAATTGATTTGCGCCAGTTACATATGGGGTCAAATTACTCAGTATGAAAATCTCTAACGGATGGGAAGGGGAGGAAAAGCCAACTTGAGACTGGTGGTAAAGTAAAATAATACCGACACAGCTACCTTCCCCAATGAGGTTCATGTTCACCTTATAACAACACCAGACAGGTTAGCCAGGGCCAGTTGAGTGCATTGAGTGAATGAGCAGACAAGATGATTCACAAAGGTGAGTAGGTGGAGGAATGAGTCAGCCAGCCTGCTAGTAAGTCATCATCCTGCTGAGAGAGGTGTGTGTGTGTGTGTGAGGTGACAGGAACAATGAGGCTCATACTCACAGGTAGGAACAGTTGATCTTGGGCGAGTGTGGGACGCATAACTCTGTGGCCGTGGTGTCTTTGTTCTGAGTAGTCTGTTCACCTGTGACAACTACAAATACGTAAAATGCGACGAGAAGAAGAAATAATAAGGCGCTCGGGTTGTCCCTCATGATGTAAACACTGGAGCCACGCCAGCCAACCACTCCAAGGCCCCCACGTCAGATAATACCACAATTATCTGTCGAAATTCACAGATATCCCAAACTTCTCATTAAATTTTGGATGTATTTGTATTTTACATTAATGAGGTAGACAGGAATGTGAAGTACAGTGTTATAATGGGAGCATTGGAGGCGTCATGTTGGTAGACGTGCGTGGAGGAGCCCCCTGAACAGCCTCGGAGTGGCCGCGTCCCGCTGTTGTCTCACGTTGTTTCTCTCGGAAATACCAACCCCACGCCGTCCAGGGTGGGCAAGCCGTGAAGTGTTATCGTAAGAAATAGTTTGAGTAGCCATGGAAACACAAAGTGAGGCTCCCAATGCCTCCATGAACGAAGCCAGAGTGGATGGCCGCAGTGAACCCCTCGCCATTGGAAGCCAAGAATGTGAAGAGTCCAGTTTTACCTTATCAGAGGGGCTCCGAGGCAACCTGAAGGCCGAGGAGACAACCATCGATACCAGAGGTCGTGACCCCCAAACCAATGGCGAGGTGGTAGTGAACGGAGTGAGTGACGAAGAAGGAAAGGCGTGTCCCATGAGGACGTGCAGCCTCAGCCCAAGCAGCGGGGCGGTGACTGAGCTGCTGCACCAGGACAAGGATGAGGAGGAGACCAACTTTGAGGTGTCTGAGCTTATCAAGGAATTCCTGAACCAGTCCTCGTATCTGGATGAAGGTTTGAATGGCTTGGATTTCGTGACAGGGTTAGGTGGGAGGGGGCTAGAGGGCCAGGTTGTGCCTCTCTACCTGGAGGGGGGGAGTGAGGCTCGCAGCTCCACTCCAGACTCTGACTCCAACATGAGGACAGCCAGTGAGGGGTCCTCCACCCCCACCAGCCAGCTCTCCGTTCCCTCCACCACCTCCTCCGATAACCAGGAGTTGAGGATTCCGGAGAAAGACGCGGCGGACGACACGAAAGCCAGCGGAGTGGAGTGCCAGGCTGTTGGAAGGCGCGAAGAGTTGCCGCAGGAGGCAGGGAAAGTTAGTGAGGAATGTGACGCCAGTTTGGAGAGTTGTCCCCAAACTGCAGGATTTTTAGAGTCTCCGCAGGAAAGTGACAAAAGTGATGGTGACAGTGAGGCAGTCGTCTCTGATGCCGGTGTTCCTGAAGATCGTCTCCAGCAAGACCCTGCCAGTGCCGAGACCTCTCCCACCTCCTCCAGTAGTACAGATGTTTCCTTAACTGAGACGGAAGAAAGAAAATTGGATTGTAATGGTTCTGACGTTGAGGTGAGTGGAACCCTATCAAGTCAAGACCTTACAAAAATAGATACTAACAGAATAGACAATCCAACAACCCCAGACACTACTCCATCACACCTCGGCGAGTCCTGCATAGAGGGGCCAGCAGGTGTCGAACCCGTGACGCTGCCAGCTAACGGTGACGGTGAGGCAGCAGAAATCAGCACAGTGACTGCTACCCTTGAGAATTTATCCCTCACCACTGTGGCTGCAGGAGACCGGGAGACTGGAGATGACTCAGAGGAAGCAGTGGTGTGTTCCAGTTCTTCTGAAGAGCCCAAGCAGAACCAAGTGAGCCAATCATTAGAAGGCTGCGTTGGTGATGTGGAAGAGAAGCCCCAGCAAGATGAGTCACCTGACAGTCAGGCAGATGCTGTGGGTGAGGCACAGCCCAGCCTTGATGCAGAGGGATATGAGGAACACTCAAGCCTAAGGGAAGACCTGCCAGAGGAATGTAAAGAACAGAAGGGCAAGGGTGAGGGTGAGGAGTGGCCGGAGGTGCCCGTCCCAGAGGCCAGCCGAGAGAGACTCCAGGAGGGCGGGCAGGACAAGGCCACAGATGTTCCTACCTCAGTGGCAAGCAGTGAATGTGTCTGCAAGAGGTGAGAGAGAGAAAGATTAATATTTTTACAAGTATCCTAAAACCTACATTTAGATCTATGATTATTCAGTTTTGTATTAAACTTTCTTTTCCATTATCAATACATTTACCTAAATATCTTCGAATATAAATGGTTGTGAAAGGTTTTAACTTCATGCTATGATGTCAAATAATTATCATTATTCATTTCTTTGGTAAATATATTTCTGGGCTGTTTACTTTGATTGCTTGACATGTATATTGCATGTGTGGCAGGTTGCAAGGTGTGGAGGAAGGGGCCAATGTGATGGTGGGGGTGTGGGCGGAGCTGAGGTCATCTCTGCGTCAGCTACACCGCTCCCTCATCCCTCAAGCAGCTCAGAGCACCACACAGCGCTCCAGACCTTCCCTCACTCGCATCAAAGCCCTCGCCAACATGTGAGTGTGTGTGGCTTTTGGGGGCGGTCTGTGTGTGAGTGTGCATGTGGGCAGTGTGTATCAGTGTGATTGTAATGTTCTCCTTCGACAAAAAATGTTGATCAGAATATAATTTATTAGTTATTTTTAAGATTTTTGTTTTTTTTCCTTTTTTATCTGCTTCTCAAGGTTGACTTATTATAGTTAGTGAAGACAAAAGGGTGTCTGAATAGTTACCACTGACATGTCCGGTGTTCCTGCAGGTTAGTGAGCCATGACGCCCACCAGCTGTACCTGCGCCTCAGTCATCTGGCCCATGAACTGTGCATCGAGCTCAAGGTTCGGCTCCTCGCCACCATCCATGACTCCCCGTCGCCCAGCCAGGCCTCGGCTTTCATTCAGGGTAACTTGTGTTCCAAATGCCCAATTTATTCCTTATAGCCCTGATTATATCTTTTTAGTGAACCTGTATGCTTAAGTTTTATTTAGACAAGGTGTTGTTAATCCCTTCAATACCATGACCCATTTTTATGTTCATTCTGCTTATTATTTGCCGAATCTCTCAGGTGTATATAGAAAGATCTCTTGGAATAGATTGATTATGTATTGTGGCAGCAATTATCCTAGCAAACAAATTTATTTGTAGCCATAGACCGAGTTCCTCACTTGAAAACCCCACAAATTCTAGTTAGATTATTACTATTGTGGTGTAATGTTGAGTGTGTATGTTCTTCATGGCCAGTGGGGTGGAGTGAGGGCAAGGGCAGGGATGACAATAGGCAGGTGAGTTGTGGATTTGATGATTATTGAACGGATATCAGAAGTGAGGCCCGGGTTAACACTAATCTGGTGTGCCTCCTAGTGATGTCAGTACAATTCTGATCCACACACAGGTCTCCTTAACTCCTGCTGATGTTTGCCCCTTTGTTTACACTTTTCAGAGAGCTACGGTAAAGATTTTTGTCTATTCTCAAACACTTCTGTGCTTCACCTCTAGTATTTGAAAAGGCTTTAGTTAGATTTATATGAGTTTTTAAATGTGGTTGTATGGTTTAAGAGGTAGAATGACAAGAATTCTGCATTATTAGCTGGAGAATCACTTGAATTGTATTGTAACTATCTCTTCCACAGGTGTCATTTTCTTCAATTTAATCCTTCTCTCCTCCAAGGTGTGTGTGACTCGTATCGGTGGGTAATGGGTGTGTGCGAGGCCCTCCACCCTGCCCTGGAGCGCCTTGACTCGGAGCATCTCAAACGCTTCAAACTCAACTGGGTCACTGTCAATATGCACATCTTCCACTCCACCATCCTCACTGACCCTGATGTGCAAGACTATGCCCATGTGTGCTGCCAGAAGGTGGGTGTTTCCAGAGGGATAAGTGATGGTACTGGTATTATTTATTGTCTTTGTCTCTTGTTGATTCACTTATTTCTGGTATAAATGGGTTTGCAATTTTTTTGTATTTTTGACTTTGTTTAGGCTGGTCTTTTTGTAAACTCAGGAAAAATGGCTCAAACTTGTTGTGTTACTAATCATGGGTAGATATTTTTCTGTCTGTGACTTCATGTTCTTGTAGCTGAACATTGGGAGTAAATTCTTTTATGTTATTGGTACACTTTATGTTAAAATGATGTAAAGAAAATTGGTATTTCAATTAATTCTGCATGGCAATAATTGTTGGACCAAAAAGGAAATACTTGTGAGGCCTAAATGAGTGTTGAGAGTGATGTTGCTTTGATGTGTGACAGTTGAGTACATCAAGCGAGGGTGAGGACGTGCTGGGCTGCTGGGCGTCCCTGCACCGCACCCTCACTGTGGCAGAGGCAGTGTGGGTGCGTGCTGATGCACTGCTCCAGGATTATGCCGTGGAGAGGGCAGCACTCAACACACGCAGGAGGCAACTGCTGGCTGACTGGGAGCACTTCAAGGCACAGCAGAGAAGTCAGCACCACCAGAAGGCTGAGGTGCAGAATGCTGCTGTGTCATCTGCAACAGGTAAAATTACCTCCTTTATTTCTCTCTCTCTCTCTCAGCATTATCAGGAGTATGATGAGTATACATAAAGCCAACATATTTTTTTCTAAGTAGAATTTTATGGTATAATCTGTGAGTAGATGAATTATGTGAGACTTATTACCTCCCTTTGTTGTTGGTTGTGATTTCCTCTCTTGCCATTTGTTGAGTATTGTGTTGATGACGGTGGCTCATTATATTTTTCCTTGCCTCACCCAGTTGAGGATGGAGTTCCCCAGTGCCCCTGTGAAGACTGTGGAGCAATGAAGGGCAGGGCCAGGGACTCCCAGGGTCCCATGGGAAGCCTTCGGGGACCGTTGTCCACCCTGACAGACCCTCGTCCGCCCTCCAGCTGTGAGTGCCACTTCTGCAATGCATCAACGGCAGCTGCTGTGAGTGTTTCCTCTGTTTGACGGATTGTTTGTGTGCCTCGGGAAATGACTTGGTTTCATGCACTTGGCTTTTTCTCAAACGTGTGAGGCTGCTTCCCAGTAAAGCTTAGAGCTAAGGGAATCAAGATGAATTACATGCTATTAAAGAGTTTCATAAATTGCTGAGCCTTAAGTTGAGAACAGGGAACAATGTAATGTACAAAGGCATTTTGAGTGATACTGACGCAAGGCCTTTGGTGCAGCAGCATTGTAATGGAATGTGCTTCCAGACACACGAGGAGCCGGTCCTTCCCCAGTCATCAGGGAGCTCCTTGCCTCCCCTGGCTCAGCCTCAGCTCTCTCTCTACCCCCACATCCACAACACCCCACCTGGCAGTGACATAGTGGGGGGAGGGGGTCAGTCAAGGGAGGACCTGGGCCCCCTCCCCCCAGCCCCCACCACCAAGCCTCCCATCACCACCAACCCCTATGTGGTGGGTGCACTATGGCTGCTTCACTGGCTTTGTCTCTTTGCTTCTGTCATGAGCTCTTTGTTCTAGTATTGCAAATTTTCTTCCTTTCCTCTATTGGTTACTTTGGAATGAACAACTCATCATCCTCTTCCTGGACATACTCTGATCAGTTATACATATTTAAAGAAAAATTAGATATTTTTACAAATTAGTGTTATCATCTTTAATTAATTATTGATGTATTCAGAACTTTGCACTATGATATTTTGACATTTTCCAATATTTGTTCTTTTTTTCACGGTGATACATATATTATTATCCTGGTACTCTTAACTAACTCATTTTTCCGTCAGTGTTTTGTAAGCAGTACATTATTGCCACTCCCCATTGTTGTGTTGCAGGGGAGTGACCTTCTGACGGAGCAGTTGATGCGTGAGTGGGAGCTGGTGTACGGGGACACCCTGTCACCCCCCGGCTCCCACCCTATCCTGCCCCCACCTGAGGCTGTCCTCCCACGCTACGAGTAAGTCACTGCTGCTCACCCTAACCTGTGGCGAGAACAGTTACTTCCAGAGAAAAGCATTTACCCTTGACAAAAATGTATTAGTAAAAATGGCTGAGGCTTTTTTGTGTTGTTTTGAGTAATGATGCCTGGAGCTAATATCCTCTTGACTTTCTACTGTGTGTGGATGTTTCAGGGGTGATCCGTCTAGCCTGGTGAGTGGTGTGGAAACCCTACGCATCAGCACCTCGCGTCCCCTGTACACCCGCACCATGGTGGACCCGGCCCTGCCCTACGTCCCAGACACCCACGCCACTGCCCGGGCCCTCACCACCGTCCTGCCAAGCTCCACCGCTACCCCCTCCCCTGCTGCATGTCAGGCGGGAGGGGGCAAGGACCCACCCCACAGTGTCCCGCTGGGCTGTGAGGGTGGGGGGACTGTAGTTGGAGAGGGGGGCGGTGGTACACGGTGTTGTCCAGCCAGCACCACCAATACCACTAGCGTCATCACCCACACACGGGCCCACCACCCGCACACCACAGGCGCAGGTCACAAGGGTAGGAATTTATGTATAACTCATTTTTATTGCAAAGTATTATGGTTTTTGTCATGTTTTGGTCATCTAAGAGTCCATTGTTAAGGATTGATATCGTTAGTGGTGTTAGGTTTATTATTGGTGTTTTCTCTTCCAGGTAAATGTTTGAATGCTGGAGGAGAACGTGGAGAAAGAGCAATGAGTAGAGAAAGTAAGTTATATCAGAATTGTGTATATTACTTATCTATTTATATCAGACTGATGTTTTCTTTGAGAGAGATGGATACTTTACTGCAGATATGTACTCAGCAAAGCACATCATTGGTTGTCTTTGAAAATTGTCCTAATGAAGCCCCAAGAGACTTAAAATGAGTAGCAATCTGATGAAGGAATGAAAGTGATTATTACACAGCACTCACAGTCACTCATGTAACCTTTTGGTGGTGAAAGAGTTCAGTGCATTCATAAAGGAGTTAATGGGTGGTGTGTCTTGCCAGGTGGGTGTGAGAGCGAGTCCAGCGGTGGTGAGGAGTGGAGTAGTGGAGATGAGAGTGACTCTTCCACCACTGTGTCCTCCACTCATCAGGACCCCCACTGTGACTGCTGCTACTGCCACATGCTCCACCACAAACAGGTAAGTAAACTCCACTTCCGCAGCTTAAACACATCATCTTGAGTAACTCTATGACATGCAGATCTTTATTGTTTTAGTTAAAGTTCAATGAAAACCTTTGATATATTGATCTACATTAAGGAAATACATGAAATCTCCCTAAACAATTGGCTTGACGTGATCCAGGGCGGGGGGAGGCAGAAATACAGTGACCGGAGAGACAGGCTGCTGCAGATACTGTCCCGGAAGAAGAAGGCACGCAGTTCCTCCGCCATGTCGTCCTCTGGGAGCTCAGTGAATACCAACGTGTCAGCATCCCAGGGCCCCTCCAGCGCCTCAGCCAGCCGGGGCCGGGAGCTGCCCATGGGCGGCCAGAACATTGACAAAATCATGGACTTCATTGAGGGGAACCAGTTGGACGAGGCCAAACATGCTAAGAAGGCGGCCAAGAAGGCTCGGCAGAAACAGAAAAAGGTGCTGATGTTTATCTGGTGCTCCTCACTTTCTCTCTCTCTCTCTCTCTCTCTCTCTCTCTCTCTCTCTCTCTCTCTCCAGTTTGGGTTTATATTTTATTTCTTAGTCATTTTTTGTTTGTCAACATATTCATAATTCATTGATTAGATAGAAGAGAATATATGTGATTAATTTAATTTTCATTCCTCAGATGGCAATAAGAAGGGAGGAGGAGAAGGAGGAAGAGGAAGAGGAGGAGGAGGAAGAAGAGGAAGAAGAAGATGAAGAGGATGAAGATGAAGATGACTACAACAGGAGGAACAGCTGTGAAGACACCCAGGATGATGTGGAGGAGGACGGCCCCCTGGCGGAGCTGAGGCGGCGTGCCCCTGATGTAACTATCACTGTGGTGCGGCCCGGCCAGCAGGCATCCCGGCCACCCCCTCCCCCTCAGGTAGGTTGATCCTCCCTCTATGCTATTCCACCTACACTATTCTTCCAACACATCAACACATCAAACATTGATGTCCTCCCGTACCAAACAAGAGTAGTTGTGGATTCCTTCCTCTCTTCCATTATAATGTATCTCATCTTTCATAGACAATATAATTCAATGTATAGAGTGAAATCAGACATTTAAAGGGCTGTTATTGTATGAAGTTCATTGGAAGGAAATTTTTATGTGTGTGATAAGAAACGTGTAGAGACAAAATAATAAGAGATCTCAATGTTTGCAGGCAAATTCTCAGAGGCAGCGGGAACCCTCCCCACCACACATGGACAGGTGTAAGCCTCCACCTGCAAAACTTGTCCCCTCCCTGAGCCAGCCCCCGCCAGAGCCCACCCCTGCCCCACACTCCAGCTCCCGCACCATCCTGCACCCCTATAGACAGTCCGCACAGCCCAGCCGCCAGCCACCACACCAGGCACCCCCAGCCCGGCACCCCCAGAACTCTTCCCCGCAGCTCAACGGACCTGCTGCCACCATGCCCAGACCTCAGGAGCCCCAAAGCAAGCCTGGGGCAGCTGGTGGTGTGAGCAGCCTCAGTAACATCCTGAAGGGCATGGACACGGCAGCCAAGGAGAAGGATAAGGGGTCCCAGATGGTGACTATACGCAGGGTGATGGACCCCAACAATGCAGAGCCCACTGTCACCATCACACTCAAGGGAGATCAGCCGGAGAAAGACAAGGTGCTCTTCAAACTTGTCAATGGCCAGGGTGAGTCCTTAAAGTTTTCTGTGTTTCTTGTGTAGCTGTTTCCTCCTGCTGTTGTTCTCTTTACTGGTTTAGCAAAGTCAAAAGTCTCTGTATTCTTGTTTTTTTACTATTCAGAACTGCATGATCGTTTTTATATGAAGATATGTATTTGGTGTCATTTTGTATACATGATGTAAAAAGTTTGGCAGTGTTAGCTTGAACATTGTCTTCCTATGAAACTGTTGACTAATTATATCTGATGTGTTTTTTCCAGCTGTGTCAGGGAATGGTGGCCGTGGTGGACAGGGAAATAAGAAAGGTGGTGGTGGTGGTGGTGGTGGTGGAATGGGAGGCAGCAATAACAGTGGTGGTGGTGGTGGTGGTGTTGGTGGTGGCAGCAGCAGTGGAGGTGGAGGAGGTGGAGGAGGAAACAGTAGTGGTAGTGGAACTGCTATAGTCCAGTCAGCATCCCATCCTGAGCCTCCTGAGGCACCCATTCCTGAGGGGTTAGACCCGGAGGAGGTGAAAAAATATAAGAAGAAACAAAAGAAAGAGAGACAAAGGCTGAGAAAGCAACAAGAACAGTTGGAGGAGCAGCAGAAGGGACAATTGCAACAGCTGGAGCTACAGAAGCAGCAGGAATTCTTGAGGCAACAACAGGAACACATTTTTCAGCAACAACTGGCTCTGCAGCGCCAGCAGGAAGAATTACTGAAGCAGCAGCAGCAGCAGCAACAACAGCAATCTTCTCAGTCTCAAAATAACTCCAAGAAGAATAAGAAGAAGGGTAAAGGGACCACAGGCAGCAACACTTCAGCCAGCACCAACACTAACTCTGGAAGCAGCACCACCACCAAGGGCAGCAGTGTCAAGGCCAGCAGCACCAACAGCAGCAGCAGCAACACCCAGAATGGTCGTGTGTCGGCAGTGGTGTACGACGGAGAAGACATGGCCCAGTCATTTAATTTACCACCAGGTGTCACCATCAACAGGGTGGAGGGCCAGCCAGGCATGGTGACCATCTCCAACAATATGGGAGGAGCCTTCTCTCAGCCCTTCCTGCCAAATCCCAACATGTATCCCAGCCCCATAATGCATGGCTTCCCCACGTCTCAGGAGCCGCCCCTCCCCCATAATGCATGGCTTCCCCACGTCTCAGGAGCCGCCCCTCCCCAAGCCTTACGGCCGGCCCCATGGCCCGGGCTTCAGCTGGGACACTGCACTGGACGGTGGTGGTGGTGGTTACCCTGACAAGGATAACGTCATTGTTGTGGACACCAACAATAGTTTCCTGGGCACAAACTCTGCTGCTGCCACCACTGCCACTGCCACAGCCACTGCCACAGCTGCTGCTGCTGCTGCTGTTGTCTCCAAGAGGGAGCTGTCCTCGGAGGAAAAGGGCATGATGGCGGTGGAGGGCCGGATAGATCCCAGCAC
>CM035183.1:10083819-10086319 GCA_020233015.1 Callinectes sapidus
GCAGCAAGAACTGACGGCCAAGTTCACTCGACTAAAGGAGGAGGCGCAGGAGTTACACCGGGATGTGACCCACCGCCGGTGTCTGACGCGCCGAGGCCGGGTGGAGGAGATCGTGAGGGAGTGTGCGGCGCTGGAGGACGAGTTCCGAGCGTATTCCGACGAGATGGAGGAGCTGAGAGGGGTGTTTGATTCTGCGTGGGAGGAGCAGATCCAGAGAGTGTACGCAGAGCAAGAGGTGTTCCAGTCTCAGGTGGGTACTTTGGTCTCTATACAAATTCCAAACTAGTGCGAGTGAATTCCGCGCACCAAAGATTCCTCCATGCAAGTTTCACCCTAAAGTAATTTCCCTTCATAATAAATTCCCCCTTCTCCCACCACCAGCCTGACCTAACAGAACGTGGCATAACGCAGTTTGTCGCGGGGGAAATACTAGGGGGAAATTTTGTGAGTGGAATGTTCGATGGGGGAAAATTTTCACGCAGGAGGGAAGAAACTCAGCTGGGGCACTTCAGGATTATTGTTTTTTCTACTGCTACTACTACTGTTGCTGCTGCTGCTGCTACTACAACTACTACTACTACTACTACTACTACTACTACTACTACTACTATTACTACATACATGCATACATACATACATACATTACCTTAACTTACAAGAAGGTTGAAAACAAATAATCTGAATTTTGTAGTTGTATGTATCTTCTTTCTATTTTTCTCCGTCTCGATGTACAAACTTTTCTATCTGCACTCATTCTTATTCTAATCATTTCTCTTCCATCTAATGGGAACTAAACACCATAATTGTATCTGCTTTGCACTTACCCTCGCCCTTGTTCTGTCCATCTCAGTAATATATAGGATTTCCCTCGCCTGGCTTTGCTTTCTGCCTACTACCGTCTTTATTCTATCCATTTCACTGATGTAGGACGTAACATGTATTTTCACTCTTTCACTGCTCCATCTGGCGAACGGGAACGATGTGCCTGCATCTGTTTGCTGTGTTTGCTCTGCCAGGACTGTTTCAAGAGATTAGAATCAAAACACCACGGGAACTAAATTGACAAGCACGCACACACACACACACACACACACACACACACACACACACACACACACACACACACACACAGCGAGAGTATGCAGTATGGGTTCAGGTGAGCTGCGGCCTGCCAACCATCCGTTTAGGTTCGATCACCAAAACCCCATTCAGTCCGCTGCTCGCGCCTCTAATCCGCCTTAAAAGCTTGCAACAAAAATCTGTCGGTGTTGTGCGGCGTCAGCGGGGCGGAGGGAGGCCGGGAGCTTAGGCTGGAAAAACCCCGCCTCCTTGCCGCCCCCTTCCCTTCCTGCCCCCGCTCCGCCCCGCCCTAGTTACGCCGCGCCCCACGCTCACGCTAACCATCATCCTACCACGTGAACTTTACTCCCAAGTGACGCCTCTACTAGCACGCCTGACCTTTACCAACACACCCGGGGAAATAGTGAACCATGACCTTAAAGTGTTTTGTATTTTAGTAAGGGACTTAGCAACATGAGCTCAAACGTTAGGGTCACTTAAGATCAGACGAGTCATGTTAGGTTAAGAGTTTGCTGTTGTGTTGGTTTGATTTCTTTTCTTTTTCTACTTTTTATGTGTTTTGTTTATAATTAACTTTTTAAGGGGATTAAGCGTCATTGGGAATTTGTATTGTTTTGTTTTGTTTTCCCTGTTTGCACCGTTGGCCAAATTTCTTCAAAATGTAAGAAAAAATGAAGATAATGACAACAACAACATTAGCAACAACATCATCATCATTAAAGCAGAGATAAAGATATAAATAGGAATATTCAATGGTCATACATAGGTTTCAAGAAATTTGGACCGTTACTTTATTTATATAGGAAACTTTGAAGAACAACTTACATTATATTACCAGATGTTACTTAACTTAATCTAAATTTGAACTTAGCCACATCAAAATTAACTAGTTGCTGAATTCCATGTGATCTAAATAGTGTTGTAAACGGCACTTTCATGATAAACAAAATGCAGTTGAGCTGTTCCCTTCCTTAGACAGAAAATTGATAATATTCTGGCATACCCTCACACATGTAGACAACTTACCACACCACCGCACTTCCCTCACTGTGATATAACTGGCGTGTTGTGTTGCAGGTGAATGACGTGTCCAGCTTGAGAGACGAGAACAAGAGGCTCATGATCATCGCACAGCAACTTGAACCTTACATTCGCTCTATCACTGCCCTCGTGGAAAGAACATCGCCCAAACTCCAGGTCAGTGTTGTGTTTCCCACCTTTCCACCGCCTTTCCAGTGACTCGTTGTTGTTGCTCTTCTCAGACAGCTGCCACTTCACGTCCTCAGTTGTTTGACTTCACTGCACTCCTTTCCACAGTCTGTAGTTGAGACGCTTTGTTAAGTGGGAGGTGGGGTTAAAAAGAGGCACAACTGTTATGTGGAGAATCTATTCCCCATTAGAAGCATCAGCAAAACTAGTC
>CM035183.1:10091319-10141319 GCA_020233015.1 Callinectes sapidus
CAGGCTTGTGTTTCAGGCTTCTCTCCAGGGCCGGGCTCAGGCCGGGCAGATCCGGGCCTCACTAGGGAGGGGGACAAGTTCCGCGGGCCCCTGTCACCAGCCTCCTCCATGGGCTCCACGCTAGCGTCCTCTGTCCTCGGTGGATCCTTCGTCGAGGTGCGACGTGCAGAGCGTATCGTCGGACGGAGGCGCCAGAACAGTGAGGGCGATTCGTTGGTTTGGGACCGACATCGAGGCTGTGAGAGCGAGAGTGAAATGATGTCGTCGACAACTTCCCTGCGACCGTTTCAACGGCGAGGATCAGAGGGAAGTGATGTGGAAGAAGTGCAAAAAGGCATTTTTATGCAGCTTCTAGAAAAGGTTCGCTTGAGAGATGAGAAAAAGAATAAAGATTACGAGAGCGACGCGGACGAGGGTCGCGCCTCGTCGCGGGAGCGGGGTGCCGTCGGTCGCGTGGTGCACCGCCTTCCCCGCACCAAAATCCAGTCTGACCACCACCCTCACCGCTACCCCGACCTCGCCGCCGCCGCGTTCGATGCGTCAGCAGTTCCTGAAAGACCCAAGTCTGCCTGTGATAACACGCTGCTGCGCGTTGCCGCCAAGCTGTACTCCGGGATGGGGTCGGTGCGAGCTCTCAGCGGAGACCACGAGCCCACCATCGCGCAGCTCGAGGAGATGCGGGAGGCCCAGGCGAGAGTGGCTGCTGCTGCCTCGCGCTCGCGAGAGAGCTCGCAGGGGCGAGCCCGATCGGCGGAGCGGGAGGCGGCAGGCATCAGGACTCCCAAGGCTGTGCCCGTGCCGCAGATTCCACAAGGAGAGCAGGGCAGAGGAGGCGAGTTCAACCTGGGCGAGGTGAAGGCCATCGTACACGCTGAGCAGATGGGGGGACCCAGCCGCAAGTCTCCCGGACGTAAGGACATGGACTCCATCTACGCCGTGGCCACCGTGCCCCGCAAGTCATCCAAAAAGGAGAACATCTACGAGAACGTTCCCATGCTGGCTGAGCTGGCTGGGGCTCGCTCCTTACGCGATGACTCTCATTACCGGCCAGTCTTCAAGAAGCAAAACTCGCTGGATGCTCTTCCCTCGGACGGTGGGCGGGGCAGAGAGGCCAAGAAGAGTAACGGCGGGGGAAGCCACGGGGGGTCCCGGCACGGCACCCTCAGGAAGGCGGACAGCTTCGAAGGCCACGAGGAGGCCGTCAAGACGCTGGTGGCCGCCGTGCAGGAGACCAGAATACTGAGGCGCAAAAAGACTAAATGATCGTCTGTTTTAGACTTAGTTTCAAAGGAGTCATCTTTTTACACATATTTTCATGCTTGTCGTTGCCTGCATCCGAGAAAATTTTCATTTTCAAGTTGATTAAGTGCTGAATAGATACAAGTGAAGATTCCCGTTAAGCGGTAAGGAAGACAACGTAACGGTTAACGTATTCGAACGACAAATACTGACGAAATACACGACGCGTCTGGTTTTACCAAAGAGAGTTTGTGCTGAATCTTTGAGTGCTGAGTGTTGCGGCGAGATAGAGTGCTGAGGCAGTGCTGCTCGGTGGTCATTGTAACACTACTGAGTCTGTGTCCAAACATTAAGTGGTGTAACTCAGTCGGTTAGTCAATCAATTAATCACCGTGACGTCATCGTTCCAGCGTTTCAAGATATCCTGCGGCTGCTCTGAGGTCACTCTCCGGCCCCCACCACAGCCGCCGCCCCCAGCGCCGCTCCGGCCTCGCCCTCGCCCCGCCCAAGCTCATCCGCGCGGTCACTAAAAATTATTCCTGACGGCGCACCTTTGTATATGCTGCAGGCATAATTAAGTTAAGGCTCTCAAGGCTCCGGGCCCGACGCGCCTCAGGTTCACTCGGCTCAAGACCTGAAGGCAACATTTCCGGACGCCACCGGGTTCAGTGAGGACCGTCAGCGAGGGTAATAATACTGTGTGTGTTAAGGTAGTATTTTGTACACGAGAGGTCTTGCAGTGGTTACGGAGCCTGTTGCCGGACTCAGCAGTTTCCGGCCAGGCATCGCACACTGGCAGGCCGCCCCGGCTTCCTCTGTAGCTGCTCACGATGATAGGCACTGCGAGGCTTGCGGCGCGCCATCCAGACTCATCCAGAGCTCAGGGTGTCGTCCACGCCAGCCCCGCCCCTTCCCCAACAGGAGGGAGCGGACAAGGGGGCTAAAAGCGGATACGGGAGACACACGGGGTGGGGAGGGTCACCACAGGGAAGGTGAATTTGGTGGCATCGCTCAGTACAATTGGAAGAAAACTAATTCCAGTCACGGCACTGAATATGCATCAGGAAAATGGATACAATCGAAAGGGACGGACGAGGTGACCAGTGCTGGGATCACGCCAACAGTCTCCCCAGCGAAGCTCGCCCCATCCTGCCCCGCCTGGCCCTGTCCCGCCCCGGTTCCGCCCCGTCTCCGCCACAGCCCGCCACAACCCGCCCCAGAACCGCCCCGAGGCGCTGAAACAAATCAAAACTTCCCACCACGAGGGCGCCACACCGTCGCAGTAGGTCAGGTCAGGTCAGGAGCGGTCAGGTCACCTCCCACGCATGATGCAATCTAATCAAAAAAAAAAAATCATAATGGATAATCAACCGCACAGATTTAGCTTTTGTATCTGTATAACTTTGCTTTCGTTGCTATAGTAACTTTGAATTTTCCTTATATCCATCCGATATGCGTGCAATCTCTCTCTCTCTCTCTCTCTCTCTCTCTCTCTCTCTCTCTCTCTCTCTCTCTCTCTCTCTCTCTCTCTCTCTCTCTATCTCTATCTCTATCTCTCTCTCTATCTATCTACCTATCTATCTATTATAAAGCGAATCATTATAGATATCTTTTTCCTTCCGTTTTCTTCGCGTCGTCTTCCTTCGCCTGTCCTTCGCCGTCGCCGCCGCAGACTCGCCCTTCAGAACGCACACCTCCCGCCCCGCCTCGCCTCGCCTCCCTCTCGTCTTGCGTTGGCCCCTCACCACACTAGACCAATACGTTACACTATAGTTTTCTTTTCATACTATTTGTCGTACTAGGAAATTATTATGGTCGATTTGCTGGGTCGGTCAGGCATTCATCCCATTAACCCAAGAAGAGGAGCAGAAGGCAAACATTTTGGGGGAATGGTTTATAATTATTAGCCGTACGTAGTGAAAAGAACTAAGCTTGTTTTTCTCCCATTGACAACCCACTTGTAGGTCTCTCCCACTAGCTACCTAGCGCCTTACCCTACGACTTTTAGGATTAAATGTATTATACTTCGTTCTTGTAATAAAAAAGAGAAGAATCATGCATAATTCCGCATAATATCGGGAGCTAAGTTCTCCAAAAAGGAAGAGCGAGAAGCAGGAGTGTGAGGGAAGCTTACAATCAGAGGGGGAACAAATCGACGCTGTTGTTTGTATCTTTCCTTTAGGCAAATTATGTGCATCGCTTACACACAGGGGCGTGGATCTCAGCACTACCCAAAGGCTGCTCTTACTTTGGGCAAATAAACTGCATCGCTGAGACACAGAAACGAAGAAAGATATACGAAAGAGCTCTCTCCAAAACTCAACTTTTTCCTTTGAATAAATTATCTGTATCGGTAAGACACAGGTATGAACAGGTGCAGTACTCGAAAAAAATACCCGCAACTGAACGATATGCGTATAATGTTGCCGGAGAGATAGAAACAAACGCCAGATTTTCTCGTGCGATTGAAAAATAAACTTGCGAGTGAATGAAAAGTTCAATGAGTGACTCCAGTGTGTTTCGTGAGGAAGTTAGTGGGCGCATGGAGGAACCGAAGCTGTGTATTTACCTGAAGGCTTGTATAACGCACAATTAAGACCCAGGAAGCAAAGAATGAGAATTATATTATTGTCTGGTATTTCATGGCAAGCGGAAATGTTTATTTTTGTGAAGTCTGGGACAAACATAGAACGGAATTTTAGGAGTGTATGAATAGCTGGGACTAGAGTGCCCCCATGTGTGTGTGTGTGTGTGTGTGTGTGTGAGCTCCCCCTCGGTGTCCATGCACACTCTTCGCATCTCCGTCGCTCGCCAGCATCTCCCGTGGCGCCTTAACGTACTCACCCCGGCAGCTGACAGTCTATATGCCACAAGGAGGTGCTGTCGGACGCACCAAGCTCTCATCCGTAGTTGTGCATAATGTGTATCACAACAACAACAACAACAGTGATAATAACATCAAAAAACATGAAAAAAGGATGAAAAAATAGGTACTTTGTTGGTTGAAGCTCAAGCAGATAACTCTACTGTACTCTTTTGTTGATTTCTTTTATATATAAGACATTCATGAGGTCCTTGTTGACGCCTTTGTTGTGCACTCGCCGCCTCGGATAAGTTGGTGACCCCAGCAGCGGTGCAGTGTGTGGCCCTTCCCGTCACCCGCCTGACGCAGCCCTCCTCCCGTCCCTTCCTCTCACCACTGTTCGAATGCGTTAAGCTCCGTTCGTATGCGGAGGTATTTGACGAGATTACGTTCGTTTGATTTGACTTAACTAATTCTTGTTAAGCTACGTTTGTTTACGGAAGTCATTCTAAGCGTTTCAGTGTTTTTTGTGATGTTTTTTCATCTCTTATTCTGTCCTCTTTTTCTTCGTAACAAATAATTAAGGCCCCATTTTTCTCTCTTTGAAGATGTCAGCGCAATCCTACCTCGTCTTCATGTCTCTTTCCTCTCTCCTCTCTCAATGTTTTCCTCTTTGACTCTCTCCAAACACGGTGATATCCTTGCCTTGTCTTCCTCCCTCCCTCTCTCCCTCCCTCCTTCCTTCCTCGCTAATTCCTCACGATCAAGTTGGTTAGGAATAACAAAAACATTCCCTTGGTTATTTCGTTCGTTTCTGCGTTTATAGGTTTGTTCTAACTTCTGTAAAACGGTTTCGAATTTTTGACGAGGTGTTTGGTTTTATTTAGATGTTACCTTTTCGAAGATTTGTGATTATTTACTTTCTAGTCAGTCCTGTTGCTCTACCTCCATCTCCCTCCCAGCTCTCGCAACCCACACTGTAAATCTCTGTAAATGATAAATGACAGACGATAAAAAAAAAAAAAACAAAGGAAGAACCAATAAAAGAGAATGATACTTTTGAGAATGCGTGTCTGACTTCTTACTCCTGTGTTTATTAAAAGAACAGACCAGTCCTATCGAAAACGGGTTACAACTTACAACATTATAACTGCTGCTTCTCTCTCTTTCTCTTTTTTTTTTTTTTTTTTTTTTTTTTTTAGAGAGAGATGTATAATAGTTTGTAGTTTAGGTTTTGACACTAAGCATAATTTTTCATCGTTAGTTAGAAAGATTATTTATTATCACTGAAGAAAATCTAGATACCCAATAGACTGCAGTAGTAGTAGTAGTAGTAGTAGTAGTAGTAGTAGTAGTTGTTGTTGTTGTTGTAGTTGTAGTAGTAGTACTAGTAGAGATGGTGGTGATGGTGGTAGCAGTAGTGATGGTGGTGATAGTAGTAGTAGTGATGGTGGTGATGGTAATAGTAGTAGTAGTAGTAGTAGTAGTAGTAGTAGTAGTAGTAGTAGTAGTAGTAGTAGTAGTAGTATAAAAGTCATTATCAACTGTTCGATAATGTAAACCAATTGTCTTTAGAAAGTTAGGAATATGATCTTTTCTCACCTTACTGGATTCTGAAAATTCATCTCGGGAGTTTTCGTGACTGATTAAAATATTTGGAGATATTTGTCTTTCTTTGTGTCATAAGTATTACTTGAATTCCAAGGCGGCATTGTTATTCCAAATTGCTCCGAAACTTGGTACTCGAGAAAGTATTCGAGTGTGATTTCGGAACAATAAAGTGGCTTCTTTCTGTAAGTGAGGGCTGACTGTCCGCCATGATGCACTTTTTATTCACTCTCTTGCCATGGCCGTGTGTGAACGTGTTCATTCATTTGTTCAGAGGAAAGGTGTTTTTCAAGCGACGCAAAGTTAACTTATTTTCTAAATTATAGTGTTACTCCAAGTACTGTGAACTGTAATTCTAAAAATTTGCCAATGAATCAATCCCTGGGTTACCCCATAGAACGAGCAGTTATAGACAAGGTGGTGAGAAGAGCGGGAGAGGAAACGCAGTTTATAAGTTACACGGTAAAATACTTGAAGGATTGTTTGCTGAGAAGAGGGGCCAGGCCAAGAACAAGAGGGAATCGCAGATTAAAATTGGATCTTTGAAGTACACTAGAGGTGGATGGAGGACTGATTGCCTGGATTGTGGACAGATTGACATGACGGAGGGAGCCACATAGGCTATAAGGATCAACGGTGCTCCGGGAAAGGTAGATACAGTAAACAGCATCTAATGTTTTATATTATGTTAAGCCTGTTTGTGTCAATTTGTTTACGTGTGGATGGTGGAAGAGCCTTGCCCTTGTTTCATCTGATATGGTGTTGTAACGTTTGAGCATTCAACTTATGATTCAGTGGTGAGCGATGCAAGGCTGTGGCCAACGACACCCCAGCGATGTACATTGCGAGGTGAAGTTATGAGGTAGATGAGCCACTCTCCACGCATGATTAGAATGATGTTTTTTTTATATTATTTTGAAACAAATATTAGTATTACCAATGATTTCAAATCCGGATAATGGAATTTTAAGGAGAAAATAGAACGTTATGTTGGTAATGTTATAACGACATACTGTGTAGTCCAGACTGCGCCCAACTTGAAGCAGCCTTCCTGTCCTTGCTTTTATGTAGCACGACATGTCAGTTTGCGATTTTGATATGTAAATAACTTTGGCTAGAACTCATGATTGATGTTATACCTTTCTCAACCCCACGCCATTTCCACTTACCCATCCCCATTCCCTTCTTGTTTCTACATTTGTCATATCACTTCCATCAAACACCCATTCATTCCCTTTCCCCAACTCCCTCTCTCATCCATTCAGGACAGTATGATTGTAACACACAGCCAATACATGCATTTAATTTTTAAGAATACCGGAAGTCATAACAATTCATAATAACATTAATTGGATATAAAAAGTCATTATGAGATTTACAGTTTATAGAAAAGTTTTATGTGTACTAGTCATGCTCCATTACAGTCAGGGACTTGGCACATTATATAATTTGATTCTAGGAACATTATATTAAAGCTGCCCAGGGGTTCATTACACTAAGCCTCTGTCGTAAGGGGAAGAATAAGGAATGATACAATACAGATGTGCATAGAGCTGATGCTATCACAGGATCTGTTTTAAAATCACTGGAAAATATGAAAACAAGTATCAAATATCAGTTTTTCCCCCATATTTTCAACCTTTCAATACAACAGATATCTATATATGTCAAAAAAAGAAAAAAAACTAAATAGTAATCTTTGAGTGCTGAGATGCCATCAAAATTTCAACAGTAATTCAGTTTTGAGGAAAACAGTCTGTAATGGAATGCAGCTTGTACAGTCAACCCTTGCCAAACACACAATCAGGAAATCCATAACAATAGAAATGAGCAAAATAGGTAAAAACATGACATGACTGATTTGAAATTGTATGAATCTTCTTTGATTGTACATAATGGTTCAACTTATGATACCAAGACAGGTTTATCAGAGTATTATTTGGCATCTGAGGCACCAACCATGAAAATTCACCATGCATGACAGCATCACGAACTCGAGCATTAGGCAAGGGTGTGCAGTACTTAATTCATTACTATTAAGTTTACCTTTGGCAGTGGTAGTAATACATTATCATATTTCTAACAAAATTAAGTAGATCATTGGAAATATTTTTACTTACTGTGGGATTTTTGTTTTTGACTGAACAGGTACAAAAATGTTACGTAAAGGTACAGGTAAATGATAACAAAAGTAAAAGTGAAAGATACAATAAAGTTGATAAAGGTAATATAAAAGAACTAGCAAGTGGTAACAAAGTGAAGAATCTTAGGTACATAAAAAAATACAATTTTGTCATGGTCATCTCTACAAAAGTAAGACAAAGACTAGACAATGACTGACTTAAGATGAAGATTTGTATAAGGAAATGAGATGAAAATATTGAAATCAGTTAGTGGATAAATGAATGAATGATTTCTGAAGCAGCACAAGTCATGTGGTGCTGGTCAGTTAGTGAGCTCAAGTGAACTTCACACACTGTTCCTCACATGATCTAAAAAAAACATGTGATCTAATCAAAGAAGACAGTCTCAACAGTCACAATTAAATAATATAAAAACAATGGAGTCCTGGCACACACAAGTGCAAAAACTTTACGTATATAACACAAGTGCAAAACTTTACATATATAATAAAATTTACCCAAAGCATCACTATATCAGTAGTCATTTAATCAATACAGGATAGTGGCAAATTACACCAGAAGAGAATAGGTGGAAAAGTACCTGTACAGATAAATGAAATGACAGCTAATCAAAATAGATCTACATAGCCATTATAAGAATCGCTGCTGAATGCTTGGTTGGGTTGAGATTTTTCAACTTGAGATCCAACTGTATCCTCAGTAATATTAAAATATAACACTTAGGTAGATAATAAAATCATTACATAGATCTAAGTTTGACATTTTCCTTTCATACTTGCTTACAAAAACAAGCAAAAAGGCATTCAGATTCACTACCCCATCTAGTACGGTTCTACATTATTTTAGAATGTATAGCAAAAAAATAGGAGCTCAACATCAAACCTAAATATTAAAAAATATATAAAAAAGACAGAAAAATGAAGACACCTTAATGACAGAGAAGCAAGATAGCTCAAGCTGCCATGAGCAGACACACTCAGCGAAACTGTGTCCACCTTGCCCTTCCACTCTGAAGAATGCCACTGCTGATTAGCTCCAGCTCCCTCAAGCCATGGCTCATAGCTGCTGTGTCTCGCTGCAGGGACTGGGAGGGGGAGCGGAACTGTGCCCACTGGGTGCGGTGCTGTGGTGTGCGCAGCAGCCCAGGGTTCTCATTCCCATGCAAGTTTCTGGAAGAAAAGCCCAAATCTAATAAGATAAAATGATTGGCATGACTTTGACCACACAGAGATGTCACAACAGAGATGGAAAACAAAATTAATGATTGTTTAATATCTATATCAGAAGTCAACATTTTTTTACAATGATATTTTAAGAACATGGATATTTCCTTTAGAGGTGAAAGACACTTTATATATAGATGGTTAAATAAAATTTACAGCAATTCTATGATTTTGTCAGAGTAACTACCATTTTTCCTATCACACTAAAAGCCCTGCAGAAAAATTAAAGTTATAAACAGATGTTTTCATAACAAAAATTCCTTAAAACCTACGCTGTACAAGTGATTAGCAGTGGTGGTGAAGGTCAGACCTTTTTGGAACTCCATTTTGTCCATTCTGGAGTCTCTTGGCTGTCTTGTGGCTGAAGGGGGTGGGTGGGGTGCTCACATTGAAGGGCGAGTACAGCTTGCCAGGAGTGCGTCGTGGAGTCCTGCGGGGGGTGCGTGTTGGGGTGCCTCCGTCCAACTTGTATCTGCGGCGGGTGGAACTCCGGAACATCTGCAACACAAAGTAACCACAATCATGATTTTGTCTCTTGCTTACAGAGCACTGCCAAATGAAATCAGTCTGGTCCATAATGGTAATACAGTTTAATCTGAAAGAGCTCTTGCAGTAAATAATAATGACTTTCTTTTATGTGCAAGTGTACTTATATAAATAGTGAATGTTTAACAATATTTCAAATTATAAGGGGAAATCAGTTTTTCTCTTATCCTGAAATGTAGTTTAGAATTTGCATTTACAAATAAATAACCACAAAATTTCATCTTGGAATATGAAGAAAACATTAGATAAAAAATGTTGAATCTCAAGCACATTCCAATTCATAAATATTTCTTAGGAATTGTATCTCTGCTGTAGACCATGATGCACAAACATTTCTGCTCTAAAACACCAGACAGATCAGTGTTTTGATGTTCTTCACCTGTGACAGGGAGGAAAGTGAGGTCCTGACTCCCTGTAGTGCCTTGTTCATTTTTTTGCCTCCCTCATGTAAAATCTTACTGGTCTGGGGCTTGAGTTGCTTTACATTGCCCTGCAGGTTGTTCCACAGAGGTGCCACTCCTGAGGGAAGCTTACGGAGGGCCCTGGTGGGATAGCGGGCACCTGCAGGGTTGGGTTGGTCACCTGGCTTGGCACCACAAGAGGCTACATGATCCCACTGGAATTGAGGGTATGCAGGATGTGCATTCTCCTGGTTCTCCTTCTGGTCAGGACAGCTGTCTTGGTCATGAGCCTGTGGTGGTTGTTGGTTCTCAGTGGGATGTGTTGGTTCAGTATACTGCACAGACTCACTGCTGCAAGGCACACAGATTTTTATCAGTCTTATTGTGAGTCAGATAGACTAACTAAAGGGTACAAATACTACAAAAAAGTGTCACCCATAGTATAGCACAGTTAGAACTCTCAAATACTACAGGTTCATGTGTTCAAACAAGACATTTCCATATTTTGCAAAACAGATGTCTTGAAAAGCAATTTCATTATCAACCTAATGTGTTTATTATGTAACTATTGTTTGTTTGTCATTTAATCCTTTGATATATAATTTTCAAAGCAAACAGTTTAGTATAAGCTACAGTACACCTTCCCAAGGTGTAAGGACTCACTGAGCAACAATTGTCCTACTATCAACCTAACACTCAGTCACCTTTTCCAGATAAAATACAGTAGTTATACCTCCGGAGAGGTGAAGTGCATCAATGTGTTCATCACTGTTACTGATGTCTCAGTCTATCTTAATGGAAGGAGACACAAGCTAATTAACTGGCAAAATTATTGATACAATTATGGTTATGCTACAGAAATACCTAAATAGTGATAACCATGAAGAATACTACCTTTTACATTATCACGACAATGTGAGATTTGAATATAGTGGCACCCATGGCCCGGGGAGGGGGGGGGCTATCCAGCTACCTCTCCCGTGCTATCACCACCACTCACCCCACGCTTGTCTTCACTGATAACGTAAAATATAACCAGATATAAACTTGGCACTTATTTTCAACCTAAATGCCCTCCCTTTTACTACACGGGAGAGGCAAAACAAGCGTCGACATGCCGCCACCACCACCACCACTACTGCTACTACTGAGGCTCGCCGCGCCCATA
Organism: Callinectes sapidus; assembly: GCA_020233015.1. Taxonomy (NCBI): domain Eukaryota; kingdom Metazoa; phylum Arthropoda; class Malacostraca; order Decapoda; family Portunidae; genus Callinectes; species Callinectes sapidus. The sequence goes on from CM035183.1 coordinate 10,102,452, forward strand.
GCTCATCATCATAACCGTAGGCGTTAAATGACGTCAGATACCAGTAACAAGTTTGGGATAAGAACAACATGACGTACCCCTGGGTGTGTGGAGGCGTGGGCGCTGGGATGGGCGGGAGGGGCCCAGTGCGCCACCCTTTACCCTCGCCGCTCCCTCCTCGGAACCTCTCCTGCAGGTTGACTCGGCTGCTTGGCGTGCCCGGCTGGTAGTCCTGGCTGAGGTAGTCCTTACTGGGGACCTTCTGGTTGCCGCTGAAGAAGGACCAGCTTCGAGAGAGTGCGGCAGCCATGGCGTGAGGTGCTATGTGGATTTAAAGCGACCGCGGGGCTCGGCGTGGGAGAGGCTGCTGCACGGGTGCCTGTTGCTGCGCTAACCTCTTTTAATATTATACTCTCACTACTTCATTCTAGCACATACATTCTCATTTGTTAGCTGTGTGGTGGGTTTCTCTAGTTCTGTCTCATGCTGTATATGGTGTGGAGTTATGTAAGGTTCGTATTTTTTAGGATTTGTGTAAAAAGCGCAGTGGCATCTGTAGGATTCCTGAGACGTGAGGCATTTAACGGTCGGTCACAATAAGGGAAGGGGTTTTAAATTAATGCTGGCAAACCGTAATATAGCTCTCTAAGGTCAGATTGGTTTTATACGAAGAATAAGGACATTTGCGAAAGGTTCACAGACTGCTACATATTCATTTTCATATTCAGACCTATGTTAACAGATATCTAGCTACGAAGATCCCTTGGGATTTTTACCGTTTTTTCATATTTAAATGCCAGGATCGGTTTAAATGACCGTTCTTCTTTTAATTGTATAACACAGGCCCGTTCATACTTAAATACTTAACATGGGTTTTGTCTTCAGCATCCTGGCCAGTATTTTGATCTCTCTCTCTCTCTCTCTCTCTCTCTCTCTCTCTCTCTCTCTCTCTCTCTCTCTCTCTTTGGGATCTGAGATTACTTACATACTCTTACTATGACTTAAAATTTTATCCTTGATTTTTATCAAGGATTCTAATCTTGATTTTTAAAGCAAATTGTAATAACTCAGTACTGATATTTGCAAAGTATTGTAGCTTTAGAGTCAAGAGTGATATATTGAAAATAATGATGTATTAAGTAATCGGATCCATCTCGCCTTGGCGGATCCGTGAGATTCGGGTCGGGTTTCGCCCACCCCTAGCAGGCACTGTCTTCTGATTCTGCCCCAGGTGTGTGTATCATTCAACACAAACCAACACTCTGAGACAAAGGCAGTCATTAAAGCAAGTAATCGGATCTGGATTCGCCAAATGACTATTCAGGAGATTCGACTGACAGCCAACAGGTGAATATGCTTCTATGGCCGTAGATGTGTACAGTGTGGAATTCTCTGGTTCCTTGCAGGTAAAGCCAGGAGAAAAGATCCCAGTGGATGGCCGTGTGGTCTCTGGGGAGAGCTTGGCAGATGAGTCCCTCATCACTGGGGAATCAATGCCAGTGGCCAAGAAGCCGGGCTCTCAGGTCATCGGTGGTGCCATTAACCAGAATGGCCTCGTCATGATAAGAGCCACACACATCGGCAGTGACAACGCTTGCACAGGTGGGGGACTGTCACTAGCAAGGTGGAGTCTTATGGCACTCCAGGAAAGATGCTTAGAACAATTGCCTTGAAAGTAGTGTAGCTGAATTCAATATCTCAGAAAAAAATAAGGATTTCTTTATTTATCTCTTGAAGTGTTGATCAATTCAGTTTAATCTGTCATTGCATTTGCTCTTTCCTTGACTTTAGAGACAAAGTGTTATTTAGAGAGTTAAAGAGGATGCAGGGGAAGTGATATCGTATGTGCAATGTAGTTTTAAAAGAAATTAGTAATATTATTAGGTATTTGCTATATGAAAGGTGTTTGAAAAGTATTTGTATAAGAATCAGGATGTAGGTATTCATTGATTGAAGGCCTCAAGGCTGTGTCGAGCTTTGGTCTGCAGTGTGTAGTGTCAGCCACAAACAACCTGATGCAGGCAGCCAGGAATTCTGAGATGCTACTCAACGTTAAGAACCTCACCATTACATACATCAATGAGTATGGGTGAGTAATGCAACAAAGCCTTGTGAAAATTGCATAGGAAAATTCTATTAATCTTTTAAAGTATGTGAGCATCATCCAGTATGTTGATTGTTGTGAAGTGTAATGAACATTGCTCTTCCTCACCTGTTTTAGTTTGACCAATGTGTTGGATCACTCACCCCGGCAGTGGGAAGACATGTTCCTGATCAGTGAAGTGTTGATAGACTACTCCTACCAGCCATGCAAGTCTATGATAGACAACTCAAGCCAATCCATCATCTCAGACAACATGGAGGTCACTGAACCCTACAAGGTGAGGAGCTGCAAACCACAGACAGCCATGGAGACAGTGCCCTTTTGAACAATGGAATTTTAAACACCACTGCTTGTACCTTTGTTTATAAGTAGTGTTTCATTTTACTACAGTACACCAACAAAAGTATGAGAGAAAATACATACAGTATTAAAACAAAACAGGCATGTGATTTGTTAATAATATACCAGAATTTGGAAAACATTTCAGTATCAGTTTTCATAGATAGATGGATGAGTGGGTAGGTAGATGAATCGATAAGTGACTGATTAATGAATGGATGGATGAGTGAATAGAGTCCAGTCATTTCTACTTTTCAATCTCCTTCATACTGTGCTTTTTTTCTTCTCCCAGGTGCTCATTGGCAACCGAGAGTGGATGAAGCAGAACGCGGTGGCTGTGCCCAAGAATGTGAATGATCAAATGGTGGAGCAAGAAAACTTGGGTCGCACTGCTGTCCTTGCTGCCATCAATGGTAAGGAAGTCTTCAGTATGCCAGAGGTTATGATATGAGAACAATTGGGAAGGCCTGACCAACCTTTCTCCTCATTTTATACTAGTTCTTTTCTTTTCTTTTCTTTCTTATCACTTATGCACAGTAATTCTTCCTCCTCCAAAACAGCTGATAGGGAAGATGGCTGTTGCTGATGCCATAAAACCTGAGGCAGCCCTGACAGTCTATTCCCTCAAGAAGCACGGCCTCAACGTTATCCTCCTCACAGGCGACAACCAAAAGACTGCCGCGGCCATTGCCAAGCAAGTTGGCACCACCAAGGTGTTTGCTGAGGTCCTTCCTTCTCACAAGGTATGCTGGACAGATGTGGCAGAAAAAAAACATTCATTTTCTAAACAGAAAGTGTGATATGTCATAGGAATTTGAAATTACTTGATCTGTGATTTTCCAAATGATGTTTCTAAGTGATATAGCTTTTTTTTACACAAGTTGTTCAGTGATAATTGTGAATATGTATACATTTGCTGTAGGTGAAGAAAGTCTCCATGCCAACCTGAAATCATTACCACAGCCAAACAAATATGAATATTCAGCTCATTTTTAGTGTAGATCCATATTTCAATGTGTTGTCATATGAGAAAAATGTATTTTTTTCTTTGGGTGGGAGGGATAAATAATTGTCCACTTGAAATATTTGTCACAGCTTAACAAGGGAAATTATTGAGTTGATATTTGATTTACATCAATATTTCAATGTATTCTTTTACATCATAAGAGAAAAATTATTTCAAGGAACAAAAAAAGTCAAGCACAGGGGGGGTGGGGTCAACAAATTAGGGTGCCGCAGCTTACAGGTTGAGTGTTTTCTATGATTAAGTTTAGGTTTGGTTAGATTACATTTCAAAGGTGCTAATTGAAGTGGGGTAGGTTTTTAAAGGTGTTTTAATGCCAAGAATATCTTTGGATGGGCTTTTAAATTAACCAGGATAGATACAAGAAAATATTTTTTTTTAATCTTTATTTCTTGATGCAGATAAACAAGGTTAACCTTTCGAACTTCTCAAAATAAGTACACTGAGATAGATAGATAGATAGATAGATAGAGAGAGAGAGAGAGAGAGAGAGAGAGAGAGAGAGAGAGAGAGAGAGAGAGAGAGAGAGAGAGAGAGAGATGTGGGGAGGGAGGTATGGTTCTCACACATTTTCATTCCTCATTCATTCCCTCCACCACTACCCTTTACTGATATATTTGTGTAAAATGGCTGGAAATGCCTGGAAAATGTTTAAGGTAGTAGTTAATAATGGAGAGAGGCGAGGCTGAGGGATGGAGGGGCTGTGCCTGGGTCCTGGTGGGCGCTGTGTCCCGTGACACAAACTCCAACACAACTATTTCCTCATTTATTGCATTTTTAGGTCATTCCTCTGTTGTTGTGATTGATTGTGGCTTTGCTCGTCACCCTGAGTCTGGACACACAAGGGGGTATAGGTCAGCACCGGGGTGTAAGCAGTGTTGGGAGAGAAGGGGCAGGACTGCCTGGGGCTATATTTACGTAATTCACTTCATTTTGAAAATGGCCACAAGAAAGAAAGCACCCACACCAATTTGTACACCGTTTTTCAACTCGATAAATACGCTAACAATTTTGTAAAATAGAAAATCTTACCCAGGTCAAGAGTTAAGAGAGCGCGGGGCTGGTAAACAAACAAGATGGCCGCCGTTACCTTCAAAATATCGACATTGAAAACATTCTCGGCTCAGGTCAGGTTACATTTCCTGAATGCCATACAAACGTACTTTGAAATGAGAAAAAGAAAATGCATGTTTTTCTTTGTATAGAGAAAGTAGTTTTTCCAAATTGGCAGTATAAAAATCTTTAATTTGAAATTTCGAATGGCTATTGTACATGTTATTGGATATCTTTGCTTGTGTCATGTTTCCCACATTGTTTAAGTGTTATATCAAGCACCAAACCAATCCTAAGCGTGGTAATTAAAAACAGTTAATATTCATAGCATGACTTTTAATGGTATTCTTTCGGTAAACAAAAACACAAGTAGACTCGATTTTCTCGGCTCCTCAAACATGTCACGCCTTGGCATCAACAAATCAAATACCAAAACAATGCCAAATCCATGAACAAAACAGAAAGAAATCCTGTCCAAGGCCGGAGATGTTTTTTTTCACACGTTTACCGGGTCAGGCCTCCTCCTTTTCTTCCCATTCATACCCCTCCTCTCCCCTACAATTCCTCTTCCTCCACCTCCTCCTGCTCCTGGAGTCCAGAAAACACCCATAAACACTTAGAATGCTCGATAGGTTACGCTAAATATGTGTGTGAGAATTGCTACCTGACTGAAGGGTGGAGGAGGCCGGGGTGGGCGGTGCGGGGCGGGTGTTGGTGGGGCGGGGCTGGGGCGGGTTAGGTATGAATGTGGTCCCATGGAATGAAAGTGAGATAGAAAAGCTAGATGTAGGACAGAATAGAGTGGCAAGAATGGCTCTGAATGCACCTAGGTATGCAGCTGTAGAGGCACTAAGAGGGGACATGGGATGGAGTACATTTAGGGAGAGATATATGAAAGCAACTCTTAGATACAAGGTTAGACTTGAACGAATGGAAGACACAAGACTGGCACGGAAGGTGTACTTGTGGAGTGAAAGGAACAGTAGATGGATGAAGAGATGCATGAGAATGGTAGACAGGAGTAACATGCAAATCATATGGACATATGGACGGAGTGAGAGAAGACAGGGCGAGTATGAATGGAGAATGCGGTATGACAGTGGGGAAGGGAATGAATTGGATTTGAGAAAGTGGGAAAAAGTGATAGACCAAGAAGTGAGACGTGTAGGCCTGAACAAATGGAGGGATGAGATGGAGAGAAAGGACACTTTAGAATTGTACAAGGAAAAAGGGACACCAGGGTATGAAAGGTGGTATGATGGAAGCCTGGGTAGTGATCTTCTCTTTCGAGCCAGGGCACAGTGTATGGATGTGAATGTAAGAAACTATAGATGGTCTGAGTCAGGTAGCAAGGTGTGCCAGAGGTGTGACATGGGGGAGGATGAGACGGTGGAGCATGTATTGCTGGAGTGTGACAAGTATGACTGCGAGAGAAGGGACATGATGAGGATAGTTCTGGCTGAGATGGGGTATGAAGAGAATGATAGGGTTGAAAGGACTGGTAGGGAATGGATGGTGTTGCTGTTGGGGCTGTGTGGGGACACCACAGCAAGAATGATTGATGCCGTGAAAATGTTTCTTGAAAAAATGTGGAGTATGAGGAGTGGTTAGTAGGACTGAAGATATGCTGATCTTCACCTTCCTTGTCTTTTTTCTCCCTTGTTTTTTCTCTTTCTTTTACAGGAATCAGCCGTTAAAAAGGCTTGACCTACAAACACAGGTCACCTGTACATCAAGCTCAAGCTCAAGCTCAAGGTTAGCTTAGGTCAGGACAGGAATGATGCCGCGATGTGGTGTGGTATAAGTTGTGTGGAGGAGAGAGAGAGAGAGAGAGAGAGAGAGAGAGAGAGAGAGAGAGAGAGAGAGAGAGAGAGAGAGAGAGAGAGAGAGAGAGAGAGAGAATAATATGATATTGTTTTGAGTGCAGATAGTATGTGGTTATGTATGTATGCTTCCTGGGGCCATAGGTATCCCATCCTACCCCACCCTTTTGCAATGATGGTACCTAAGTCAAAGAGGGTGTTTGTGGTAATATTCATAGTGGTACAGGATTGGCTGTGGTGTACACCTACCTCCACCACCATCACTGTACTGCAAATAACCTAACCTGGGCTTGCCTTCTCAAACACTTCTCTGCTTTGCCTCATCTTCACTATTTGGAAAGGCAAAGATTTTTTTTTTTACTAAGATTTAAGGTTCTAGAGGTAGAGCAACAAGATTTCAACCTTGTTTTTTCTGTGTATTAATAATGTTGAAAGTTTCCAAGGCCTCTGAGATGATTAGGGAGCTAAGATATCCGAGATCTGCTGGCCGTCAACTCATCAACCACCTGGCAACTCTGATGCTGAAGTGAGAGAGAGAGAGAGAGAGAGAGAGAGAGAGAGAGAGAGAGAGAGAGAGAGAGAGAGAGAGAGTGTGTGTGTGTACGAAATCATTGTATTTTTTTCAACGATTTTTTTGGTTTGTAATCCATTCTGAATAAGATATAAAATGAACAATGTGGCATAATGTAAAGGGACTACTCCTATAAACAAAGAGGCACCCCGACCCTCCCCCAACACCTTACGTAGACGAAGACGGATGTAAACTATGCCAGATTGCCCGAGTAACGTGTTGACTTGCTTTCCACACAGCAGTTAGCACCACAGCATGTCACACCTGAATGAGCAGTGGATGAAATAATAGCAAGACCACCCTGGGTAAATATCAGTCCTCATTTTCCGAGACTGGGCAGTTTTTTTATTGTTATTTATTTATTTATTTATTTTATGTGTGAAACTTTGCTCTTGTCAGAAACAAGCTGATGAAGACCAGCAAAGTATTGTTGAAACATCCACCTAGCCGAATGATATGAAGTGGCGTCAGTGTGTCCCACAAACAACATTTTAACATGTTCACTGTTGATGTTTTTATTATCTTGCCCTGGGTCATTTTTGCGAGGCGAGGAACTCAGATTCCGTAGCAATGCTTACATATTATATGTATATATCTTCCCAGCTGTAGTAGGAATTTCTGTTGGACTTGGACTTTGAAGATTTTCTGTTATTGCTCCATCCTTCTAGGTGAAGCAATTGTCGTGTTACTAGACAGGGATACAGTAATAGTGTCATGTTCTTTGGATACTTCATAGAGTTATTATGAAGGAGAGGCAAATCAGTAGCCATGAGAAGCTTTGGGAAGGATGGGTTATAGAGCTCCTTACCAGAGCACAGGGACAATGCTTTACACTGTTGAGACTGTAATGATCTTTAGACTCCAACATAATTCCATTGACCTTTCTCCTGCTAACTGCAGTAGCCACACAGGCTTGTACAACCACTAGGTGTTACCCTCTCAGTGTGAGCTCAGACCTCATAGGTGGCTTTTCTGTGAAGTTATTCCTCTAGCATGTCTGCCCTGAATTGCCTGTGTATTATATATATATATATATATATATATATATATATATATATATATATATATATATATATATATATATATATATATATATATATTCTCCTAAAAACGATTTTTAACAATTATTCATAAAAATTGTCCTCTTGTAACCTGGTGTGCCATCCCAGACATTACACTGTTACTTTATAACTCTGGTGCAGCAATTTTGCTGCTCCCCCCCCCCCCTTTTTTTTTCTTTTGATCAATCATTCAACACTCAACATACCTGAAGATCATGCTCCTTTAATGACACCATTTCATCTAATGTATATTGCGGAGTGCCTGTCAAGGTCATAATACCTCCATGGTGACCACAGAGCTGGACAACATCACAACAACTGCTATGCCATTATCAGCCTCACTTGGCAAACAACCCTTAATGCAATCTGACAGTAATGTTATTTCAGCCACTGTGTTCAGTTTGGCAGCAGGCAAGCCAGATAATTTTAAAAATGTACCCTTGTCTTTAACTTGTTATGTAAAACTTGGCAAGAGTAGTGCCATTTTCTGCATTTTTATCTTTTCATTGATAAATTGGCAGCAGTAGTCACTTAATTTTTTTTTTACTTTTAATAAACAGAAAGGGTTGAATGGTGTGTTTTAGTGTGAACTAGAATGCCTGCTTAAATGTTTGTTTAATAAGTAAGGAAATATCAGGATATCAAACAAGATGATTATAATGATGCTGTGTAAATATTGTATAATATGGCAATTCATTGGCTTCCAAAAATCTGATCTTTAATCTCTGGTTCAACAATTCTGCAGATTAATAATTTCCTTTATATTTTGTACTGTTCTTGTATCAAAAAGTACAGTTTTAATATGTGAACTTATTTATTCTCCATAGTCATACAATTTGAACCATACTGCACCATGATGTCCATCAAATAAGGACCAGATGATTACTAAATTTATTTTTAGTCAAATTAGATTAAGATCTTTATTGATACTATTATCCTCCTGTCAGGTTGTTAGTATGGATGGATTCAGACCAATCCAAACAAGAACACAATCAAATTATGGTCACCAGATGATTGAGGAGTGAACTCTTAACTTCAAAAGAACATGAAGAAAACCATTGCTACATAGAAACAGCCACCATGATACTCTTCTATATATGTTGAAACAGTCATAGGTGAGAAGATTGTATTGTGTAAATTTTCCAGTGTACCGTGTAAACTCTTCCGTTTGATTAAGAACCTTTTCTTCTGTATTAAGGAATAACATAACAGTTGGTTTGTTTGTCAAAATAATGCTTATGATTGCTTTATGCCACTATTCCTGCTTGTTTCCTAGCTTTTCCCCTTTAAGATTGTAAACCTATTGCACTCTATCACAGCCACGTGTTTGTGGTGTATGGCATCTCGGTTATTGATTGACTGGCGATGCCATTACCTTTGTAGTGTGAGCTGTTGCTCTCACTAAGTGTTTAACATGTGAAGAGCCACTCCACTTACAAGTAGCTGTGTTTCTACTGCCTTGTGCCATTCTCTCATTGAAGTGCTTGCTTTAGTTTGTTTGTCTTTGTGCAGTGCATGATGCAGTAGGGAGTTTTCTACCATGATACTAGTAGATGGTGCATGCATGGAAGGATATAGTATTAGGATGGCTGTATATGCAAATCTTGATGTTATGTATGCTTATTTTGCTGATCTTAAGAGTTGAATACCATTACCCTGTTTGATAAATGTTCAATTTACATTTATAAACTTAAAGCAAACTTTTATTAATTCATTCATTTATTTATTTATCTATATTTATTTTTTTATTGTACTTTGTAATGTTTTTTAGTCAATTTATATATATATTTTTTAATACAAGTCCATGTACCAAAGAAAAGTTTTCTATTTTTAACCTAAAAAATCTGAAGTTCACAAATCAAAACTCGTGTACAACTTATTGCGTTTCATGGAACATGTCTGATTTTCATGTTTACTTCAGTTTGGTAATAGATATAGAAGAACAGCTCAGGAGGTATATACTCAATAGTTTTCCTGATGTTTGAAGTTTCTCTGTATAGTATTAGTTGGTACTTGTACTTGATGTTACCAAGTTACTGCATAGTAGATCCTGCTTGTCATGAAGATTTCTCTGTAAAAAGTTGAGTATTGATGGATTAGTCTTGGTATAAACTAATGCTGGGGGTTTTTGTATGATGGTTGATGCTTAGGGGTGGTGTGAGAAAGTATGAGGACTGATGACATATAAATTCACTGCAGATCTCAGCACCATGGCCTTTCGGAGACAACCCTTCCAGGGACAGATTGGTATGAATGAGACTCCACTCACCACAGTCATCAGCTGTGGAGAGTTCAAGGCTGCAGAGCAAATCATTGAGTCCACCAGTGACCCAACCTACCTCAATGATGGCCGCGGTGAGAACATTCCCCTCTACATGGTCCTCTCCAACAACTGCTACGCCAAGAACTGCCGGAACCTCAAGTTGGCCCGACTGCTGGTTGAGAAGGGTGCCAGTCCCAACCTCAGAATACCCCTGAGGGACCTAGACTTGGCATGCCCGAGCCCATTTGAGGAACTGGTGGTGTATCACGAAGTGCTCAAGGCATATGTTGGTGGTGTTTCTGATGTGCTGTTTGAGGAGATGGAGATATACTTTGAAACTGAAGAGCTAAAGTTGGAGTTTCTGACCAACACTCTTGATCTTGATAATGAGAAGTGTCTTCCCAACCTTGAGAGCTGTAAGAAACTGATTGAACAGACTAGTGAGTTGATTGATATATTCCTTCGCTATGGTAGTGATCCTAGTGTTCTTACAACGTTTTCCCACAAGTCCCTCTTCCACTGGGTGATTGAACATGAGGACATTGACCTGGCCAAACGCTTCTTGGACACTTGCAGAGTCAATCTTAACCTTTGTGATGTGCATGGCAGTACTCCCTTGATGGATACCATTCTGAGAAACAGTCCAGAAAATTCGCTTGCAATTTATGAAGCAATGTGTGACACAGCAGACACTGTAGATATAAATGCATATGACTGCTGTGGGGAGACTGCTCTTTTTAGGGCAGTGTTTGCTGGTGCTACTGAAATGGCAGTCAGGCTGTGTAAGGATGGAGCCAGACTGAAAACTGCTGTGTGTTTGTCCCAGGTTCTAATGTTAACCTGCAAAAAACCTGCAGACAGTGCTAGCATGATATACTCCGGCTTTCTGTTGGAGAAAGTGTCTCCCATGGCCACTCCCTTGCTGGCACCTCTGCTGGCAGACTCACTTGTCCAGCTTAGATACTCCCATGTTTCAACACAAGATCCCAGTTCTGATACATTATATCCTCATAAGCATCTCCTAGACAAAATTATTTCAGCTTCTGTTTCTCCTTTAATAGATCATGGTTGCTTCAGTAATCAGATTGTTGCTTCAGAAATAACGTCACTACTGGACATTACAAACTATGCGATGACTGGGCAGGTTAATCCCACAGATCTGTTAACCTTGATGTTTGGTCAAGTGTCTTGTGGTTTGCGGCAGTTGTGTGTGAGGACTATTCTTGATCATTCCCTCATGGTGTCTCAGATAACTAGCAAACTGTGGCCTGAAGAAGCACCCAGTGTCTTCTGTAACCATTGCTGTGAGGGAGCAATAACTAAAGCCAAGATGGAGGAACTTTTGAAAATTCTGGGTCTTCCTCAGGCATTTCAAATCTTTTTTGACATTGAAGCAGTGAAATACTTGTGTTGTGGTCTAATAATGAGTTATCGTAGCATGGAGTGTGACCAGGCATGTTATGAAGAGTCCTTATTTGATGACGATGATGATGACGACGAATCTTCTAGTTATGAATTTTCCTCGGGGTACGCTGATTCTGATTCCCTCCTTTTCTTCTCTTCTGACATCAGTGAAGAATCCTCTGAGGAGGTTGATGACTTGTCAGATGAAGACCTCTCAGGTAGTGAGGAGGATGTAGATGTAGAAGATGAGTTGAAGGCAACAGAGGAGAACAAGGAGGATGCTTCCAAACTTAAGAAAATAAAATATAAACAAGAACATTCTGGTTCTGGTTCTGAGTCTGAAAACATGAGGGTGGTAGTGGAGACTTTCTGTGAGGACTTAGCTGAAGGTGTGGCACAAGACCACCCAAATGTCTGCTGTGATAAATATCAAAGACTTGATGACGAATCCACGACCACTACAGAGTCTCAAGAAAACCTGACTGCAAGTGATTCCATCTCAGATTCTCTCTGTTAGTATTATAGGCAAACAACTCTTTTGAACATAATTTGTCTACCTACCCATTAATCCATTAGGATTTCTATATATCTATGTCTGTCCATATATACATCTATTTATATGCCAATCTAGAAATTTATTATGACACTTGATTCTTTTAGACTTTCACGAGGGGTTAGGTATGGCTGAAGGTTCTCCATTTGGTCTTTTCTTTATATGTCAGCCTTGCACACCTCACACTCTTCCTTCCGTGTCTCATGCATCAAAATAGAAAGCCGTCCTATGGAAATCAGTATTTGTGTTCCTCGATTACCGCTTCAGTCATGTCATTGTCTTCCACTACCTCCTGGTGAAACAAACTACATCTCTCTCTCTCTCTCTCTTACCATTCTTCATCCCTTCACCAGCTGGACATTCTAAATCATTCACATATATATTCTCATCACCTTCATTCATCACTACTCATTGTGTTCCACACCCTTTGATCATTCCTCTCTGCTAGAATCATAAAGTTTCAACTTTCATTCCACACTCATATAAATTCCTATTAGTGGTGTTGTGTTATTGTGTGGTCTGGTTTTCCTTTTTGCTTTTCTGCTTTTCATTATATAAAAGTCTGTTGTGTTTTGCCTTGTTCTATGCTTCCATATTAGCACAGAATTGAACCAAAGTGTATAAACTTCTGTGATTTTTTATTTTTATTGGTATTTTTACCATTTAGCCACATAACACACTGTTCATGGCATTTGGCTAATGTTCTTGTGGTGGCAGACCAGTCAAGGCTGACCTTGGGGCCTTGGCAATCATTTATGGCCCTTATGGTAACATGTCAAATTTGCATTACCTTGAGTGTCCTGCCAGGGGTTCAATTCTTGGCAGCAACTTTTGGTTTACTCATTACATCTTAACATCAATTCCATGTTGCTTTCAGGAGGCTCAAAATGTAGCTTGGCATGTTATATGGCTTTCATAGTTATCATGTAACTACTATGTTACATATATGAAAAATGTCCAATATGCTGAACAATACATCTTCCTGCTACTCTTTTTTTTACCCATGTACCATCACATTGTTGAGGTGCTCCTTACAGAGGCTAGGAAAGGGAGAAAACATTAACAGGTCTGCAGTGTATAAGCTGGCCTCTGTCACTCCCAAACTACTAATGACACTGATTGCATAGCTAGAAAAGAAGAAGATGGCAGCTTAGGCCTGTATTAACAGAGATTCTTAAGTATATACATTTTTCTTCAATGAATTTCTAGTCTTAAAATCCATCTTAACCTCTGGAAATTGTTGTTGTACTTTAGTCATTAATTGGTGTTGTCCTTTGGCCATTATCTCATCAGCAGCTTCAAATTTATTGGTGGTAGATAATGGCAAAAGTCCAATACCAATTTAGGGAGGTTAAGATGGATGTTGGGACCAGCAATTTGTCTAAGAAAAAGTTACATATGTACTAGGAATCTATTAATATGAGCTCTGTCTCTTTATTGGTTCTATGCTGTCTTTTTGGAGTATTGCCTTGCTAATGAATGCAGTCTTAGATACAAGTAACCCAGACAAAATATTGTATGAATTTATGAGGAAGTTGCCTTCATAGACCCTGCAACAACCTTCATATTATAAGCTATACTTTCATTCTCGGTTGAAATTAATAGTAACTGAATTTTAACTTCTGTTGCACTTGCTTAAACAGAGCACCTCAAATTTGCAATTCCACTACACGTACATGTAATTTCATGCTCCATATCATGTACATTCAAAATTCAAGACTCAAGTATTTCATAAACATAACATAAAACACCTTAGTTTTCATTTTTACTGACAGTTCATCTATTCTTTAAAATAATTGAACCCTCAGTACATTTAATTGTTATGTATAATTTTTATTCATATTATTATTATTATTATTATTATTATTATTATTATTATTGTTACTATTATTATTATTATTATTATTATTATTATTATTATTATTATTATTATTATTATTACTTGTAGGTTATTTTGGTGTTCACTGATTACTTTGATTTTTCTTTTCATTTATATATTATGAGGCCAATACCTCAGGTCTGGTTCAACTTTGATGATTATAATTTTTTTCAATATTTTGTTGATGACCTTATTGAGATATTATGTAGTAGATATAAAGTTTAGTTTAATTGCTTTGTACATTATGTACATGTAGTTGGGGAATTTAGTCAGGTATTATTTAGTCGGTGGAAAATTTTTGCACTCATTTGATTTGTTACTGTATGACCACTGATATTTCATCCTTCACAGTCTTCCCATTAGCCTGTAGTATTTCTGGTAATAGTTGAAATGTATGCTAAAGTGGTCCATTTTTTTCCTTTTGTTTTCCTTATCATTTTCCTCTTGAAGTTTTCCTTGGAGTTCCTGAATTAATACAAATGCATCCTCATTTCAATACTTATGGTTAAAACTGCTGGATTGCTGGAAACGTTATTATCAGAGGAAATTATTATCTAAGGAAATGTAGGAAAATAATTATCGGATAACTAATAATAATAATGATAATATTCCGATATTGTTATCATGATAAATTTTTGATGTTGGTGTGAATGACATTGTTTTGCTGCTGGACAAAGAGGGAGTTATTGTAGATCGATATTAAACAAACGTTTTGCTCTCTTAACCTGACTATTTTCCTACGGTGCAGAGATGATTAGTGGGGTTTTCAAGAGTGACTCTCCAATTAATAATGTTGAAATGTGAACATTTAGATAAATCCTTTTGAAATAGCAGAAGTGAAGCACAGAGGTGTCTGAAAGTACAAGCTTTAGTCTCCAGAATATGATGATGTAAACAAGCTGTGCCTGCTGTCTGGTAATGTGACATGTGAGTGCTGAAATATGAGCTAGAATTCTACATAATTACATTGATTATTGTTCATTATGTGTTTTGAACCAAAGGAAGGAATATGTGGTCACATTGTGTCTGTATATTTATACTGTATATAGCAGTTATTTGATATTACTTATAACTTTGTGAAGAAGCACAAATATGAAGGTTTCATTATTTCATTGTTTTGAGTGTGACTGGGAATGGAAGTCTTGCTTGTACCATATTCTCTGTTAGTGCATTCCACTGATCAACAGTTTTATCTGTGAAGTCATATTTCTGTATGCCCTCATCTCATTTTTTCTTTGAATTTTGTTGTGTTCTTTTAATGAGGCATTTTGTTTCTAACAAGTCTTTTAATTTTGTTTTCTTTTATCTGTTTTGTTTGTGTGTGTGTGTGTGTGTGTGTGTGTGTCGTGAGGATTATGTGCGGGATTTACCAGCTGTACCTTCAAAGTGAGAACTAGAACTCATTTTGTGCTAACTTTTTCAGTGTAACTATTGTACCACTGGTGCACATTCTATCTTTTACCTTATTATCAAAGCAATCAGTTTTTTATCATGTCATTCAGGTCATTGAACACTTCCTAGTGTTGATAGACTGTTTCTCCAGTGATCCTCTTCATATCACACTAATGAGTTAGCCGCAATCATTGTATTACTGTAATTGCTTTATTTCACATCATCTTTGACTGTTCTTAACCAATTTTGTTAATTTGCATCTCATGGTATTAAACTTGAGTTATCAAAATACTCATACCTTATCCAGATCCTTCTTTATTTTTCTCTTTTCTGATTTATCATCCATAAATAAAACTATTCAGTATGTATATATATGCATTCTCTCACTACAACTCATTGAAACTGAGGATATCACTGTTGCCAGCACTGATCATTGAGGAACTCCACTTGTTATTGTGTATAATTCACCAGTCTTGAGGATCATCTAGACTTTAATATTCAAGTATACCCTCCTGGTGAGAGTGTAGAACCAATAATAAAGTGTGTGTGTGTGTGTGTGTGTGTGTTTTGAAAGAGTACATTCAAGGTAGATAGCAAGGTGAATATGTTAATATAAAATGCTCATCGAAAAGGACAGGATTTCAATAAGAGTTTTATACTACAACATAATATTCAGTTCTTCCAAAGGTCATCTTCTTAGACTGTCTTCCCCAGTTCAGAAAAATAATGTCACATGGCTTTAAGCAGTGAACCTTTGGCCACTACTTTATCTGCAAAGATAATCTCATTATATGTAATAAGATTGTTCATTGTAAGGAACAAGTAAAAAGAATGGTGTGTTGGGTGAGTGCTCTCCTGCTTCCTGTTGGAGGACAAACCCATGTATCATTATTTTTTCAGGGGAGCCATTTATTTCTTCCATAAGGCCTGTGGGGCCTTCTAAAGGTTACAGTCATTTAATGGTGGCCTTTTATTGTCAGTGCCAATCATTGGAACACATGTTAAAAGTCCTATTAAAAATTGCATATTTATTTATTTGTGCTACATTTGAGGTGTTTTGAATTAGATGAATCTATATTTTGTAGTTTTGCTTAAATCAGAGTAATGGATGAAATGATCCTTCAGCTTCATTCTGAGTGGTGGTAATAAGGCAGGTGTGTAGTCCACACCTGTGCAAGGCCCTACTCTGTTACAATCACTCCAACTTACTCAACATGATCTTGTATGACTTTATTGAAAACTATATACCATAATAAAAGTGAATCACTGCTAATGTTTTTAAGCTTTCCCATTTGTCATTACCTTGGTGTGTGTGCTTCCCCTCAGGATGTAGTTTGTTGTTCAACTAATGCTACATTCTCTTTCTATTTTACCTAGTTTAATCATTATACATTGATGCAATATTTATTTCCTTTGTTCAACCTAGTGAAAGTATTCATACTTCTCGTGCTTGATGAAAGATTTGTCCTTTATGAGGTAATATTTGTTTAATAATTGTTGTTTCTCTTGCAGGTTACATAATTGTCTCTTCACCTACTTTCTTGTATACTGTGAACCATTGGGCCAGTAACCATCAGCAGGACAGGCAGGCAAGTAAGGTACAAAACAAGTTATTTTGTGTGTAGATCTGCACCAACAGATATACAGGCTGATAGTAATAAATGACTTATTGCTTGAAGATTCTTGTCTGGTAGTAAGTTGTTGGATTCATGTAAAGCCTTCTAGGAGTGATTGTTCCTTGCAAATCATGAGTGAAAGAGAAAAGAATTCCTTTATATGATGCTTTCAATTGTGTGTTGGACTCAAGAGTACAGGGTAACTTTTGAATGCTGATGTGTGACCATTTCACTCAGGTAGAGTATGAACAGTTGGAATGGCTGTTGATACAATTGTGCATGTCATGATGAAGAGGAAAACAGAAACCAGCAAAGAATTTCAGAGTTTACCAAGAGTGAGGCCAAGTAAAAAATGCCTATAATCCAGTAAAGGCTAAAAATAAGTATACACATAGAATAACTGGATGAGTAAAAGGGACGGGGAATATTAAAGGCATAACATTTTATTGAACATCAAGTCATATACAGTCAAAATAAATAATTCACATTAAAATGAGTAACTTCAATATTAAAGTTAAACAAAGTGTAATCTTCAACAATAGGATAATCACACTACTACTACTACTACTACTACTACTACTACTACAATATAATTTTTATAAAGTAACAAGTTTGTATAAAATAGTTGCCATAAAAGAGTAAAATCTTCAAAAATTTGTCAGGTAAAATGAGAACTAAGAGAATCTTCAACAAAAGTATCACAATGGAAACAAACACCATACATAAATGTTCATCAAGCAGGATTTTGCAGTCAGAAAATATAATTGCCTTAAAAATACATAAAAGCATCTCAAACTCAACAATCTGAAGTAAAAACATATTCAACAAAAGCAACTTAGTAAATTGTAGACAACAAAACCACACACCATTTGTAGCAATAGTATGTATAATTGTACCATTTGACTTTGCCATTTCTAACAATTTGCCTACAGTATTCAAATATCTATGATTTTTAGTCTTTTCATACATTATTCTTTATATCCTCAGTCTCATTACATATTTCTAAATAACTGATGATAGCATACACTTTATGTAGCCTTTAGAAAAGCAGGATGATGCTTATCATAACTCACATTCTTCTTTTCCTACTGAGGAAAAGACTCACCAAGAATAACTCCACACTGGTTCAAAGTACAATGATACATTATGGTGGTGCTACAAAAAAATGCCTCTTCTAATCTTGCCATCACAGAATACTGTCTGGCCTGTCAGTGAGGAAAAATAACACACATTCTCACAATAGACCTGCATTGTACATTTTTCTTACAAGCAGGATTTGTCTTCTATAAAAAATCTTTGGATCATATGAATGATGAGGCACAACAAGTAACTGCCAGTCAAAAATTGTAAAAACTACCAAAAACAACAGTGAATTAAAGCAGATTTTTGGTTAACATTTTCATCCATTGACAATGATGCATAATAAAAAAAAAAAAAGAAATATAAACAACCTCCATCCAGCAGAGGCCCACTCTAAGAAATGTTAACACACTTACATACATATATCAATCTAGACATCTCTAGTACTAAATTTTGATTAACCAAAATCACACACACAAAACCAAAAAAACAAAGAAAAGATCCACAACAAAAATATTCTTTACAATCCATATAAAGTAATGCACAGGTATGGTAGTTAGCACACCTGGGGTATTGCACAGCTGGTCTCAGGTGCGTGCTGTGAGGAGACGAGCACGAAGAAGGCGATAAGAGTGAAGTCTGTATTTGTCGATCTTTGCTTGCATTCCTGAGGGTGTTGGACACACAGTGGAGGGTGTGTCACATGGGTATGTATACTTATATGGTGTCCTCATGTCCATACTTGCAGTGCTCTTTTGTATATGTGCAGAACTGTTGTGTATGAGTGATGGTGTATATCGTACATTGGTAGCCTTATGTGTGTATTGCTGGTCCTTGTACATATTTGGGGTGTTCATGTGTATATTTGGGGTATTTCTGTATGCAGGTGTGTGGCCTCTTTGTATATGATGTGCTGCTGGGGTTCCTAAGTATATGCGTGGCGTTCTGATGTGTGAGTACGTGAGGCTTGTGTTTGCACATGTTTCGCTCATATGTATGTATGGATTGTGTGTGTAGTGGGTATTCATGGGGATGTGAGGAGTGTTTATGTACGCATATGGTAGGTTTACATGACCAAGTGGGGTGTTTGCGTACATATGTGGGCCATTCATGAGTGCATGTTCCAAATTACTGTTAGCATTAGGGTTAACATTCATGTGTGTCTGTATGTGGCAAACAGGAGTGTATACTGAGTCTCTTTGTCTTGGTACAGTGCCTGTGTATGGATGACCAGTGTATGGCTGAGTGAGGTTAGTGTGTAGTGTCTGTGAAGGCAGGTGTGAGTTGCTGCTTGTGATGTTGGAGTGGTCAAATTGAGTTCTCTTTGATCGTTGTGAAGTCTCCTCCAATTCTTCCTTTCTCTTCTCTGGTATATTTTGTCTCCTCCTCCTCTTACTTGTGTTAGTCTGGCTGTTGTGGATTTGTGAGTCGTTGTTCATGCTCCTTGTCTCCCTTTGTACACTGGGACAAGTTTCGCCCTCTTTACTTTGTTTCTTTACCACTCTTCCTCTTCTTTTCCCATCCAACCTTCCTTCCACTTGGCCCTGTTTCCCATCTATCTGTCTTTGTTTACTGTCCAACCTTCCTTCCACCTGGCCCTGTTTTCCATCCACTTTTCCTCCCATCTGTCTTTGTTTACAGTTCAATTTTCCTTCCACCTGGCTTTGTTTTCCATCCACCTTTGCTTCCATCTGTCTTTGTTTACTGTCCATCCTTTCTTCCACCTCGCTTTGTTTTCCATCCACTTTTCCTCTCATCTGTCTTTGTTTACAGTTCAATTTTCCTTCCACCTGGGCCTGTTTTCCATCCACCTTTGCTTCTGCTTGCTGTCTTTCTTTATTGTCTGATCTTCCTCTCTGGGGCTTTTGTTTATTTTGTTTTTTAATCCCTCTTTCTTCGACTTTCTGACCCTGTTTTTCATCCACTATTTCTTCTACCTGTTGGCACTGTTTGCTTGCCAATTGTACTTCCACTTGTTTTTGTCTCTCATCTATGTTTACTTTCCTCTGATTTTGTTTCCTTGTCCTTCTTCCTTTCACTTTGTTTTGTTTCTCATTTACTTCTTCTACCTGCTGACTTTGTTTCTTTACCACTGTTTCATCCATCAAGTTTAGTTTTACATTCACTCCTCCTTCCATCTGCTGTCTATGTTTCTCATCCACTTTTCCTTCCTGAGGTGGCTGTTTATTTGGTTTCTTCACTTTTCCATCCTCTCCTTGTTTCATCTGATGACACTGTTCCTTTTCCTCTTTTCCTTCCACTTTGTTCACTCTTCCCTCCTTCCCTCTGCACACCTCATTCTTTCTATTCCTCTTCCTTACACCAGTACAGATCACAGCCTTCTTCCTCATGTCAAAGTCCTCTAGATCCTTGTCCTTTTCTGAAGACACAGGCTGGCATGAACTTGGCTGTGGCTCTTTGTCTACTACCTTCCTATCACCCTCTGTAGGTGGGTTGCAACTCTTATTTGTTGTTGCCTCTACTGACGTACTGTAGTTATGAGGCTTACGGAGGGAAGAGGTATCAGGAAGGTGGTTTTGGTTCTTGATTATTTTGCTGCTGGACATGGGCAAAGATTTCAGTGCCTGTGAGAGACGTGGAAGGTAGGTTATGATGTTCCCAGGTGTTGGTTGCTCAAGTTCCATCGGCTGTGAAGGTGGTGGTGGTGTGGCAAGCTTTATGTCTCCAGAGGTTTGGGATGCAAGAGAGGCGGTGGACTGTGTTGTCTCTTTGTCTAACTGTAGCTTCTTGAACAGAGTGTCTACCACCTTAGTATTTGATGCTTTTCTCTTGATGCTAAGCCCAAGACTGGGTTGTGTCGGTAGTTTATATGGTGCCTCAGCCTCTAGTTTTTGAGAGATAAATATTCCTTTGTCGTCCAATGCATAGTTCTTGTTCTTACTTTCATGAACATTGGGATCCTTTTCTGTTGTTGTCTTAGGCCCATTGTGACTAGCAGTGTAGGGAATGCTTGAAGTATTAGAAGCAGAGAGACCAGGCTTTTTCTCACTACTACCTTGCATACACTCTGCTTTTGTTTTCTTTGTGGCTAATTTACCTGCATTTCTCACCCTCACATTTCTCTTCCTTGCAGCTTTTCTTGGCTTTGCTTTCTTGAGTTCTGCCTCTTCAGCCTTTTTTGTGGCATTTTTAATCACTTTATCATTAATCCTGACAATGACGACTTTGGGGCTCAGGACTATCCCCCGATGACGTGTATGCATTTCACCCATCGTTCCTGTGCTGTCATGTGGCTCGGGACTGCCAGGGATAGATGGGGTGGGTGTGACTTGCTTCATCAATGGAGAATGATGCTGTGATTGAGAGACCTTCATATCAGCTTCTGTGATAGCCTCTTCCCTTGTCTCTCCAGAATCTTTTTCCTTTAGTTCAAGATGCTTTTCATTCCCAACTTTGCAGTCTTTTTTGTATTGGGGAGGAGCTGATGTCTGTTGAATAGTGCAGCTTCTTTGTAAAGGAACAAATACTCCTTGACTCTCTCTTGCATTCACCAACAGAGAACCATTCTTATCCTGTATCGTGTTATTATTCTTATTATCTTTTCTGGAAATGTTTCGGTTACGACTCCTTTTTCTTTTTGGTAAGGATTTGTGTTCAAGAGATGTGGTATGATGGGAGGTAGGAAGTGATCCCAAGCCTGAACTTTCTGGACCACAGCTGTGTTTTCTCTTTCTCACTGAAGACTGTTGTTCACTCATTCTCTGACTTATTGGTGCATCTTCCTCTCTCATCTCACAGCCTTCCTGTAGTGTTGCCTTTTGCTTTTGTGCATTTGGTGGTACCTTGCAACTTGCCTTCGTGTTTACAGGTAAGGTCATGTTTGTTCTTTCTTTCTTCCTCATAGGTGTAGCATTGTGGTGCTTATCTTGTAACATCTTCTGTGAAACTCTGCCAGAAAGCTCTTCCTTTTCTGAAGTGTTATAGTTCTGCCCTTCCTTCACACCTTTGCAATTTTCCCTGATCCCTGGCAGAAACTCTAGAGAGGCTGGGTGAAGCTTTGTCCTATACACAGCAGCTGAATGGTCCTGGCGTTGTGGTGGGCAAGTCACAGGATGCAGCTCCTCAGATGTACAGGATAATGGAGGTGACAAAGTTACGGGTAAATATTTGCTTGATGCTTTCCTCTCCATTTGAAGAAGAGTGGCTGTTGTGACAGGGTGAGCCATGGGTGATGAGTAAATGATTTTTCCTTCCAGTTCATTTAGAGTTTTAGAATTTGTTTTATCACCAGACTGTGGCTGAGATGATATCATCTCCATAGCTGCAGTACTGTTGGAGGAATGATTTGTCTTCCTTTGGAGTCCAGTCACTGTTAAACCTTCTGTTGCAATACTATTCATCGTTTGAGGATTCTGTGAAGAAAAAGTATGTGGAGTTTGAGATGTTACTGAAGGCTTGGCTGGTTTTGGTAGATGCATAGGTTGCATCTCCAGCCTTACAGAATGTCCTACACCTACAGGAGACTGCAGGATAGGTATGGTTGGCGATGACTTATTGGAGGTTGAGCATAATGACAAAATATTTCCCAAGGATGTTGTTGGTGTCACATGGACCATGGAAGGCTTAGCTGATGTCACAGGTTTCAATGGTGGCATAGATAGCACCTCAGGTCTCACAGAATACTCAGCAAGGGAAGGCTGCAGGAGAGGCATCGCTGGTGATGGTTGGTTTAGCATTGAACATGGCTGCACAAGTTCCTTTGAGGTAGCTGCCAGTGCCATGGAAGATGGTGGTGGTGGTGTTGTTAAGTCAGTAGATGATTTGACTGGCACTATGGGTTCTGAATCTGGTTTCACGTAATTCATAGAGGTTACTGATCTTACAGTCTTTACTGATACTAATTCCCTTGCATCAATGGAAGACAGTACTGACATTTTTGTCAAGGTCTTCTTTCTGAGACGTTTTACCACAACCTTCACCGGCATTCCTGGCATTACTTCCTTGGAGTGTTTACTTGAACGCACAAACTGGTTGGAAAGCCCACCACAGGCCTCAGCACAAGGAGAGTTAGCTGCCAAACCTGTGTCCTTTTGTGTCAGTTCAGTTAGTTCATGAGTATTGTGTTTCCTGGAAGGCTGAGGTGGTGCATTCTGGTTCACAGGAGGTCCAGCTGGTGTATTCTGAATTTTGGAATAATTTTCTTTCTCTGTCTTATTGTGACTCATGGAAGATTCTCCTAGTATTATCTGGTTCTTAGAATATCCAGCTGGTGTTATCTTCTTGAAATATCCATCTGGTCTAATTTGATTCACAGAAGATCCAGCTGATGTATTCTGGCTATTAAAAGGTCCATTTGGTTTATTGTGGTTCCTGAAGGGTTCAGTTGATGTACTATTATGGTTTGTGGAAGATGTAACCGGAGTATTCTGGTTCGTTGAGAGTCTAGTTGTTGCATTCTGGTTCATGGCATGCTTGGTTGGTGAATTCTGGTTCATGGGAGGCCTGACTTTTATATTTTGGTTCATTGAGGGTCTAGGTGTTGTATTTTGGTTTGTGGAAGGTTCAACTAATATTACAGCTGGTGTATTCTGAACAACACCTGGAACTACTGGTACTACACTTTTGTTCTTGGTAGGTTTTGCTGGTGTAATCTGATTCTGGTTCTTGGAAGGCCCTGGTTGTGTGGTGTTTGTCCAGTGTGGCCCATTTGATACCATGGTGCCTCTGGGGGGTTCAGCTGGTTTGACATGGCTTCCAGAAGTTACAGCTAGTGTAGTATTAGTCTTGTAAGGATCAGCTGGCTTTGTGTCCCTTCTACAAGGTCCAGCTGGTGTCACAGAAATATTTGAATGTGCAGTTGGTGTGCTGTTATTCTTTAAAGGTCCAGGTGGTGTGGTGCTCATGGGTAGTGGACTTATTGTTACCAGAGGATTCAATGATGCTTTGTGCTTTGCATGACGATGTTCTTCTGGCATTTCAAACTTCCCATGAGGCTGAGACAATGAAACAAATTTGTTTACACCTTGTGGGGTATTTGTTTCATCTGGATCCTTGAGGATGTTTGAGTTTGATGTGTTTCTTCTCTTCTCAGAGACTGTATGAGAGGATGAATCATTGACAGAATGATACACTTTCTGCACCAGAACTGATGGAGAGCTGAGAAATCCTGTGTTGTCACCCTGAGAGCAAGGGCGTGACAAAGCCTCTGAGTGACAGTGATTTAATTCCTTTTGCTTCTGCATCTCATGTAATTTAAACTGGTTTATCACAGATTGTCTGTTTGAGATCGCACTTGATGAGAACCCTTTAAATTGATTTACTGGCTGGGATAGGCTCAGTCTCTGGTTCTCACCCTCACATGAACTTGTGCTGAATGGAGGACTATCTAACAGCCTCCTCTTCATTGGATTCATGACAGTGGTGGATAACCTCTGTACATTACGAGTGATAAGTGGAGAGACAGAAGAATGGTACGATGCCATTTCTACGGAAGATATTGGTAATTCTGGTGATACTAACATTCTTAATGTGGTAGTTCCTTTCCTCTGGCAATTGTCACTTCCATGTGATGGTGAGGGCATCTTGCTGACTTTGTCTGAAGAGGCTGTTTGGGAAGGTTCACATTTGATGCTCTCCACAGATCCAGCAACTATATTGGTGTTGAGCTGAAGGCTGTTGCTGGTATCTTCTTTGATTGCCAAAGAGGAAGGAAAGCAAATGTCACCTGCTGGCTGCCTACTGTCCAGCTGCAGAGAGGTAGAAGTGGTGCAGATTCCAGGACCCAAAGAGAGAACACCAGATGCCTCAGAGGTTGGATCCTTAGCTTGTCTCACTGTGCCCAATACATCACCTTCATAACCCCTTCCATGACTATTTTTGTATTGTGAGGAGATTCTGAGCTTTGAGCTCTCAGCTACTGTTTTATTCTCTTCGGAGTGTCTTCTGATCCAGTGTGTAGTTGGTAGAGAAGTAGAATCTGCTGTCTCTGAAAGGCATCTAGAGATACCTCTGGCTGTAGCACATTTCTGTTGAGTTCTAACTGACCTGCCTGTTATGGGATCCCTTAAACGCAAGGTCCATCGCCCTTCCAACAATATGCGCCGTGCTGGCACAGAGCTGGAGGGGACAGATACCTGCCTGCTGTTGTGTTCTGTGGGTGGTGGAGCATGAGGCAGGGCCATCTTGCTTGCTTGTGGTTGAGCACCATTCTTCACACCCTCTCTCCATCCTGATGCACCAGCCTCACCAAGTCCAGTGCTGCAGGAATGCTCTGTTGTGCAAGAGGGAGCAGCAGTCCTGTTTCTGTTCCGCTTCTTCATACCTTTCCTGCCGGGACAGCACAGGTCATATATCTTGCATACACAGACAAGGTTGCACACATGACATGAAATATATACTTGTGATTGTAAAATAATGGCTTTCTCTACTTTATTGTAGCATTTTATCTATCTACTCATTTATACATGTCATTTTTTTTCTAAACCTGTTCAAGGAAATTTCTCTCCAAGATGACATAAGTTTTCAGTAACACCTGTTCCAATATGCCCTTCTGTACTCATTAATCCTAACCCCCCTCTTTTGGTTTTATCTTATATACTCCAGTACACTGTCCTCTCATCTCACAAGATTTTCCTCCTACATTCATTATATATACTGTAATAATTAAACTAAGTCATTTTGCACCGCCAAAGCATTTTAAGCTGCTATACTTGACATTCATATATAACATTTTCACTTTGTTTGATCACTTCCCTGCACACACTTCCATGACCAACAGACAATTTTCAAGTTATTCATTCAACTTTTTTTTTTTTTTTTTTTTTTTATCGTGATCGTCCCGCTTCCAATGGAGAACTGATATATTAAACTTCACCATTTCACTGTTCATTGTGTGGTGTACTCATCCCGTAATACCACGCCCTATGACATTGTTGTTTCCCCTTCTAATTCACCTAATTCAGCCATACTAAAGTGTTCTGTTGAAAATTCTTCACCTAAAATCTTCATACCTACACGTACACATCACAACATAATGTCCCGCTTGTAGCTCCTCCAACACATCGGGGGTGGTACTATAGACATCACTCACTGGCTTCCTGAAATTTGCCGCCACCTCCCGCAGGCTGCTCGTGGCACCAAGAGAAAGAATGACAGGTAATTGTCTACAAATCCTGATAGTACATGAATTCTTATTTAATCATGACCACCTGGTAGTTACAAAAGAGGGCACAAACTCACCTCACCTTGGATTAATGTGGAGGGTGACGCCACCAACGCACCAAGCGAAGAAATCCCGCGGCCGCGCTCTGCTGTAAATTGGCGCGCAAACCTCAGCCCCACACACATAATATAAACATATACACATAAACCAAAAACACACGAAGAAAATTAGTGAAAGTACAAAAATAGAAAAGGAAAAAAATAACTATCTTTGTATAAGATAGACATACATAAAAGAAACTGTTTTTCACTATATATAGATATTTCACATTTGAACTTCTTGGGTAGGTAGGTGGTAGTCTCTAAGTAATGTGGAAGCCAGCCACTCGTATATCTCATTAATATATTGCTGCAGAATGAAATTAGTGTTTTGAGGAGGCAATTTGTAAAATTAGGACGTAGCCTATGGTTACATCAAATAACAAGAAACTCACATTCGTTGATTTTATCATTTATCTAGTTTAGTTTTTCTTCCTTTTCTTTTTCTTTCTATATCTATTTGTTTATTATTATCTATATGGCTTCATTTAATTTTTTACATTTTTTCACTTGATTGTAAATGATCTACTGTGTCCTGCACCCTTAACCCATTTGAATTACTTACATTTACATCGTGAAGTATCTTTGTAATAGCTCTCTATGTTATAATTCACTTTTACAATTGGCAGTGGTTTCTGGTGTCAAGGCTTCGCTTCAGCTGAATTAGAGAGACAATGACTTATCTGCTTCATAATTTTACTATCATTACAAGAGTTAGCGTCTGACAGTTTGCTGTCCGATATTCACTTAGATGCTCTATCTGCGTATCCTTCTATTCTCTTCCCTCCACACTGATAATCTTGAGCAATTATAATACATAACTTTTCCTTTTTGAAGTCTCGATTTTCAGTGCCGGCAGAGCTGTACTATTTACCCAAGGATACCTAAGAAATCTTGTATTTACCTGTGTAGATCTCGCTTGCCTCGCACTAGCCATAGTCTGAAACACTTTGTTCTCTCACCATCATTACTTTCCAAACGCTTTAGCTGAAGAAGTTCATATTTGTAACGGTATTTCTTATGGTGCTAGTGATAGACTAGCAAGGTTTATAGATTATTATAAGTTGAAACTACCTTGAAAACAAGCTAGTCGTTTCAGTGGCCTTAAAAAACTGTTGTGGTGAGAGAGCAGGATGTTTCTGTCCAGGCCTGCATGTCTACACCATATTAACTCTCACAACGGCAAATAAGTGCTTTCCATGTAATTACTGATCCTGTTTTTCCCTTTAGAGAAGTTACAGTGGAACTGAAAGAGATGGAGAGTGGAGAAGAAGCAATAAGTGTGGAAAAGTGAGGGAGAGGACAGATGGAGCTTGCAGGAAGTCAATACGTGGACGCTTGTTAATCCCTCGCGCGTATTGTATTAGCTACGTTTGTCTTTCAGTCTCTATGAATTTGCCTAATATAACTGCTGACTTTGCACTATAAATGATGACATCCTGTTAACGACTGCCTTAAGAATCTACCTGATAACTGACTCGCTTCTAAACATATACTAACCTACTTATTCTAATCGCCTTCTTAAAGACAATATACTATTAATGCATACTTAACTTATAAGGGAAATAAAGACGTGGTGTGAATAATCAATCATCTAATCACCTGCTTGTATATTTGAGAGCTTGATTATTCTTTAATCATTCGTGAATATAAAGATCTAACAATGTACATCTAACTAATAAATAAAAAGGAAGGAAAGACTTCAAGGGTGAAAGATAGAGTGGTATTCATCAATCTGATCCATTGAAAGACTTCATTATTTTAATTGCATTCTTGAATAGATGGTATAACAAATGCATGTCTAACTAGTAAGATGAAAGGAAGGAAAAACGCAGAGGTATTTATCAAACATTACCAATCTACTAGGTCGTCTTTGCAAAGGTAACGGCGTGACTCCTTCCTCCTCTAGTTGTGCACTGAAACCACTTATTGAACCATACTCTGAAACACTCCTCCGCACCACGGCTACTTTCAGAGCGTCTAGTTGAAGCTACATGGGGTTTGAACTCTTTCGCTGCGATACGAGACAATTAACAACATCAACAGCAATGCATGATATCTTTTATTAGCATATGCGATAAAGGAATCCACGAAAAGAGTATATTTTGCAATCTCTACCCAGTTTAAAGATTTTAGGGAATCATGGAACAAGTAAAAATGTCGTAGAGTGATCAGTTATTAAGAAAAGATGGAACAAATAACAGTGAAAGGGTTGTCTTTTTTTATTTTATTTTTTTTTAAGGTTCTAGTGAACTAAACTATTTCTTTATAAATAACAAGAGTAATGCACTTGAGAACACGGTAAGTCTGTTTTTTTTTTTTTTTTTTTTGTTAGGTTCTAGTGAACTAAACTATTTCTATATAAATAACAAGAGTAATGCACTTGAGAACACGGCTAGTCATCTCTGTGTCCTTAGAATATAGTCATGGTGAGAAAGCAAAGTGTCTCTGAATACGGGTCCTCCACTGAAAGGTATCGAATTACTGTAGTTTTGCGGCACCAATCATCGTTTCCAATTATTAAGGTGTTCTGCAATATAATGTGCTGACTGCCACACCACAGCCTCCTTCACTTTCAAAATCATTAATATTGTGACTCCCTTGCTTTGGTGTGCTTGTGAGTTGTCCTGAACTAGCGAAATTAATGACCAAACAAACCATCGAATGACTGAATGATTGAATTGTTTATTATTATTATTATCATTATTATTATTATTATTATTATTATTATTATTATTATTATTATTATTATTATTATCATCATCATCATCATCATCATCATCATTATTGCTATCATTATACTCATTTTCCTCTTTCTTTCAAGATTAAAAAAAGTGTGTGTGTATGTGTGTGTGACTGAATTAAAAATATATCATAGATGGAAAATAAAAGACGAGACATTATGAGTTTGATTTACTTGTATGAAAAAAAAAAGACAATAAGAAATAATAGATAATAACTCCTGAGCACTATCAGCCTATTCAGGGAAAAAGGTGTTAGTTTGTTTCTATATTTCTTAGCTTTTTCAATTTCCACTTACATCTGTAATACTGCTGACTTTGCACTATAAATGATGACATCCTGTTAACGACTGCCTTAAGAATCTAACTGATAACTGACTCGCTTCTAAACATATACTAACCTACTTATTCTAATCGCCTTCTTAAAGACAATATACTATTAATGCATACTTAAATTATAAAGGAAATAAAGACGTGGTGTGAATAATCTATCATCTAATCACCTGCTAGTATATTTGAAAGCTTGATTATCATTCAAACTTTCTCGAATATAAAAATCTAACAAATGTACATCTAATTAATAAATAAAAAGGAAGGAAAGATTTTAAGGGTGAAAGACAGAGTGGTATTCATCAATCTGATCCATTGAAAGACTTCATTATTTTAATTACATTCTTGAATAGATAGTATAACAAATGCATGACTGACTAGTAAGATGAAAGGAAGGAAAAACGCAGAGGTATTTATCAAACGTTACTAATCTACTGGGTTGTCTTTGCAAAGGTAACGGCGTGACTTCTTCCTCCTCTAGTTGTGCACTGAAACCACTTATTGAACCATACTCTGAAACACTCCTCCGCACCACGGCTACTTTCAGAGCGTCTAGTTGAAGCTACATGGGGTTTGAACTCTTTCGCTGCGATACGAGACAATTAACAACATCAACAGCAATGCATGATATCTTTTATTAGCATATGCGATAAAGGAATGCACGAAAAGAGTATATTTTGCAATTTCTACCCAGTTTAAAGATTTTAGGGAATCATGGAACAAGTAAAGATGTCGTAGAGTGATCAGTTATTACGAAAAGATGGAACAAATAACAGTGAAAGGGTTAAGTCTGTTTAAAAAAAAAAAATTTAAGGTTCTAGTGAACTAAACTATTTCTATATAAATAACAAGAGTAATGCACTTGAGAACACGGTAAGTCTGTTTTTTTTTTTTTTTTTTTTTTTTTTTAAGGTTCTAGTGGACTAAACTATTTTTAAATAAATAACAAGAGTAATGCACTTGAGAACACGGCTAGTCATCTCTGTGTCCTTAGAATATAGTCATGGTGAGAAAGCAAAGTGTCTCTGAATACGGGTCCTCCACTGAAAAGTATCGAATTACTGTAGTTTTGCGGCACCAATCATCGTTTCCAATTATTAAGGTGTTCTGCAATATAATGTGCTGACTGCCACACCACAGCCTCCTTCACTTTCAAAATCATTAATATTGTGACTCCCTTGCTTTGGTGTGCTTGTGAGTTGTCCTGAACTAGCGAAATTAATGACCAAACAAACCATCGAATGACTGAATGATTGAATTGTTTATTATTATTATTATCATTATTATTATTATTATTATTATTATTATTATTATTATTATTATCATCATCATCATCATTATCATCATCATCATCATTATTGCTATCATTATACTCATTTTCCTCTTTCTTTCAAGATTAAAAAAACAGTGTGTGTGTGTGTATGTGTGTGTGAATGAATTAAAAATATATCATAGATGGAAAATAAAAGAGGAGACATTATGAGTTTGATTTACTTGTATGAAAAAAAAAAAAAAACATAATAAGAAATAATAGATAATAACTCCTGAGCACTATCAGCCTATTCAGGGAAAAAGGTGTTAGTTTGTTTCTATATTTCTTAGCTTTTTCAATTTCCACTTATATCTGTAATACATACATTGCAATAATTAGTTAGCGTATCTGTATCTGCAGGTCTTGATAGGGGCTGATCTAATTAACCAAAGTCGATACTGAGTAGGGTCTGAAACTCCGAAACATGTCTCACCCGAGGCCTTGTCTTACCTGGAAGCGCGGCTGCCCGCACACTTCAGTACTGCACGTCGCTGGGGTAAGGTATTGGAGACCGGTTTCTTGGCAGTTGTTGAGGTTAGTTGAAATATTTGACAATGGCTTAACTGAAGTATGTGTTCTTTTTTTGGTGTATAAAAATGTGTATTTTCCCAGATACGAGTGAAGATCTTTGGCTTTGATCGGAGTTGTGAGCAAAAATGAAGGAAAGCAGGACGAGGCGTGGGAGTTGCCGCCAGCTGTGGGTCAGACAGAGCGTGACGTGCGTGGTGCGATTCTACTCAAAATTAGTCTGAGAAACCCCTCGCCACGCTAGGCAGGTGAGCATGATTATTCTAGCAATATAACCGTACTGACCTCATCGGTTTGAGGCGCCGTAAGGTTTAGGGTGTGAATATTGGTAGATTGTGGCTTAGATTCAAACTATTCTTAAACTAAAACTTAAAGAATGTGAAATTCATCGGTACAGTGGTCAGTCAGTTTGTGTCACTGGTATTGCGGATGCTCATAACGCTATCGGTGGCTGGGGAAACTTGGATGATCAGACACACGCAGGCTTTGGTGTGTCCGGCTGACTTATAATAGCGGGCGCCAGTCGTCGGACCGTCCAGTTCGTGTTGCGTGTTAACTGGCTGGTTCTTGTACTCATGAAATTTGATTATTTGTACTTTTTTTTTTTTTCTTGCTGTGGGTATTGAGCCAGAACTTTGTATTTAACATGCTTTTTCTATTTGTCCGGAAAGTCCCGGTGGCTGCCTCCTCCAGCATGTGTTACTTCGCTTCTCATTCGTGAGTGTTCCTGAGCGTGGTATGTCAGACTCGCTGATTGGTAGTGTTGCTGGTTAGTGAGCGTTAGTGCTAGAAGAGTCCGAGAGGCTCCCAAATGATTGTTGATTGTTTTTCTTTTTTTTTTTTTATTAAAATTTTTTTGGGGCGAAGAGCTTAAGGTTGTTCTCCGGAGACTCTTCGAAGTATCGTAAAGTGATAATCAATCTGTAGTTCCTACGGGGCATGTTTAGGCACTTGAAGACTGTCTTACTTGGAGTATTGAATGGAAAGTTAATGTCAAGGAAGGTAATGATAAACTGGGGAGGGATAAAAAAGACGGTATATAATAATAGTTAACTTTATTTACAAAATGTCAACAAATTGGCGGCGATATCACAGGAAGATCACCATAACGAAACAAAAACTACTCTAAAAAGAAT
This sequence comes from Callinectes sapidus, assembly GCA_020233015.1. Lineage (NCBI taxonomy): Eukaryota > Metazoa > Arthropoda > Malacostraca > Decapoda > Portunidae > Callinectes > Callinectes sapidus. Next base: position 10,134,860 of record CM035183.1, read on the forward strand.
ATTGATAATTAGGCCTTGACAAATAATAAAGGCCTAGACAAATAACACGGCCTATTCTAGTGATAGTAATATATATTGTCTATTTACAAGAGAAAAACAGTTTGAGCTTCATGTTTAAGTTTTTCAGTTACTGTATTGTCTGCATACACAATTTTTCCCCGTCCTCCTTTTTATCAATTGTATTCTTTTTATTAAAGCTCCAAATCAGACGCATTGGACAACACTCCCAACTGTCGTATCAGCAAGATCAGTCTTTCCACTTCTGTTGGTACAAGTAAAACCAACCCTTACGTGGCGTAGTGACCTGGAAGAGGAGAGGACAGGCACGCTCGGCACAACATTATTGGACAAAAAATTATCAGTCCTCCTGGAAGTTTACAGTAAAGAAAAATTACTGAAGACAGAGGACTGTTAAATAAGGACGAGGACACGCAACAGGCAGATTTGCAAGTCTTAACTTGTGATTGTTGAAACGGCTTCTCTTGGTAAAGTGCCGCCACAACAGCAGTCCCGGAGCCCAGCCGCCATACAAGCTCTATCCCGACCTCTCTATACCAATATATCACTACCTACCCTACACATTAATAATTCAGCTGCAAGTACATGACAAGGTTACTACGTGCTGGGAAAAAGTCATTGTCGGGCTAGGGTGATACAAGGACACCCATGTGAAGCCTGTCGGATCTATGAAGACTTCAAAGTCTCTTCCTTCCGTACCTGGAATAGTTCGCATGTGCCAGCTATGCCTCTTCCTCTGCTACTGATCACGATAGGCCGTAAGATGAGGTTCTCAATACCACAGCAAGACCAACCCCAACGCTCGAACTTCGGAAGAGGGAGATATGACGAGTGAAGCTCTGAAGCAGGTGGAGCTCTAGGGGCTGACAACCTGACTGCAGTGCCAACACGCTGGCACTGTATACATGGAAACTGTATATATGTAAAGCTTGTACGGGAGATACTGTTACCCAACCCCTACATTCTCCAGGGACAAGAAAATATAAATCATCATAACAAAGAGGGGGAAGAGGAAGACACAACTGGAGACAAATGAACGCCAAAATACAGCAGAAAGAACCCAAATACACAATGGGAGGAAAAGAGGGAGGATTAGGATACAAGATAGCCTATCATAAATTACCAAGGCAGAGTGGAAGACACGAACTCGTGAATGGACAACTAAAATACGGCGACGAGGTTATTCTTGAAGTCAGTGACCACCACGTCCAGGGAGCGAGAAAGTGCAACGCCAGACACCCAGCCGAACTCCCCGCGCGTGTTGACTCGTGTCCCAAGGTACCTGAAGGCCGGGAGGAAGACAGGAGAGTTAGTTGCAGGTGAGACATGGATGTACTTTAATGTTAGTTAAGTGGCGTGTTATAGTTGGTTGATTGGGTAATAAGTGAAAGTTAAGTGACACGTGACAGTGTAGTTACTAGTCTGCAGGTCTGCCCGAGTTCTGCTTGTTCTGTCAGTAGTAGTATTCATTTATTCTTTAAACCCATATGGCAAAACTAATACAGCCTTGACGCTATATGCCCTGCCGAAATTTATACCTTACAACAATTTGCAGATCGTCCCGCCACTCACTCACCTGATGAACGTGCCGTCAGGCCGGAAGACCTGCACGCGGCCGTTGCCCGAGTCCCCCACCAGCATGAAGCCCTCAGGGTCCACCGCCAGGCACTCTGGGGTCTCGAACTGACTCTTGTTGCGGCCCCGGGTCCCGAACATCAGCACCCGCTCGCCGTTGCTCCCGTCAAACACCTGTGAACACGAAACTTGTGTATTGACGGTGATCAGAAATCTCAATGTTTATGGCCAGAAGTGGGCTTCATATTACATGGCCACGAAAGGGTTATTGAAATAAAAGTTTAAAGTTTATCGAATTAATGTTTTCCTGTTCTTCCCTTAAACTGAGTGAGGGAGAACACATTAGTTGACTTAAGATGATCTGAACAGAGGAATTTGAAGTCATCCTCCTCGCATCTCCCTCACTGTAATCTCTCTCCTCCCTCACTCATCCCCCTTCGGCTTGTCTTTTTCTGTCTCACCTTAATTCTGTGGTTCCCTGCGTCAGCCACGTACACTCGGGAGCCGTCCAGGGAAGCAGCGACTCCAGTAGGCTCATTGAACTCGGTCTTGGTGTAGCGCCTCCCGTCCTGCAGCGTCTCGGAGGATATCACTCCCAGCTCCCGCAAGAACACCCCGTCACTGTCCAGCACCTGCAGCAGCGCCAGGAGAAACGTGTAAATTTAGAATGTTGTATAAGGAGTACCGCTCAACACATTAAAAACGGGCCGGGCACTTCGGTTAATGATGTATGCATCACTAAAGGCATTTCAACATCCTTTAAACACTACGACTATTGGCTAAGGAAAAGAGACACCCACCTGTACTCGGTGATTGCATGTGTCCGCCACGTAGATGTTGCCGTGACGGTCTGTGGTGATGCCCTCAGGAGCAGAGAAGTGACCGAAGCCCTTGCCTTTCCTGCCCAACTGACGGATGAAGTTTCCCTCCGTGTCAAAGACGTGGATGCAGTGTTTCCACTTATCTGGATGAAAGGACATAAGAAAAAATGAGAAGGCTCGAATGGTAAGCAAAGAATATGAAAGAAAATTGCCGGTAAAAAGAGGAGGCAGACAAGAAAAGGAAGAAGAAAAAAGGAATAAAGAGGGAGGAACTATGGAAAGAAACACACAAACAAAAAAGAAATTACACATTAAAAATGACAAGTAAGTAAGACTGCTAAGTTACAAAAGCAGAAAAATTTCAATACCAAGGCTAGGCAGATACAGAACACAGAGAATAGCAGAGTAAAACACAAAGGAACACAAACAAAAACGGGTGAATGGATTTGAAGGAGTTGGGTAAAGGCACAGGTAACCACTAGGACTCGCCTGTAATGAACACCTCCTGGGACACCAAGCTGAAGGCCACCCCTATAGGACACAGGAACTCTCCGTCACCGTGCCCGCGTGATCCAAAGCTGTTGACCTGACGCCCGGTGGGGTCAAACACTTGCACTCTGTCGATTGTGTTGTTAGTTAGAAAAATTGTTGATCGTTTTGTTAGTTGAATTGTTGATTGTGTCGTTAGTTGGATAAATTGTTGCTGTGTCGTTAGTTAGATGAATTGTTGATTGTGTTGTTAATTAAATATATTGTTAAGTTATTATACATAGAATATTAAGACATAAAACAGGTTTGCTCCCCCCAAAGTGTATACAATCATAAGACGGAGACACACCCATATATTACCTGCACGTGTCACTGCCAGTCACAAAGATGTCTGAGGTCCAGGGGCTGATGGCGATCCCTGCTGGCCGCTCCTTGATGTGCCTACTCCACCGCAGCCTGGCCAGAGACCCCTTTCTCCTGCAGATGGCGAGGAAGGAGGATTCTAAGTTAATTCTTAGTTGATTTAAGAGAAAAAAAAAAAACGTTCTTTTATCTAGTTAGTTTAATGGCCCATTCATAGATATCATTGGTATAAAAACATCCTTAAAAACCCACATTAGTGTCTTCATTGTTAGTATCACTTTGTTCTGAGACACGTTATATTTTCTAATACCTAATACCTATTTTCTATAACGAATACATTAGTTTTTTCATTACTTATTATATGTTTTTCAAAGGCATAGTATTATACATCTTTTTTCAATGGCAGATGTCTTTTCCCTCTGACATTTATTGTGTAATTAATTTTCTCCGACACAGTTTTCCTCAGACAAGACACATTCAACTTTTTCTTTTGATTTGCTTACTTATCATTGTCTCTGATGGGTTTTTTTTTTTTTAATTCATTTCTCTATTCATTCTATCTTTTGTTTCTCTCTCTCTCTCTCTCTCTCTCTCTCTCTCTCTCTCTCTCTCTCTCTCTCTCTCTCTCTCTCTCTCTCTCTCTCTCTCTCTCTCTCTCTCTCTCTCTCTCTCTCTCTCTCTCTCTCTCTCTCTCTCTCTCTCTCTCTCTCTCTCTCTCTCTCTCTCTCTCTCCGGAAGCAACTAAGGAAAAAGTTTACCCTATCAAATACGGTGCCCTTTACTACAAGAATCTCAGGTGGTAACATGAGTACTACTGAGGGAACAAGATGGTGGGTGTAGCGTGGTATGGTGTGGTGTGATATGGTATGAACAAGATGGTGGTGGTGGTGACGTGGTGTGGATAAAGTGGTGGGTGTAGCGTGGAGTAAACAAAGTGTGGCGTGGTGTGTTATGAACAAGGCAGTGGATGTGGTGTGGCGTGGTGTGAAGGCGGTGAATGTAACGTGGTGTGAACAAGGTGGTGAGTGGGTGTGGCGTGGTGTTGTGTGTAGCGCCCCCTGCCACTGTATAATATAAGGTTACGAGCCACGAACAGGAAGCTAATGGAAGGTCATAACGTGTTCGCGGTTCGCTACATGTGTTCTGCCTCTCACCTGCCACAGAACTGGTAATTGCTAGTATGATGGGGACTTCAAAAAATGCATACGGAAGCAACATAACGGACCTGAGTGGGAGTTAAACATACGGAAGAAACAAATAATAGACTTTAGAGGAAGTTATGAATCACAAAGTTGTTTTCATGACCTCAGTGATTTAACAAGTATTTCTTAACAGTAACTGGAAAAATGGGTTTTGATGGAAGCTACTGAGATTCATAAGTGTTTTCATTATCAGGGTGACATTTTAACAAGCATCAACATCAGCAATGGAAGAAACACTCAGGAGAAACCAATTAATGATCTCTGCTGGCTTAGAAAATTATTTTTATGAGGGAACAATGTGTTAAAGAATAGCAATAAAGTTGTGTACTAAAATGCATTCAAAGAGATACCAGGTAATGAATGAGAGGTGTTCACTATTTAGTATTCTTATTCTACCTTCTATCTGTCACGGAACAATCAACTATAGGTAGGACGAGGAAAGAAGAAACAAACTGCATACAGAAGATTATAAAGGCACCCAGTAATAGCGGGTCTTCGTGCCTCAAGACAACAAAAGGAACACACCTCTGCCCTACGATCGTAAAAACGTCTACTAATCACAGGTTTTCTCCCTCGCAGGTGAGAATGCGCACCTACAAAACATACTTTAGCTTGCAAATAAGGGAAAGATCACAGGTCATGAAATCCTCTGCGTTTTTCCAGGTAAATTCGTAAATCAGTTAATTACATGTGCTGTTCCTCTCAAGTGGGAACACGCGCCCCGAAACACACGTGGGTTCACAAATAAAGTAATAGAGACGGAAGGTAATAACATGCTTTCCCTTCCCACAGGTGATAAAGTCGCGAAGAGATAATTACAGGTAACAGGTAACCCGAGGCACTCACCTGTACATGAGATTATGGTCCTGAGGCGGCAACTGTCTCTCGTCCTCTTCCTCCTCCCGGGCCTCCTGCGGGTGCTCCTCGGCCTCGGCAGTGGAGGTGGAGGTGCTGAGAGTGAGGGAGGTGGAGTCCAGGGTGACGCGGGGACCCTTGGCGGTGGAGGTCTGCTTCAGGAGCCTCATCAGTGTGGCATGAAAGTCCCCGGCCTCCTGCAGCTGTGGGAGGAAGGTGTGTTATGTTATGGAGGGTGTACAGGTGTTGCTTGGCTTGTACTGTAGTGATTTGTTCCTGTTCCTGGTTTTGTTTGGTGATGAGAGGAATGCTATTGTTTCTATTGGTATTGATGAATTAGCGATGGTAACAAAAATTACAACAACAACAACCACCATTCAGCAAACCAAGAGACAAACAAAAACATGAAACCAATCACTTGATCTACTTCAGTGTCATCTGAGGCCACTTACAAGGAAAAAGAAAGATGTAAACTAATACTTTTACAACCCCCCCCCCAAAAAAAAGAAAGATGTAAACTAATACTTTTACAACCCCCCCCCCAAAAAAAAAATAAAAGTGGCATTGAATGAATAGTAACAAACTCGTAGCGTCCTTCAGAAGTAAACAAACAAACACAAACAAACAAATATATCACTGAATCTCATTGCAATTCACTTTATTTATTTTTTTTTTCGTAGAGGCGTGGTACTAATACTTATAAACTCACTTATGTATCTTGGACACTGAAATAACAAGTTCCTGAGTGTTTTTATTCGAGAGAGAGAGAGAGAGAGAGAGAGAGAGAGAGAGAGAGAGAGAGAGAGAGAGAGAGAGAGAGAGAGAGAGAGAGAGAGAGAGAGGTTCGATTGAGGAACAAAAATGAGGCTTTATAGGTAAAATTTCTACAGGTGCATTTCAACAGGTCAAAATTCTACAGGTGAGGGTCAAGAGAAAGGTTTTACAGACAAGGATGGACAGGTGAGGGGCGTGTTACCTGTGTGGAGTAAGGGTGGTCGTCTGTGAGGGCTTGTTCCAACTCCTGGCTGAGGGTGTGGGCCTGTTGCTGCCTCTCCTTCCTCATCTCCTGAACCTACCGGGAGGGAGTGTCAAGCTGGTGTACTCCCTGCTCTCCTCTCACTCACACACACACACTAG
>CM035183.1:10143819-10148819 GCA_020233015.1 Callinectes sapidus
GTCCTTCGGGTCACCTTCAGGAAATCCACCCACACCTTACTCCTCGTCGTCAACGCCTTTACTAGCTTCTCACGCCCACGCCACCACACGCCCACCGTACGCTTCCACGCCCGCACCCGCCCACTGCACGCCCTGACACGCCCGCACATCTCTACCTTAACACGCGCGTACTTACCTAACAAAGCATACTTAATAAAAATCAAGCTGAGTCATCGTTGATATTATTATTCTGTGTGTGTGTGTGTGTGTGTGTGTGTGTGTGTGTGTGTGTGTGTGGGTGGGTGGGTGGGTGGGTGTGTGTGTGTGTGTGTGTTGTCATCTTACACATTTGAGTTATCATGTTTCAACACACACACACACACACACACACACACACACACACACACACACACCCATGACTACCGGAATGACTTGACTAACTTGACTTACACGTGAGCTGTTTATACCTTTGGCTGAATTTATTACTGACCTAAAGACAAATGACATACGTACATACATACATACATACATACATACATACATACATACATGCATACATACATACATACATACATACATGGAAGGAAAGACCGACCGACTGAAGGTACATTGGATGGTACAGTGGAATCACGTGCGCTCTGGGGACCTTGAGATCGTACGGCGCATGGGTTCGAATCCTGGCCATGGTTCGAGGGGAGATTGGGCATCCACTCGGGGTAACGGTTCCGAAAAGGATGGGCTTTCAGATAGGAGGTCTCCATTCGCTGGTCTCCTTTAGCCCATAAATTCCCGTAGTAAGTCCACGTTGTATAAATAAAAAAATACAAATCGAAACTGAGTGAGACTGACAACAATAAATGAATAAACAAATAGATAAATAAATCTCATGAATGACTGAATAACTGATAACAGACATAGAAAACTGACTGATTTACTGATTGAATGACTGAATAACTGACTGACTGGACTGAAAACTACAAAAATGACTGACAATACAAGACAATACAAGAAACACTAACATGAAAAAGTTGAATAAATGTTCTTGAAAAATCCACGTTGATAAAAGACAAACATACAAACAGGTTAACTCGAACCCAGTTATCAATTCAAAGCGAACTGAAACAATGCTCCTTAACTATATACTTTGAACTTGAACCTGTATTTTCTTTGGTCCAAACACAACTTTTCACTAACCCACTAGGAACTCGGAAGCTTTTAGTCCTCCCAGTCAAGTCTTATATACCGACTGAGAACTTGCTAGCGAAATACATGCTCTTTTAAGACTCCTGAAGCATGGAAGTGACGGAAGCACGTGACGAACACCAGCCAATCAAAACTCGACGTCAAGTTCCTCTGGCTTCTCATTGGTGCAGGTTATTCTTTCAGTTCCTGGAGGTGACGCAGCATCCTCCAATCACAACCTCGCTCTGTGGCCATCGCGGTTTCTGATTGGTGCTTGTTGCTGTGATGATAAGCTCCTTCCTGCTGCTGCTGCTGCCTCTAGTTCCGGGAGATGCGAGAGGCTGTGATGTCCTTAGGTAACCCGCACACGCACACACACACACACACACACACACACACACACTTTAAAATTCCGTCTGTCAGGGAGTTTCGGCTCGACAGACCGTGCCATTACCTGCATTACGTTTTTTTTTTTGCATGTGAATTTTTTCTCATGGCAATAAATCTTCCTTCCTTCCTTATTTACTTACTCACTTACTCACTCACTCACTCACACACACACACACACACACACACACACACACACACACACACCAAACAGTTTCTGGCATACAAATCATTCTTTTCTTCTTTTCTTACACACATTGTTCTCTCATAAAGATAATTTTCTAAGCTCACGGAGATTATGACTTACCTTCTCAAGAGTGTTTCTTTTGCTGCTGATACTGGACACTTGTTAAACTATCACTGTGAAAATGAAAACCCCTCATGAACCTTAATAACTTTCCATCAGAGCCTGTTTCTCCAAGCACTGGCGCGGAATGCTTGTTAAACTATCTTGTGAAAACACCTTTGTAAATCATAACAACTTTCACAGATTCCCGTTATGTTTCTTCTGTTACTCGTGCAGAATATTTGCTGAAAAGATTATTGATTATGAAAGCACCGTAATAGACCATAACAACTCACATTTAATCCTACTTCTCTTGTCACTGACGCAGATCCTTATTAAACTGCCATTGAAATCATGAAAAAAAAAAAACACTCTTTAAAACTCTGATCACTCCCAATAGCACCTCTTGAATGATATCCATTATAAGTGAAAAGAAAACACCAAATATTTTAGAATTTTGTATCACTTTATGAACTACAGTCATTTCCACAATATAATAAATGCCGTATTCTGCAACGAGGAGACATGCGAGTTTTCAAGTCGATCAGTAAAATAAAGTTTAAAGCCTATATTCAGAAACACTTTGCTTTCTCTCACTACGACGATTTTCCAAGGCTACAAATATGGTTAGTGAAGTTTTCAGGAGTGTTTCTTCACTTCATAATGTAGAAATCTTGCCACTCTATATCTAGAACCAAAAAAAATACCTTATAAATTCACGAAAATTTAAATAACGCCTTTTAGAAATAATGAAGCAAAGACGTGTTTAAGAATACGAGCTCAAGGTTCACTGTAAGCTTAAGGTTCACTGTAAGCTCGTGTTTCCATGGGTTTTTCCAGGTAGGGGCAAGCAAACACTGTCCTCCTTGAGCAAGCCGGGGCGGGAGGGGTGTGAAAGGTCATACCCTCACCCCTAGATCTGATGGTGTGCTCTAATCTCTCACTGGAAGGGTTAAGCTCCATGGTGGTCACGAGTCCTGCACGTGATTCATAAGACTGGTGAATCGAGGCTGAATTAATAACACACACACACATACACACACACACACACACACACGTATTATTTATACATTTTTATTTATTTATCTACTTTTTCGTTATGAGGCATGAGTCACATTCCTATCTCTCTCTCTCTCTCTCTCTCTCTCTCTCTCTCTCTCTCTCTCTCTCTCTCTCTCTCTCTCTCTCTCTCTCATTACAGTAAGTCCGCCATAAGTGTTATCATGAAAAGTTTCCCAGCCTTCCCTACTCAGCAAACGGTCACTGTCACCGCTATGCATACATTATAACGTTATAGTTGTGGAACTCTTAACCGTAACCACCACCGCAGCTCACACAAGGAAAGGGGGGGGGGGAGGGGAAATAAGGGCAAACTCACTGCTGCTTTAGTCCATAGAGTTACCGTATTTATGGCACCGTAGGATGTACAGTTTCCTCGGGTCGCTTCCTAAAGGTTGAGAGTTCGATCCTGACTCGCGGCAGTTGGTGAGAGGCGGCGGTTTCTCGTAAGTCAATTTCCAAAGCTTTTAATTTGTTTTCTCTGTCAGTGAAGGTAGTAACTCTGACATAACAGTGGCAGTGATGATAATTCCAACATAACTCCAGCATAAAGCGGAGGATATAATTCTGACTCACAATTCTATCTGTCAGTAAAGATAGTAACTCTGACATAACAGCGGCAGTGATGATAATTCCAAGATAACTCCAGCATAAAGCGGAGGATATAATTCCGACTCACAGTTGCAATGCTGTATACTTTTCCTAGCCTGGTGTTTCCTGCCGCTCCTGACGAAGTGCCGGAAGGAAGCCCCACACCACAGGAGAGTGACGTGCAAGTAGTGTTATGCCCAGCGGCGGTGTGATGTGTTGGCGGCAGCGGCGGTACAGGCGTGACTCAACGTGCTCGCGTAACGCATGGCCACACTACCTTCATGGCCACGCTCTCTTCCCCCCCCCCCCACCCCTCCCACCCGTCCCAAAGAAATACGAAGGTGAGCATGTCTGTCCAGCGCCGTGCCTACTGGGAATTTCAGCCTGGGTCACATGAGAGCGTTGCCTCCCACCGCCGGGAAACTGCCGTGAAACAATATTGAACTCTCGACCTTTCCTTCCCGAGGCGACCAGTGGACCTTGCAGCAACTCAACACACAGGAGTCGAAGGTGGTGTGGACTTATTTTCTCATTTCACAACTGGACGCAAATGACAGAAGTAAAGCAGATGGTACAAGAAAAAAAAAGGTGAAAAAAAGACATTTCTCTACACACAAGAGAAAAACAGAGACGGTTAATCTCAAAACCAGAATCCACGAACAAATTTCAGTCACTACATCTTTCAACACACTGGCGGACATTCCCATTAAATTCAAGGAAGGGATTCACAGTCCTGGCGGTCCACTACTCTCCTCTTACGACACGAAGGGAGCAGGGTGGCAGTGTTTTCCAAGGCAGTAGCGGTGTGTGCAAGCAATTCGTCCCCTCGCTACATAAACACTCGGATCCCCAAAACGGCCTTTACTAATACTTTCGGTGTCTTTCTTGCATAATTCGCAATGACGCACATGCTCATTTCGGTGGAGTAAGTGAGGGGGAAATACTCGTAAACCTGCACCACACAACACCTCCAGCCACGAGACGCAACACGTGCTTATATTATACCATCTGACTGATACACGTTCTCGCTCAGCACTACGCCACATGACACACTTGTAACGCTAAGACTAAAAAGACAAAAAGAATCGACTACTTCATATCACTCAGTTGTTTAGAATATATGCATTTTATTCTTTACGTTTCCATGAGGATATGATGAAACGCATAGTTCCCGACCATTAAAACCTTGAAATTTATGTTCTTTCGCTTTCCATTTGTATTATTTATTCATTTTCTTTCCTGCGCATGACTTCATCTGGGAATTATCAACTCTCGCAATGTACTGAAGGATATGGTGGAACTTCGACTTCGTAACCATTTAAAAAATCCTTGAAATTTACATATTTTCCTGCGCCTTTCCCTTATTTTCCTTCCGCGTGTGACTTCCTCTGTATACAATCGACTATAGGGGGACATTACCATCAGTATTGCACCGAAGGATGTGATGAAACGTCGACTTCCTTCCTATTACTAACTGTGCAACTTCGTCAGGAAATGTTGAGCAGCTCCCTGGCAT
>CM035183.1:10151319-10156319 GCA_020233015.1 Callinectes sapidus
TTTATCTTTCCTCTTTTTACTTATCCAGTTTGCACTTTACATTTTCTTTCGTTCAACGCCTTTCCTCCCCTCTTCCGTATCTCTTACTTATTCGCTTCTTTCCATCTCCTTTCTTAGCATCTTCCTCTTCCCTCCTTCGCTCCTCATCCTCCCATTCCCTTTCACTTTCTTTTCATTATTTGCACACCATCATCTACCTGCTAATTTCACCTTCACTAAATACTTTATTCATTGGATATCTTTTTTAACGTGTTGGATATTGTTTTCTATATTGAGGAGACAAAATTGTTTGGTATATTTGTTTGGTTAAGAAATAAGTAAGTTTAATGAATTGTGTGATGCAGACGGACAGATGGGCAGAGTTTTATGTGAAATTTGATGCAAAAATTATATGTGTAATGTGAAAAAGAAAAAAATAATGAAAGGCAAATATTCAATTGAAAAAGAGAGGAGTTAATAATTCAGAATGACAGATTGCTAAACAGAGAGCAAGATTAACAAGACGAAGACTGACAGGTATGTATTGGTGTGAGACAAAAACGAGTGAGAAAAAATATATATATGGGAAAAAAATAAAGGTAGAAGTGAGGCAGGTAACGATAAAGAAAAAAAGAAGCACGCAGCCAGGTGAATACAATGGAGTCACTCAGATAAAAAAAAAATATTAAGATGTATCAATGCAAGCAAACACCTTGAAAAACAAACAGACAGAAGACAGACAGGCATATAGATATACACCGGCAAACAAAAGATACAGAGAGAGAGAGAGAGAAGGGACTCAAGGACAAAAACAAAAGACAAGCACACAACTCAAGGTTAATTGGAGGACACATGATAAAGAAAAACAATAAAGAAAAAGTGGCACAAACAATGGAGGGAGAGATAGGGGGAGGGAGAGCGGGGGAGAGAGAGGGAGGGAGAGAGAGACCAAGGAAAGACAGAAAAACAAAGAGAAGAAAAGCAAGAAGTAAGTATACGATTGAATAAAGAAATATATTTAAAAAATACATAAAAAGAGGGAATAGATAAGAAATCGTACAAACAATGCAAAATAAAGTCAATAAACAGTTGAGAGAGAGAGAGAGAGAGAGAGAGAGAGAGAGAGAGAGAGAGAGAGAGAGAGAGAGAGAGAGAGAGAAAGCAATATGCGAACATCAAAGCTCGAAATAGAACAAGGAATAAAGAAACTCGAGATAAAAGTGGGAAAACCGATGGAAGTAAAGAGGAAAGCCATCATACAAGCTAGAAACAAGACAAAACAAAGTAGTTAAGGCCTGATCACACAATCGAGCAGTGACAGACGAGCAAAGACTGTTACCATACCACTACCTAATACACAAGGTGGTGCCAGTCAGAGTGGTGCGAACAGAAGGGATGTCTGAAGCAGAGAGACAATGAGTAAACGAACGAGCAGGTGGCGGAGGGTTCAATGGAGAGAAACTTGAGAGAGAGAGAGAGACTGTTTCATCTTTTATTAAGGTGGAAATAGTTCACCAGTAATTAAAGACTGTTTTCCTGGTTAATTACGAAGAAACATAGTTAATCTTTCACTATAGACGACTGGAGAGATACTTGAGAGGGTGACTTCACCTTTTATTAATGTAAGAATATCATTAACCAGTAACTACAGCATCTCAAGACTGTTTTCCTATTTAATTACGAAAAAATGCTGTTAATCTGTCACTAGAGATGATGAGTTTGCAAGATTGTTTTATCCTTCAGATTATGCAGAAATACCGTTGATCTGTAGCCTACTAGTCACGAAGTGATTGTCATTTGATGCTTTAATGAGTTTTCAAGACTATCAATTCCTTAGGTTATGTAGAAATACTGTTAATCTGTTACTAGTGATTATTTAACGGAATCCCAAGATGGTTTCTCCTGCGTACAACTATTGTTAGGAACGATTTGATGAGTTTAGGACTGTTTCTCCTGTTGACAACGTAGAAATTGTTAACCTGCCACATATTAGACGGGTTCAAAAGACTGTATTTCCTGTTAGAAACATTATTAATCTCTCATCAAAACTTTAAAAACACTGACGGCTCGAGGGAGACAGAAAATTATCATCATTCCCGTTAAGAACAAGATTAGTTATTAGGAAAAAGGAAAGTAGAGAAGGAATCTTTAGAGAGAATAAATACAAGAAAATTTACAAGAAAAAGGAATGTTTTAGAAAGAATAAAAAACAAAAAAACAAGAAAATTAACAAGGAAGAAGAAGAATTATTTAGAAAGAATAAAAACAAGAAAATTTACAAGGAAGAAGAATATGAAGAAACATGTCAGAAAAAAAATAAAAAGTAGCGGTGGAGGAGACGAGGCTGATAGGGAAGGCAGTGGGGAGTGAGGTTGTTTGAGACCTTCACTATACAAGGGAGGCGACGTTAAGGACAATAGGGAGGAGGGTAAGTCACAACGCCCTTCTTCTCGTCCTCCTATGCATGCTAACAACTCAAATCTCCCCCCTCCCCACTATTCCTCCCCAACCTTACATGGGAGATTCCAGAGTCACCCCTTACTACTCCGCCCCTTCAACTCTTATTCCTCTTCTCCCTTGTTTTATTCATCTTCCTCTCTTCTTCCTTACTTATCAACCCTTTTTGGGGGTGTTTTTCTGTTTTTTTTCTTTTTCCTGGGTTTCCTTCTTTTTTCTTCATCTCTCGCTCTCTCTCTCTCTCTCTCTCTCTCTCTCTCTCTCTCTCTCTCTCTCTCTCTCTCTCTCTCTCTCTCTCTCTCTCTCTCTCTCTGTATTTAATTAGTCAGTCATTAATTCTCCCCCTCCTTCAGTTTCTTCTTCCTTCCTTCTTTCCTTTATTCCTTCCATTTTTATTTCCCTTATCTTTATTCTTCCCCTTTTATCAGTTTCCTCTTCTTTGCTTCTCCCTTCATATTGCTATTTTTTCCTACATTTTTTTTTATCCATCCATCTCTCCACTTATTATTTTTCTTTCTACTTCCCTGTCTCTATCATATTTTCTCAAGTTTCCCTCCTCAAATCTGCCTTTTTATGTGTATATATTTAATTTCTTACTTCTCCATCCTCTGTATTCCCCATCCACAGTATAATCATTCAGTAATTACTCACATCCCTTCTTTATTCCTCTTATTATTGTTCATTATTATTACTGAATTTACATCATCCCTAATTCAGTGTAATATCTTTCTTTTTTCTATCCTTTCGTTATTAGATTTCCATGAAAATTATTTTTTGGTGTAAGGTATGATAGTTTTTGTTTCTTTTATCTCCTACCTCGCTACTAGAAAGATCCGGTTATCTATCTATCTATTCATCTATCCTAAAATATTCTCGTACAAATGAATAAGTCCATTACTGTTCGTTCTTAGTGTACCCTCTCTCTCTCTCTCTCTCTCTCTCTCTCTCTCTCTCTCTCTCTCTCTCTCTCTCTCTCTCTCTCTCTCTCTCTCTCTCTCTCTCTCTCCCCCAACCAACCTTCCACTAATGCAAAACAGTCCTCCCGCACATTCTAAACACCTGCTCACATTCCCCTCACCTTAGTATCATCACCTGGCTACTTACACCTGCTCATTAACACACCTCAACACCCCAAAGATAGAATAAGACACACTTGACTAATACTGAGTGAGTGGGTGAGATCTGTGTTGTTATTATAGTTTCTCGTATACATAATGTGGCTCCAGTGTGGTGAATGTATTAGTTAGGTAATAGTTTGTGGTGCTACAGACAGAGAAGGGCTGGTGGACTGCTTGATGGTAATGTATGTTGTCCTTGGTTGTGTGTTTTCCATAATTTGTTGGTTTGTGAAATAGTCTGATTTGTTGTTTCAGAATAGTCTTTTTTTTTTTATGGCCCAGAGCAACAAAAACAATGAAAATAAACCTCCCACTGATTTGCCAGTTCCCTTACAGGTCAAAAGACTTAGCCCAAAACCAGGGAAAAATGTCTTGAAACCTCCCTCTTCAATAAATTCAAGTCATATGGAGTTGGAAATATAAAAGCAGGTAGGGAGTTCCAGAGTTTATCAGAGAAATGAATGAATGACTGGGAGAACAGGTTAATTCTCGCATTGAGAGTTGGACAGAATAAAGGTGAGATGAAGAAGAAAGTCTTGTGTGGTGAGGCCGCAAGAAGAGGGGAGGAATGCAGTTAGCATGTTATTAAAAAGATTTGGTTTTAGGACGAAGGAAAATAGAGAACATTTGAAGAAGAATGGAAACAGAAGGAAATTTACAAGGAACAAGTATTTGAAGAAACAGAAGAGAAGTAAACTGAAGATACAGATTATTACGTTTTGATGAGAATATTCTTGAGATGAAGGCTAACCAGAATGAAGAGTACAAAGAAAGGGAAGGGAAGGGAAGAGAAGAGAGACAATAATAGAGAAGCACGTACATAAGAGGAAGAAGACGGGAAAGACCTCGTACAAGATGACTGCCGCTCCTGTATCATTAGCTTTTGTGTCATTATGATCCGCTTCGTCACGGGGACTCCATATTGGCTTTGTATTGCTTCGTGTAGTTGTGAGCTGAAGTGAGGTAACGTTCTGCATTCACCTTCACTGTATTTTGATGCTCTTTTACCTTATGCAATCTGATCTCAGTGTGTAAGTTGGTTGGTTTTGTAAGGCCGTTGACAAGGCAGAGGATTTAAGACTGAGGGTATGTGTTATGTGAGTTGGAAGGAGATGCACAGTGTTACTCAGTTTCTGAATACAGTGATCATATTTCACCCGTCCTGCTGTTGATTGAGTTTTTATTTATATTTTTTTTTGGGGGGGGAGTCGAGGGAGGAGGATTAAATTGATAAAACAGTCATGATTACGAACGACTGCACAAAAAAAAACATTAAAAGAGTGTTAACCTAAAAAAATGTAAATGACACTAATATTAAAACCACATACTGTATCAAGTTATAGTTAGCTTCAACTTATGAATTTAGATACCGAACAAATGTTACAAAGGTTTCAATACCCAAGGTGCGTCACAGGGTTCTCTAATTACCCTAAAAAATACAAATAA
>CM035183.1:10161319-10163856 GCA_020233015.1 Callinectes sapidus
CTCTTTGGAAGCAAGGTGGAGACGCGCCCAAAAGAATTTCCTAGAGTCCTGTGATTCCCCGCTCCTCAAGTGAGTGTGTGTGTGTGTGTGTGTGTGTGTGTGTGTGTGTGTGTGTATACGTACGCGCGCTGTTCTTTCCCTTCCGAATTTTAATCGTTATATCTTGTTTTCAGGTCTTGTTCTTGATTTCTTTCCTCCTTTTTTTTTTCTTTTACCAGACGTTCGTTCTAATCTCTTTTTTCATTCTTTTTTTTTTTTTATGTTGGAGGAGAAACCTTCCTACTTTTAACCTGTGTCTTGCTTTTAGATTACACTAACTTATTATGAACATTCTCATCAGGACAACAAGAGCTGCTAGTATTTGTTCCTCATTTGCGTTCCATTAAGTGTTCAGCATCCACATTTGTCATCTTTCTTTATCCTGTGCGTCCACTTAGTCACTACAACCGTTCTCGTAAAGACTGTTACATCTGCTGGGATTTGTTTTTCATCTGTGTTCCATTGTGCACTGATAAAACTTTCAATATCCACATTCATCTTCACTCGTCATCCATCATCCTCGCTTACCCTTAATCATATAAGTGATTACATACTGTCTCATAAAGGCTGTTATATTTATTATTGGTTGTTCCTCACTTGTATTCCATTGTGTATCGATAAAACTTTCAATATCCACATTCATCTTCATTGGCCATTTATCATGGTTGCTTATCCTTAACCTTATAACAAGTGATCTTAAAGCGCTCTAGTTGCGCCCTCTTTCAACCCACGCCTCGATTTCCGCATCTTCTTTCATCTCCGCTTCCATTCCTTTGGTAACCGATCCTTGACCACTGCATCTTGACCTGCAGGTGGCCCAGGTGCTTTAGGTAAGTAGGGGGGCTGAGGCTACTAACACCAAAGCGGGGGAGGCGATGTGGGTGAGGGAGGCAGCAGGTGGGAGGGGTTCAAACCTGCTTCCGCATGAGTCATTTAGCGGACAGTGACCCCCACCCTGTAAATTCCTCTGTCACCTGCTCCTCAAGCCCATAGTTCACCAAGCGGCTCAGGTGTCTCTCAAAGGAGCAGGTTAATGACAAGTTCCATAGGTAAAGCCGCTCACCGTCTGGCAGCGCGGTACAGGTTCACCTTGAAACTTGGCTGGAGGGAAAGTAGCGGAGAATACTGTTTGCGAGGCCTTCGTACGAGTGTTTAGCAGTGTACGATAATGACATAAGAACATATCACTTTAACTACGTAAGAGAAGCTACCACAAACCCATAGGCCTATCCATAACACTCCTCGTATAATACATGTCCATCTTTCATCCCTATTCTTAAAGTTTGTAGAATCTGAAACTCTTTGCTGACTGTATTAAGTAAAACATATAGAATTTAGAGGTCAGAGGATATTGGTGGATTTCAAGCGTGGTGTAAAGTGAAGATTGAGAGGTGAGTGCTGGTATTAGTGTAAGAATCTCCTAACTTGGTCAAGGGGAAGGTGTTTGCGTGGGTAGTGCGTGGTGTGACAACTGTCCAGTGAACTCCGGCAGTCAGCACACGGCGGCATTGTCCTCGCTCGAGAGTCAGGGGGCGCGTCACTCATGCAGAAAAGTTATGTTTGGATACATTTATATGGAGAATAACAGACAGTCTTTGTGGTAATTTAATTAAAGAACAGCAATCCCATATCAATTAGAATACATGTGACTCTTTCGCTTACAATATACACAAAACATGATTGCAAACATCCATATCCTCCCTAGAAGCAACTGTACATTATATCTTGTAAACTTTTATTTTTTATATAGTTTTTTTCTCTAATATGGTGTAATAATGTGACCGCTATCCCACCAAGCCACCACGTCCCTCATAAGCACCAGAAACCGCATCTTATATCTTTCCTCTTTATACTTAGCTGTTCTCGAGTGCTACAGTGCAACGCAAAGAAGCTAAACATCCTGGTAAGGTCGTGTAAATGTCTGTTGCCATCTACAACTAAGTCCTCATCTTGCGAGAAGTTATCCCAAGGTCTATCGTTGCTTGACACTCCTACAATGTAAAGTCTTGTAAAATATCCTGCGACAGTCTATTGTTCTTTGATATTTCTCGCAATTCTTTTCAAAATCTACTGCAGTCTCTCTCTATGGCCTGTTAGTCGAACTGTCTTGTAATCTTTTCGCATAATCTCATAAGACCTGTTGCTTCTTGAAATCCTTGTAATCTTACGGAAAGTTCTCCTCCCTTTATACAACTCCTTAGGTAATCTTATCAAATCTCTCCCTACGGTCTGCAACTCCTTCAAACCCTTGTAATCTTGTAAACAATCCTACTCGGTATCATTTCTCCTCGTAATCCCCTATGAATATTCCTCCTAAGGTATGTTACCCCTTAAAATCCCCCGTAACTCCTTAAACCCCCTTCAGTACAGGAATACATTTTTATCATGAGTTTTGAGTGCGATCATCATCATCATATCTTATCGCAATAGAACTGTATCCATTTGATGGCATTTTCATTTGCATCCTTAAGGTCTTGGTCGGAGCAGTGGGGTCCCAT
>CM035183.1:10172347-10184847 GCA_020233015.1 Callinectes sapidus
CACCTAACCTCGTGAGCTTCATTAGGTTATGTTTTTATCCTCTCGTGGTTTCCCTAAGAGCTGCGTTGCCCCTTCTGGAAAGTTGAGGCAGGATCCCGGAAGACATCTGGTGGCGGAGGAGTCGAAGTGAGTTAGTGCCTCTCTTCTCAAGGTCCTCCTGCAAGTCTTTGGTAATCCCCGGGACTCGGGTTCTCGTAATGACGTTAGTTCTTCACCCTTGCATTCTGCTTTCATGTGAGGTTTCCAGTTTCAGTCAACCACCTCGTGACTCGCACGTAGTTGCTTCAGTAATTTGATTCTAGTTTGATAATCTTCTCTTTTAAGGTTTAAGTGTTTTATTAATTCCTTTATCTTTCGGTGTGGTTTTGTGTGTCATCCGCCTTCTGAATACTTAGAGTTTTTTTTCTTCTTCTTTTTTTTTTACTCGTCTGTGTGTGTTCTTCGATGTTATATTTGAAATTCCAGAACTTTTTTCTTCACTGTAGAGTAATTAATCGTTTTCTTTTATGGTGTGGTTCTCTGTGTCATCTACCTTCTCAATACTTGGTGGTTGATTTTTTTTTTTTTTTTGGTCGTCTGTGTATGTTCTTCTATGTCATATATCAAATTTCAGAAACATCTTACCTCACTTCTTTTATGATGTTCTTTTCTAATGTAGGGATTATATATCATTCATCTTACAAAAGCTACACAATTAAGTATTTTCTTTCTCCTATCTTTGTATTTTTTTTCTATACGTATCTTTATTTTGCTATAAAGTTTGGATTTAAAAAATTTCCCTTGAGTTTATAGTACTTTTACTCCTGTTCCATTTATTTCACGCATGTATAGTATATGGTTGAGTCATTTTCTTGCACTGTTGTTTTTCATTCCCATGTATTCCTTAGTTGCAGTTTAATCGACGGAGCAAAATCATATAACGAGGAAGCCTTTCCTGGAATATGAACAATCACGGTAATAACACTAGTAACAAAAAATATCAGTGTCCAATTACACGTCAAGAATGTAGCACCTTGATAACTGCGCACCTGGATCATAACAACACTTAATTACACACTAACACGCAGACAGCAACACAGCTCGTACACGCCGCAACAACACCCGTCTTAATTACATTTACTTGGACGAACACGGGGACAATAACACCTGTAATTATGCCCCTGGACAAGAACACCTGCCCAACGAAGCATTTGCAACATCCTCTCCTGCGTTAATAATTTGCACCACCGCTAATTCCACAGAAAACTAGCACAACACACGCAATGAGAACAGCAAGTCTAATAACACACCTGCATACAAGACAACAGCACCTGATCAATGCTCAACACTGAAACTCTGGAAATCTGGAACTCCCTCCCTGCTTCTGTATTTCCAACTTCCTATGACTTGATTTTAAGAAGGATAATAGATATATAAGTCATAGAAACGAGAAAACATAGAAACAGTTAGGGATTTCACGAATTAACCTGTACGAACACACGAATTGAAAAAAACAAAACAAACACTGAGGTAAGAAAAATCAGTGGCTTCTTACGATAGCTTTCCTTCTGGGACATCCACCTCTCGCCCCCTTCACAGTTCTTTTCTGCTTATCGGTGCAGTAGAACTAACATTCACCTCTATGGGAAGGCCACTCGGCTAAATCACCGCCTCATTCGTCTTGTCGAGTCTGGCGTCCAGCCCGATGATGAGAAAGAAGGGAAAAATGGAGGGGAATGACCTGAGGAAGATGAACAAAGAGGAAGACGTGGGGCAGCAGGATGTGTTTTCGAGATTACCTGATAATAGAATAGAAGAAAAAATAGATTAGAAGGAAATAGAAGAGAAGAGAAGAGATAAGAAGAAAAGAGAAGAGAACAAAAGACAATGAGTGTTTTAAAGTACCTGATAATAAGATAGAATAGAAGGAATGGGGGAAAGATGATGAGTAGCAGGAGGAGATAGAGGAAGAAGGAAATAGAAGAATATGAATGTTGGAGAGTACCTGATAGTAGAAGAGAAGAAGAAAATAGGAGAGAATATAAGGAAATAGAAGGGAAAAAAGAGAGTAGAAGAGAAGAAAAGAATAGAAGAGAATAGAAGAGAATAGAATAAAAGAAAATGAATGTTTGAAAGTACCTGATGGTAGAATAGAATAGGAAGAATTGGGGGGAGATGGTGACCAGCAGGGGAGGCAGGAGGAAGGAGGTAGAAGAGGATAAGGAAGAAACAGAAGGAGAAATGGGAGGAGGGGAAGTAGGAAAAGGAGGAATATGAAATTAGGAAGTAACAGAAAGCCTTTAAGGAGAAGGAGGAGGAGGAGGAGGAGGAACGGAAGGAGAAATATGACTACGAGGAGGAAGATGGAGACGAACATAAGAGTAGCAAGTTGCAGACGTCTTTGTCACAAGAGGAGGAGGAGGAGGAGAAGGAGGAGGAGGAGGAGGAGGAGGAGGAGGAGGAGGAGGAGGAGGAGGAGGAGGAGGAGGAGGAGGAGGAGGAGGAGAGTGGGAAGGAGCAGAAAGCCTTGTCGCATATAACTAGGTTACCTGTTTTAGTAGGGAGTTGTGGAGCTCTTCACTACTTCTGGTATGAGAAGACGACACAAATATAAAGAGGAGGAGGAGGAGGAGCAGGAAGAAGAAGAAGAGGAAGAGGAAGAGGAAGGGGAAGATGAGGCATAACTAAAACGAATAAACAGATAAAAAAAAAAGATTCAAGTTAAGAAGTAGAAAAAAAGAAGAGATCAAATTAAAAAGAAGCAGAACTAAAACAGAAAAAAATAGATTAAAGAATACATATACAAGTTAGGAAAATAAGTAAGAAAAAGGCAAAGATCCAATGGAAAAGAGGCAGAACTAAAACAAATAAATAGATAAAGAAAAAAAATACAAGAAGTAAAAATAAAAAAAAGAGAGAGAGAGAGAGAGAGAGAGATAGAAGGGAGATCAAATGGAAAACGGAGTAACGGAATAAAGCGGGGAAAGAGAAAATATACACAACAATAGGGCCATGATTGCCAGCCACCGTAAGAACCAGGATGTATTTTGCAATCCGCGAGGTATTGAAGCTCCAACACACATCCCGCACCACTTAATACACCGCACGATTTCTGTCCCCGGAAAGAGAGAGAGAGAGAGAGAGAGAGAGAGAGAGAGAGAGAGAGAGAGAGAGAGAGAGAGAGAGAGAGAGTGTAGCGTGACAAAACCAAGTAAGGAATAGTGAGATTATATTCATTTAAAGATAGTCCAATAAATTGCTCACTTTCTCACAACTGAAGACTGCACGTGATTTATCTCTCTCTCTCTCTCTCTCTCTCTCTCTCTCTCTCTCTCTCTCTCTCTTCTCTCTCTCTCTCTCTCTCTCTCTCTCATGCACCATTTCACAATTAACTGTTCATGGTACCAATTTCACGAGGCTCTTTTAGCTTTGGTTTCTACACAGCAAGAGAGGGTGCGGAAATATCACCACTTCCCATTTTTCAAAGTTAAAAATAGTCTATCACTAATATCAGACACTTTTCTTGGACGTATCCTTTTAATATGATAATGGAGATGAAATGTGATAGATAACCTTGATACAGCAATAAATAAAACGTTGATTGTGTAATGACAGGAAAGCACTTAATAAACGTTAATCATTCAAAACATCTACTTTCCTTGCTCAAGGTTACCCTAGACTCAATTTCTAATATAGTACAAAAGAAGGAACTTGATACACCAGATGGAACAGTTAAAACATACGAGAACTGAGATTATTTAAGTTACTCATAAAACTCTTCTTGTTTTCTGTGATCGATTGGATGCAAATATTAGAGGCAGACCACAACTATGCAATGAACAAGACATGAGCATTCAGTAGCGGTGTTAAGTCCCCATTACGTCTTTTTATATCAATCTTAGAGTCTTCTCACCTTTAATTAACCCCTTCAGTACCGGGATACATTTTTACCACGAGTTTGGGTGTGATTAGGTGATTTTATTGACATTAGGAAGGGTCTATGGAGGTCAGAAGATTAATAGCCAGAGACTGTACTATTTTGATCCCCACACAAGTCTTTGAAGGTGTATAAAATCGAGAAAAATTATAAGCAGAGTAAATATGAAAATGCGTCTCTGTACTGAGGGGGTTAACTCTTTTAACAACGTGGCATCGATTTCTCAACTCCCCACATCCAGAATTTTGTTTTAAGAATGGTAAGATCTATTATCAAGTTTACGTAGTACTAAATCATTTATTTATCTATTAGAATGGTTTATTATTTCCTAGAATGGTTGAGAACAGGCATTTCCCCCCTCATTTTACTTTTAGATGGTTTACTGATACACACACACACACACACACACACACACACACACACACACACACACACACACACACACTTATACCTCACTTATTCTATCATGATTAACTAAATACGTGGCTTGAATAACGTCTAAAAACAGTGTGTAGTAATGATGACATGATTACGTAATAAATAAAAAGTCGAGGGTGTGTAGGAGAGCGGAACTCGGTTTAAGCAAAACTAAAGAAAACTTCATTAATATTTTGTATCTGCAGGAAAATATCCCTGTTACCTAATGCTTTAATTAATACGGCTTCCCAGATTTAGCACTCCCATTTATTTGGCATTTCTTTCCTGAATTACTATACATGAAGGTAGATTAGTATGAATTATGTTAAGTACGATGAGATTAGAATAAGTTACGTTTAGTTAAGTGAAGTGAGATTAATGTTACGTTATATTAGGGTATCTTGTGTTAAGTTCATTTAGGTTAGGTTAAGTTAGACGAAGTGGTTAGATTTCTTGTTGTACAGCAAACTGCTGGATGAAATTGGAAAAATCTCTCCTTTTTATTCCTTCATTTCTTGTAGATGCTTCTAAAAGTACACATACGTTGCTTTCTGTACTGTTCATTGTTGTATATCACGGCGAAAAAGTTAATTAAGTAGTGTTATACTGTAAGTTTACAGTAGAGTATAGAATGAAGGTTAAAAATGAGTAAAGGAGTTTATTCAAGTGGCTGTTGGTTGCACAATAGATAACAGCATTACATATCAAGTGACTCAAGTGATTCTCTGTGTGTGGACTTTAACACCTTATATAAAAAATACTAAAAAAGAAGAAAAAAACACACCTTACTACATTATCCACTCGTCAGGTAAAGAATAAAGAGACAATCATCGTCTTCCACCGTATCAGTAATGGGATGAATGGAGTGTCTTTGTGCAACATGAAGCTTTACGTATGTCACAGGAAAGGTGAAAGTAAAAGGACGATACCTGTGTCTTATCTTGCCTGTTGTGATATCATTTCTTGGTTGTTTTTTTAATGATTGGTTTTCCTTCCTCTTGTATCATGTTACGCCATCTCTCTCTCTCTCTCTCTCTCTCTCTCTCTCTCTCTCTCTCTCTCTCTCTCTCTCTCTCTCTCTCTCTCTCTCTCTCTCTCTCTCTCTCTCTCTCTCTCTCTCTCTCCAAGAATACAAGCAAACGTGCCGGGGAATTAAAAATATCGCAAAAGAAAAGAAAAAATAATGAATATAAAAAGGTGAAGAAGCAATGACAAGAGAGAGAGAGAGAGAGAGAGAGAGAGAGAGAGAGAGAGAGAGAGAGAGAGAGAGAGAGAGAGAGAGAGAGAGAGAGAGAGAGAGAGAGAATTATGTCAGAAGAAGGAAATGGTCTCTGAAATAAAGATAAATGACTGAAAGAGACATACTGATCAGATTGTTCGCATCAAATAGAGAATTAAGCCAACGAAGCAAACATATGTAAAGAAATTATTCAAATACTGCCACGTGTAGACTGTCTTGCGTTTTCTTTTCTCTCTTTTGTGAGGAGGGAAAACCAGTCAAGGTCAACAAAAAGGCCCACTGAGGTGCCAGTCCCCGAACAGACCCGAGAGAACGTTAGCCAAAATAAGACTAAAGTTTTGAGACCTCTCCACCTGCTTCTGTATTTCCAGCTTCTTATGACTTGAGAGAGCTTTCAAGACATTTCTCCGTGACTTTCAGCTAACATTTTTTTAAACTTACTGTAAGGGGACTGGCAAATTAGTGGGCTTTTTTTTTATTTTCATTACTTTGGTTGCCTTTGGTTCCCCTCCTTATATAAAGAGAAAGTTCAGGTCCCAGATGGAATTACAGAAGCAAGCAGGGAGTTCCACAAGCTTATCTTATGTTTTCGTCTATACCTCCTCCATCGTAAACACACAAGTTACCGGTTTTGATATAAAGCCCCTATTACCTTTTCATGTGGTCCCATGGTGTAATGGTTAGCACCCTGGACTTTGAATCCAGAGATCCGAGTTCGAGTCTCGGTGGGCCCTGGTGGAAGTCTTTTAATTAATGGACTCAAATGTTGTGCTTCCCATGGCCGCTGTTCTGTCTCCGGGAGTTGGTTTGGTTACTCCTCAGTGATGTGCGCGTCGCCATTGAGGGAGATAATGGCGCGCAAAAGAGGGAGTTAAGTGAATGATGAGGATAATGACTCTCTTTTACTGCGTGAGGGGAATGTGAAGTATACATAAAGCACGAGACTTATATAGCAGGAAGAGGAGGGTAATGATTCTCTCTCTCTCTCTCTCTCTCTCTCTCTCTCTCTCTCTCTCTCTCTCTGAATGATGTGGATAGAGGAAAATCAAAACAATTCAGGAACTAAATTTTCCGATGCATTTTAAACCACATAATCAACATTTTTTGGTAAGGACAGTTAACTCTTTCATTCTGTTTATCTTTTGTCGATTCTGTACAGCTTCAGAACTTCACATGGGGATTAAGATAGTACAGACTCTGGCCACTAATCTTGTGACCTAAATAGATTATTTCCAATGTCAATACAATCGTCTAATCACACTCAAAACTCGTGGCAAAAGAACGTGTCTCAGTACTGAAGGGGATGAGAATATTCAAGGTAATTAACACATGAAACACTATTGAGAGCTTAACTAATCCTGTGGCCTTTGAAAATCTCCCTAAGAAGAGAAGGAAACGTTTCAGAATACCTCCCTTGACATACAATGGTGGCAAACTTGAGGTAAATATAATCAGTTGCTCACACGTGTTGGTTCAGATCGCTCAATGAAGCCAGCTGTGTGAGGAAATGCTGATGTGATAAGTGGCTGTGCATTGTGCCTGTGGTTTCTAGGCCAGCGACGTTTGTTCATGCAGTAATAAGCATTGGTGTAAATACTTGTTAACAGGTCGGCATTTTTACATTATCCTCCTTAGTACTATGTTTGTTATTATACTGTACTATGCTAGATTTTTTTTTCCTTCCGCTTCTTGCTTTAGCACTTCTTTTCTAATGTGTGTGTGTGTGTGTGTGTGTGTGTGTGTGTGTGTGTGTGTGTGTTTGTGTGTGTTGTGGCAGGACAGTGAAGGTCAATTGATAAGATGCCGTGTACCTTAAGTGTTCTCTCACGATTTCGTCTAGAGAGCTTATTCAAGAGAGAGAGAGAGAGAGAGAGAGAGAGAGAGAGAGAGAGAGAGGGGATCGAACTCGAGAGAAGACTCCAGCTACTCCACTCACCACCAATTGAGTCATGATCGCTGTGAATCAATTGAGTGTCAGTCGTCCTTAACACTCCACCACTGCACTTGTTTGCTGAGCGTCGTGCACTGTTCGGTCACCATGATTGACAACCTCCGTACTTCTCTGTCTACTTCTCTACTGCACTGTTTTCAAAATACAGATCTTAATTCGGATTCTCGATATAGATTCATAGGTTATCATAGTGAAAAACGTAGATAGTTAAGGGGATAGGAAATAAGTAGAAATAGACTAAAACTACTATATGCACTTATTGGTAGGTAAGAATGGGTGGCTCGGTGAGTGTACATAGAAAGAGACTAAGAGAGTATATGTATGTATGTTTAGGTTATGAGTGTGAGGGTACGTAGGAAAAGAGTAAGAAAAATAGATGTCTCCATAGGCAGGTGACGGCATGTAAAAATACACAAAGAAAATAGATAGGACAGGAACATACTAAGAATAGCGTTTTATTCTTTTTTTAATCACACTTTATTTTTCCTTGGCCGGATTTCCTCTCTTACACACACAAGATTAAAGTATAGATAAGAAAAGACATAAAAGTTTCCAGGACTAAATAAACTCAACATATAAGTTTCCAAGACTACATAAGTGTAACACATCAAAGTTTCCAAGACTAAATAAGTGTAACTCATCTAAGTTTCAAAGACTAAATAAGCATAACACATCAAAGTTTCCAAGACTGAATAAGTGTAACTCATCTAAGTTTCAAAGACTAAATAAGCATAACACATCAAAGTTTCCAAGACTGAATAAGAGTACCACAATTTCCTTGACGTCTAACAAAGAGTGTGCCTTTATCCGCTCCTCCCTCTCTACAGGTACAATAGGTTATCACAGGAATCTTGAAAACCCCCCACGGAAAACCCAATTTACGTTGAGCTTAAGTGATAACGGATAAAAAAAATCGTCTTATCAGTGGAAAGATTCTCATAAAAGTTTTTACCCGTGACGATGCATTGACAAGCTGTCACAGTAGTCACGAAAACATCAAAGAAAATATCAAAGGTCTCTGTAAAGTTGTGAGTAGTTATAGACAAAAAAACACCAATAAAAAGTATTCGCGTTATTTTTCTCTTTTCAGTGACGATCGAAGCAAAATCCTTAGAAAACTATCGTTGAAATCAGGAAAGCATCTGTGAAAATCCCCTTAATTTCTGTAAAGCTTGAAGGGATTAAGGTAAAGTTAGTCTATTAATGTCTTTTCTTCCACTAACGGTGCAGAATCCTTACTAATCGACTGATAGAATCATGGAAACAACCTTGAAAACCTTGATAATTTTCGTAAAGCTGTATAGATTAAGGGGGAAAATGGATTATTTCTGATAGAGTTGAGGTTATTATTTCTCTCATTGAGGACGCACAGCTCCTGTCACGTTACTGATGAAGCCATGGAAACATAATCGAAAACCTAAATCTTTGTGAAGTCTTGTAAATTTTAGGAAAAAACCGTTTCTTAATGGTGTTTTTCCCTATGTATTGACGGCACAATGTGAAAGGTCATTATTACCTTTATTCATTATACCCAGTACACTTTAGTAATGGTATGCATTTCCATATTTATTCTCCTTATTATTTGTCAATTTTATACAGCTTCAGAAACTCATATAGGAATTAGAATAGTACGGACTCTGGCCATTAATCTTATGACCTCCATAGACCCTTCATAATGTCAATAAGAATGTCTCATCACTTCCAAAACTGAGAGAGTTAATCTGTCGTTAGTATCACGAAAACACCGCTAAAAACGCCAGTGATTTCTATATAGCAAATGAGTGGAGAAAAGGAAACTTCCACCATTAGACCCAGTGACCCAGTAAAGCTTTTCCACTCTTCAAAATTCCTCTCTACTTCTCACCACAAATTACTAATCTATCAATCATATCAGCACACATTACGCGAAGCTGGGTGTGTGTGTGTGTGTGTGTGTGTGTGTGTGTGTGTGTGTGTGTGTGTGTGTGTCCTACTTCTCGATCTCTGTTTACACTCTTTATCCGGGACATCTCTATTTGTTTACATGACTTCACATCGAGTTCCGGTGTGATTCAAGGACTGCATTTCTATTAAACACTCAGCGTCTTATCTCGACTGCTTTTAACGCGCTATAGTGGAAGGTAGTGGGGTCTTCAAGAGAGAGAGAGAGAGAGAGAGAGAGAGAGAGAGAGAGAGAGAGAGAGAGAGAGAGAGAGAGAGAGAGTGTGTGTGTGTGTGTGTGTGTGTATGTGATATCTATGAGCAACCTAACATCGACTTGTACATACTATCAAGAGGGAAAGGAACGTGACTCACCATGCGAAGTAAACCTTATGAGAGGCTAAAACTTTGGAAAAATACGGCCATAGTCTGTTTATTGGTTTGTGCTGTAAACGCTTCAATATTTAAGGGCGCAAAATACCCACAGCCAGGCTTAAGATAGGCAGAGTATCAGACTTGACTCCCGAGTTATTTATGGGAGGAGAGGAAGTGTTACGTCATGCTGGCTCCACAAAAAGACACCGTTGAAACACACGAGGCCTGTACCCAGTAGTCATATTGTTAGTGCTGAGACAATGGGGAGTATTAACCCTTTCAGTACAGTGACGCACTTTCATATTCATTCCTTTATTATTTGAATATTTTACACAGCTTCAGAAACTCATGTAGGAAATTAAAACAACACAAACTCTGGCCATTAATCTTCTGACGGCCACGCACCCTTCCTAATGTCAATGAAAGCGTCTAATCACACCAAAAACGTTGTGTATCAAAGGTAGTATGGACTCCCGTTTATTCATGAATTCTTTGCTTATCCATTTCAAAGTTTTCCATGTAGATAGTAAATAGCGTGAAGAAAGAGGAAGGGAAGGAGGAAAAGGGGAGAGGAAAAAACGGAGAAAAGGTGAAGGACAAGAAAGAAGTTGAACAGGAAGGAGAAGGAAATTGAAACAAAAAATAAGAGGAGAAGCAGGAGGAGGAAAAGAAAAAAAAACGAATATGGAAATAACGATGATAATGATAGTAGTGATGATAATAATAATGACGATAAGAGAAAGAGGAAGAATATAAGGAAAAGCAGGAGGAAAGAGAGAAGGATGTACATAGCAAGAGTAAACGGAGAAAAGAAGAGGAAACACGAGATAATGGGAGAAATATGAGAAGGGTGGAGAATTCAAGGAAAGGAGAGGCAGGCTTGCGAAACAACGTGAGACTGTGTGCTTCGAATCAACGAGGCGCCACCGAACCATTGAGTTTTACGGTTCGTTTGGCTTCGTTCCGTTCGTCTCACATCCATTACTGAGTCTCAAATGGTCATACGTCGGTGATTCTCCCTAGTTCTCATTTTTCCCTCTCCTTGCTTTCTTTTCTTCTTTTCCCTTAATTTTTTACTATGAATGATTTTCTTAGTTTTGTGTCTTTCCATTTGTTCATATCTTCTGAACTTCACTACTTTTATTCGATTCTAACTTTCTTTTCTCCTCATTATGAAAAAAGACTATCATTTTATGTATGTACACACACACACACACACACACACACACACACACACACACACACACACAGTCACACACACACACACACACACACACACACACACACACACACGTAACCCCTTAGGCCGGCCTCACAAGACAGGCCCCGTCCCTCACCTGCAGGAATCCGGCGGTGGAATGCTCGTGTGGTGATAAGATAGTCACTGAGCGTCACACAACACACTCCGGATATGTCATTGAAATTACTCCGAGTAATGTTTGGTTAGGTTTGACTATAATTTGATTTTATACTTAAACCACCGCTGATATATTGAACTAGACGGCTCTTATGTATTCTTATCATGTTTGTATTAGGATGAAGCTTCTTTTTATCTATCCACATATCTATTTATCTATATTTTTGCCCTTGTTGCACTTATGCAATGTGATTATATAATTACGTTTTCTTCTATTCTAATGTTGCTAAAACGTATCTCTTTTTTTGTTTGTTTGTTTGTTTTTTCCTTACAATCACTTAGATCTTTGAGCATAACCCCTTCATTTCTTGGACACATTTTTATCACGAGTTTTATGTATGAGTAAGTAATTTGATTGACATTAAGAAGGGTCTATGGAGGTCAGAAGATCAATGGCCTGAATCTGCGCTATTTTAATCCACATATGAGTTTCTGAAGCTGTAGAAAATCTACAAATGGTAAGCAGAATACATATAAAAATGACTGAAGGGTTAAACACGTGTTTTGTACATTAATATGTTTATATATTTTTCTAATTATCTATTTTGCATTTCCTCTAGCTGCATTTATTCTTAAACCCTAAATTAACTCGTAAAACCCAATCTTTTCTTGCCAAATCATCTACTACATACCGTTTGCATAATTGATTTGTATACGTTACTTGATATGGCAATGTGTGTGTGTGTGTGTGTGTGTGTGTGTGTGTGTTGGGGGGGTGGGGGGGTAGAAAAGACATTGCCTTACCTGCTATCAACGAGTGTTGGGCGATAAGGCAGTCCAGGTGTGTGAATTTGCTTGCTGTGTTCTGCCAAGTGACACCAGCACCACTGCTTCGCCAATCTCAGACAAACGAAACTTCCTTTCAACGACAACTCTCACTATTATAAAACCAATATACCTTCGCGCATTACTTAGTATCAGAATAACCGGAAAATTATTAGATTTTTAATGATTTTACGTTTTCATCGATCTGTTATTAATTTTTTCTTCTTCTCTATATTATGATGATGCTTTGGATGCTTCAGAGTGTTGGTGTGTTCGAGGAGCTCCCAACACGTCCTGTACCAGCGGGAGTAAGCGAGTGAAAAATGAAGCAAGTTTCACCAACCCCTCGCGACACCCTACTGCCTGTCTGCCTTATCTTATCTGTGTGATAGCAAGTGACGCGGCCACCTCATGGTATTAAATCCATTTTATGTAAAGGAATTATGAAGATTATTACTAATGCTACTGTATAAGTACTGTTACTACGTTTTTTTCCTCT
>CM035183.1:10187347-10202347 GCA_020233015.1 Callinectes sapidus
TACACACACACACACACACACACACACACACCTTAACATATATACCTGGAAAGATCACTTCACAATGCTAGATATGAAAAGAGCAAATATAAAAGTATCACAGTATCACACACACACACACACACACACACACACACACACACACACACACACACACACACACACACTGCGCATATACCCGAAAACACCTTAAAATACCTGGAAAAAATAATTTCGCAATACTACATATGAAAGGAGCAAATTTAACAGTATAACGGTATTACACCCACACCCACACACACACACACACACACACACACACACATGATGTATATACCAGAAAATACCTTAACATACCTGGAAAAATCACTTGACAATGCTAGATATGAAGAGAGCAAATATAACAGTAAAGCAGTATAACAGCACCACACACACAAACACACACACACACACACACACACACACACACACACACACACACACACACACACACACGCAAACACAGTAAACATACAGTAACTCATGCTCTATATGGCATATAAGTCAGGAAGGCAAGGGGGCAAGGAGGCGCCTGCCCTATGACGTCACAGCTGATGACGTCACAGCTGATGACGTCACGGCTGATGACGTCACAGGTGCTTTATATATACGTAGCGTAAACCATTTTAAAAATGACCCCTCGATAAAACGCTTTTAGATCAACCTATTTTATCTGATCTGACGTGATAAATAGGATAACTAATTCCCAAAGTATAAGCACACTCCTAACTACATTAATTGTAAAAAAAATTCCACGGGAAAAAAACCATTTTATGAAAATATGACCCTTTTTAAAACTCATTAAATATCCTTTATCTACCACCTCAGAGGAACCAAAACCCATTTCAAAACAATCGATTACTGAATTTTACTTATTTTAAACACTTTAGAGTGAGTTAGAGGCAGAAATAAATTGTTCACAGGCTGATAAATAAGTTTTTAATGTAATTTTGACACCGCTAAATAACACTTTTCCTCTCCACTCATTTCACTGAACTTTAGGCATAAAACATCATTGTATATGGACTACCTCTTGCAATTAATAACAACTTGATACAGCCTCAAATAAAAAAGTGCATTTGGCGTCCAAGAAATTTAGCGCAAAAATTCCCCCTTATTTACCACCCTGATAACGCCAACCACAGCGATCTCCACCCCTTACACGCACGCAAATCACTTGAAACACGCTACAGTATTCATAGAAAGCATTAAATTTGACTATTGATCCCAAATAAACAGTCCAGAAACGAAGACAATATCCTGATATATGAGCCGGCTGGCGGAGGCCCAGTGGTGGGATACGGCCCCCCCCTCCTATCTCACTCCCACCTTCATTAAACTTAAACTTGACCACGAGAGCTATGTCTGAATAGCTCATATGAAAGCTTACTACCATGGCTGCATACTGTGGCAAGATGAGCCTATAATAATTGGGAAAAAAGGCTTAAAATGACGGATGAAATAAAAATCCAAGAAGGCGCCCGGGCCTGAGGCGGTGACTCACCTCAATAGACGCGGCAAAAGGCTGGTGGCACAGTCAGTGGCGGTAATAACAGTCAGTCCACCGCCAGTAAATCCATCTTGCTGCTTCAGTCCGGGAATTAGATGACTTGGACACCGAATAAACTACAATACTCTTCTTGTTCTGTCATTAAAACCACTGTCACTAAAAAACACACACCGTTTTGAGCGTGGAAATCGTCTTAATATGCCACTCCAATGGTAAAACACTCATGAAATCTCGCTGGCCAGTTTATCCAGACGGTGTTGAGGTCTTCATATGCCACTAGGACGGTAAAAACGCTTAAAATCCAGTGTCAATTCAACTAAACCGCTTTTCAATAGGTTAAAAGTAGCCAACCCACGTATACCCTCCCCCTCCGAACATTGGGAAGACACTACTTCACTTCTTTCTCAGACACCTCCGCGGCCCCGCCCCGCCCTCATGGCTGGCAGGGAAGGAGCATATTATTTTAACACCTGCCAAAGGGTTCTCGTAGTTTTCCAGGTTTGTCTCAACACAGCTAAGAAATCGAGTAGGTTACAGGCAAAGAACATAGATAGACAATAGATAAACATATATACTGCCCCTTAAACGTCGAGTAAGGCGAATTAGCGGAAAAAAAACTGCAAAAATAAACGAAGGGACAAGGTCGACCGGTAGTCATGGTGACCAGCACTCGGAGCAAAAAGTTATCGTATTTTTCAATGTTTCTCTTGACATAACTAAGAAATCGAGTACTTAATATGCAGAGGATATAGAAGAAGCGTGTAAAAGTACATATATAGCCCCTTAACCGTCAAAATAAAGCGATTTAGTGAAAAAAAACAGACGTAGATAAACGAAGGAACAAGCCCGACCGGTAGTCATGTTTACAAGTACTAGGGCCAAAAAGTTCTCGTATTTTTCCATGTTTCTCTTGACACAGCTAAGAAATCGAGTAAGTAATATGCAAAGAACAAATATGATGCGTAGAAAAATACATATATAATCCCATAAACGCCAAAAATAAAGCGAATTAGCGGGAAATAGCAAAAATAAGCGAAAGAAACAAGGGCAAACAGCGAACCTGTTTACCAGTACTTAGGCCAAAAAGTTGTTGTATATTTCCATGTTTCTCTTGACACAGCTAAGAAATCGAGTAGATAATATGCGAAGAACATAGATAGACAATAGATAAATACATATATAACCCCATAGATGTCAAAAGTAAAGCGAATTTGCGAAAAATAACAAAAATACGCCAATAGAACAAGGCCAAAGGAGGCATAAAGTTCATTAGACAGTAACTTGACCCCCCCCTCCTCTCTCTCTCTCTCTCTCTCTAGCGAAACTGTATGACATGGTATTGTACTCAAGATTAAAGATGTGGTTTAGGCCGTTCGCAGCCACATGACACCGCCCCTCCCACTTCCCCCACAGCCTCCCATGCCCTATCGAGACACTGTACCGACGCCGCTACCCTGCCAGTCGCGGGTGTTGATGTGAGTGACGGACAGGGCGTCTGATTCCTGGTGGACACGGGCGCAGTAATGAAAGTTATTCCTTCCCCCGCCCGCCCACCCAGTCGACCAGCATTATGACCTCGCGGCAGATGGCACCCCTATTCCCTCCCACGGCACTCACACTCTCCATCTCGCCCTCACCCCGTCCTGGACACCCCCACCGCCCTCGGCAGAAGCTGTAGGAGATACGTAGATATCACCCTCACTTCTGTATATAGCTTTCTTCACCTCAGAGGCAGAATAGTGCGTTTGACAGGGAACTAATGGTAATTTACGAGGTGGTTCACTACTTCTCTGCCATGCCACCTCCTGCCACGCCCTTCCCTGCCATGCCACGCCCTGCCACGGCACGCCAACCCCTGCCACGCCTTGCCACGCCATGCCAACCCCTGCTACACTCTTCCCTGCCGCGTCACCCCCTGCTACGCTGTTCCCTGTCACGCCACCCCCTGCGACGCCACCCCCTGCCACGCCACCTCCTGCGACACCACCCCCTGCCACGCCACCCCCTGCCACGCCAACCCCTGCCACGCCCTTCCCTGCCATGTCAACCCCTGCTACACTCTTCCCTGCCATACCAACCCCTGCTACGCCCTTCCCTGCCACGCCACCCCCTGCGACGCCACTCCCTGCCATGCCAACCCCTGCCACGCCCTTCCCTGCCATGCCAAACCCTGCTACGCCCTTCCCTGCCACGCCACCCCCTGCCACGCCCTTCCCTGCACATGAATAAACACACAAATGACAATTAGATATAAAAGACTAAAAAGTAAATGAATGATGTATGCATATGTAATGAGAGGAAATGAGATGAAGAATGTAATGGAAACAAAATTCATTATAATACTCACCTAATCAGACTATTTTCTCTCTGTCCAAATTATTCAGCAAATTATTTAAGGCACAATATTTCAAGTAAGATGGGGAAAAGACTTGGGGAGGGTTAATGGGTACAGGACGCTAGTTTTGTTAGTGCAAGTGACAACTAAAGTTACATTGCACCCATGTTTGCTTAGTAAATGGACTGTCATAAAGTACTTGTATGTGTTACTTATTTTTTATGAGAAAGTTCCATTGGGCAGATCAGAGGCAACTCTACCCAAAGACAGTTTAGGAAAAAAACATGTTACATTTGTTTGAAATATATTAAAGTATGCTTTATGCTATCCATTGATATCCTTCATAACATCCTGGTTGGCCTTAACCACTGGTAGGCTTACGGACCTGACGGGGTGACGTCCCGTGTCTGCCTATACCCACCCAGCTTATTTATAGGTAGACAGGCTCAGGGGCTCTATAAATAAGCTGGATCGGTATAGGCAGGACCACCACCGGATGGGCCACGTACTAACCAGGGAGGGGCCGTACATGGGAACATAGCTACGGGAGTTACTTAGTCCTTATATAATAACACCGGTAATTATCACAGGGACCATTGTCATGTCTGCTCTGTTTAATTAAGCCCTGATATAAGTACTGCTAAGGATGTGGATAGGTGGATGGGAAGTAATTGTAGTGGATAATTGTGTGGAGTTATGAGGAGGAGATAGAAATGATACAGGAAATGACTGAAGTATCTTTTAACTCTTGAGATATCTACTTCAGGCAGGCTCCTCCCTCACTAGCCCCTATAGTACTCAAACAAAACTATTATTAATTTCGTACTGAGAGGGATGTATATGGAGTCAATAAGAGTAGAATACATTGACTATAACCCTGAATAGTTTTTGGGAGGCTTGTCAAATGAGATTCCCAGTTTGTTATCACCGCCTATGTCTAAAATTGGAAGCTCGTTTGATCACTTTTTCCTCTGAGCTCCGTGAGGTAAGTAAACAAACTCACTCCTCTCTATTTAAGTCCATTTTTCTGTGAAAGTACACGTCAATATCGACATTTGTGACTCATAAGTGTTAGTTTGTGGCAATATGTATGGGTATGGGGCCTCGGAATTAAAATTGAAGGCTGGAGTACGGAGAAAATGGCTGAAATAGGAGAGGTGGGAAGGGCCTTGTTATCTCTCCTGCTTGCTCCGCCCTTTTTTATGTCAAGATTATGCCTTCCCTATTACTAAGGAGATGTGGGCTTGCTGGGGGTGTTGTTGGGCCAGGCACAGGTGAGGCGAGGTATAGAGTGGCTGGTGGAGTCTGTCATGGGGCTCAATGGGACGGTGTGATGACATACGGTGTTTGAATGAGGGGCGTGAGATGCAACTTTAGTCCCCAGGCAGTACTTGAGTGGTTAATTATTTATACTACGTCCGCACCCCCCCCCCTCACCCCTCAGCCAAGCCTGGGGGCACGGTGGTGGGAGTCGCGAAATCTGGGGCGATTTTACATAACATTACGATCTTGTTTAGCCAAACCTATCCTAGCCGGGGATGGGCGCGGCGCCCCCTCATTCCGGGTCCTCCCGCTAGGACACTAACCTAACCTAACTTTATGTATCCTAGCTAGAGGGGCTGTGTACCCCCTGGACCTCCCTGCTAGTACACTAACCTAGTCCAGGTCATAGTCAACACTGCCCCTGACCACCACAGCCCTCCCCAATGGCCCTACATCCCTATTACAGCCACCCCCCACCACCACACCCCAGAACAGGTACACACAGTCTACTAGTATTGACATACTGGGAATAGTATGAGGAGATTTACTACCTACCCGTATGTTTTGGTTGGTACAAAGCTTTCATTCTTCCTGTCCCATACATTATCATGATCATTGTTATCCTTTCTTTCTCCCAGTCATTGTTACTAATAATTTACTGAACCACCAAACCAGTGAGCAATAGAATGTTGGAGTTTATAAGAAGAATAAAAACATTAAAATATTTGAGTGCACCCGAACCTCGGGTTACAAATTTAATTTGTTCTATAATGTAGCTCATATTGTGAATCACTTGTATCTCAAAATGAATTTTCCTGCATGAAATAATGGAAATTGAATTAATTTGTCACACACCCCAGAAATATCAATATGAAAATCAACAACACGGCATTTTATACAAAATGAAAATAATTTTCAAAGAGATATGTCTGTAAGCAAAGAAGCATTTTATATGTGTGCAAAACAAAGCTTGTTTGGTGTGATGGGATGGATGGAGGGGAGATGTATGTGTGTGTGTGTAACACTCATCGTGAAGAATAACAATAATACGTAATAATACTTGTTTTTGTCAGGAGGGTGTTTCAGAATGTTTCAGATGTGAGTAAGACATCTGTCATTTTATAATGCTATATACTTGCTTATAACCAATGGCCAAACAAAAGCAAATTAACCAATTAGCTGCACAAAACACCAACACAATACCATAATTGCTTCCTGATCCAAAAAACTTGAACTGAACGCATTGGATGCTGTGCGTTGTTGCATCAAATAATGGCAGTGAACCTGGAACTAACTTGTATTTTGAATTACCAGAGTCACCAGTGTGTTACCGATTTTCATTTCCTGAGAGTGGCCCGTGTTACTGAATTACCAGCGTTACAAAAATTGAAAGTGTGTTACCTGCGTTATCAAAATTCACTAGTGCATTGCCTCCCAAAATCAAACAAAACAGTTTAAAAAAAGTCCCACACGAACATTTCTTACTGCGAGTGATGCCTTGACGACGATGTTGATGGAGTGCCGGCCAGGAAGTCACTGGCGGCTCTGTCCCCTGAAACACTCCTGCTCCTGTCTCATCTCTTCACAAAATGATCCATTGTTTGATAGTCACAAGTCACTGGTAGATGAAAAAAAGAAAATGAATATATTGAACATTGGTTGTTGGGTGGTTGTGAGCACATTGAATGCTGAGCAAACAATGACATTTTGCAAAAAAGTTGCTGCAGAACAGAATTCACAATGCCATACAACAAATTGAGCGATTGTCATCTTTGTTTCCTAACTGTTGAAAATTACAATAATGCAAGTGGTAACGCTGAAATTTTTTGAAGCATTACTGGTTGTGCATTACTTTGAAAATCTTTGCATTGCTATGGTACTGTGTTACCAATTTGGTAGTGTGTTAGTAACGCAAGTGTCCAGCTCTGCAAATTAGATTGAAGTCAAGATGCTCATAACACAAGGTTCCATTGTAAATCTCTTCCTGCTATTCCCCTTATGTATGGCAACACTACATGGCTTATATTGACATAGAAACCTTTGCAAAATCGCATCATGATTCATGAGTCAGTGAGTTCAGGCCCTGGTCATGGTAAAGGCAGAGCTATGGTGTGGTAGGGGCTGTCGTCATCAGTAATGTGCAGTTGTCAGGGAGCTGTTGTGGTCAAGACTTGTCTCCAGTTATTAAACTGGACACTAACCTAATCCTAACATGAACCTTACCTAACCTAACGAAACACAAAAATTACACCACCATGGTGAGATGAAGAGATTCTCATGGCGATGGAGATGCATTCATGTGGAGCTACTTCTTCATGTGTGTGTGTGTGTTGCATCTTGTCAGTATGTGGCACCTCTTTTGTGCATCTGTATGTTGCATCTTGGATATTGTAAATATCTTTCCTGCTGAAAAGTGGCACAGTTCACTTCATCTCTGTCCACTGAGTAAGCACATTAACAAATGACACTGAGCGTCTCTCAGAATGCTGGACTTGTCTCTTAATTAAAAGAACACTCGGACTCAACTGACTGTGGAAAGCTGTTATTGGTGGCCCTATGACTGGCCCCATAAGTGGAAATTGTGATTGTAGACATAACAATTGCGATAAAACTGTATGGTTATTGCACAATGTTTATAAATGGTGGTGGCACTCATATTACACCAACTGTGCCTAGAAAGTATAAGGTAAGTTTTGGCCATGCATATGACTTATATTTATACAGCCTTGGATATAGTGTTTCATGTACATTTTACTTATTTATTCCCTTCAAGTATTTCTGTGGAATTAATGTTGGTGCACTCGTATAAAAGAATACCTCTTGAATACCTGGTGTTCCGTTTTACTCATAATCGTACCTGCATACATACATAATTTCGTTTATCAGGCGAGAGAATGTTATCCATAAGTTTGAGGAAATGTTTGTTAGGTATCAATGGTCTGATTGTGGAAAATGCTCTGGGGAAATGTAAAGAAGTGGGTGTTATTGTGAGATTACTTTGCTCGTCTCCTTTTAGGAGATGAAACTGGTGAATTATTCAGTTACAGTGAGGGAGAAACTCCCGAATCCCCCCCCAAAAAAACATCTTTAATCTAACGAAACTTAATGTCCCTTTACATGTCTCCCACTATTACAACTTGGTAGTGTTCAGAGAGAGCAAAAAAAAAAAAAGAAAGCCTTAAGAAACAATCTTAAACACCCTAAAAAAAACTAAAAACCCATAAAAACCTTAAAAAATACTCCCCAAAATAACCCCAACCTACATAACCTGACCTAACGCCTCCCACTATACAGGTCTCCTAATGGTACGACATGCAAAAACATCTTCAAAAAACAGTCTCATTCCTTCGTGTGAAAATTTCTTTTAGTGTCCCATTAGAGGTTATGTGAGTTGGAATGAGGGATCATAAAGCACGGGATAAGATAAGAGAAGTGGGACGGGCTTGATGGGGATGCTAGCATGACATGTGAAGCAAAGGTGTTGGTGCTGTATCAGACGTCAGGTCATAGGAACTCTTTGTAGTGCAATAAATGTTTTGAATAAGTTAATTGAAGGGGAAAATACGTATGCAGTTTTTATTAATGAATTATACCAGAAATTAGAATGTTATATAGACAAGTGTAGCTCTATTAAAGAAATCAGCATAATAAAGACTGAGGGTAGTGCTATTAATGGTGTGGTGTGTACACAAAGTGGGTATACAAACTGCAGGCACAACCAGCTCTGTACGTATTAGTGATCTCATGTCTGGGGAGTCAATACTCAGTGCCAGGAGCTTCTCACATGTGAAGGGGCAATGCACTCCCAAGTTACACCACAATGAAAGGGAAGGAAACTCTTATTTGTGCCAAAATGTGCTGGCATCAGAGCTCAGGGACATGGGTTGGCTAGGTACACTAACCTCTACTATTTGATGGTGAGGGAACAAAGGATGAAGCAGAAACATTTTATTGTTGTAACATTGAAGTTAGTATGCTCAAAGATATTGTCTTCAAATTATTTGTGTGAAAATAGCTAGTGAAGTAAAAAACATTTGTATTTTCTAACTTTTCAATGATTTCCCTGACAGACAATGATATACACCAGTGTCTCTCGATGTCTTCTAAGTTGGTGCACTCATTTGGGAGTTCTGGACAAATTCATTTAATACCTAATCACTTACGACAATTGATTAAAAGATACACAAACATTTTACATTTTTCATGGCTTTGAGACAAAATGTGTAGATATGTATCAATCTCAAACAGAAATAGCTAGCTCCTGAAT
Organism: Callinectes sapidus; assembly: GCA_020233015.1. Taxonomy (NCBI): domain Eukaryota; kingdom Metazoa; phylum Arthropoda; class Malacostraca; order Decapoda; family Portunidae; genus Callinectes; species Callinectes sapidus. The sequence continues at coordinate 10,196,741 of CM035183.1, forward strand.
CATTGTTATAAATATAGGACATGTAGGTGGTAAATGTATGATAGAACAAATGTTACATCTTAATTCTTTGAGATGAGAGTTACATCTGAGGGTGATAGACCAATATGATTCAAATTTGTAATGGTATCGTCGTCTCATTTTCAGTTAAATTTTTACATAACGCAATTTTTCTCTCTAAGTGAAATATTCGTGCAGTACACTCTTGTATACACTCACCACCACACACTCACTCACCATGTCTTGTATGTTACTTGATGTGATTTCCTTCCTAAAACATCTTTTCCTATTATACATTCTTATACATACTGGCCATGCTGTGTTTCCCTCTATGTACCTAAATCTTTATGTGCTACCTTTGAAGAAAAATGCAGTAAGATTGATTAACATTGGCCAACTATAGTGGTGGGTGCATGAGATGGTGTGGAGCAGAAGCATTTTGTCGTCTCCATATTTCAACCATCATCATCAAAGAGATTGGTCTGATGGCAATTGCATACGGTACACAGTGAACTTCTGCTTCACCTGTTTCTTCTCACCATCGCATACTCAGATTTATATGAATAACAACTCTGAATTTCTGTTAACATTTCTACGTGTGCAATCTTTGGAGAGAATGATCGATTGGGTTGCAACACCAAACTCTATCATAGTTGGTGACTAGAATTGCATTTCGTCAAGCCCAGTCGTTGGTGACACGAGAAACACTGTATATGTGTGTGTGTCCCCAGACATTCTAGATGGGCAGTGTGTGTTACTGTCATTGGTACGTGACAAGCAGCAGGATACTGATATCACTTTCAGATTTCATTATCACCCACATTTTTTAGTCATTCAGCATATAGTGATAAGATACTGACCTTCTAACATCAACAAAGTACTTGTGTGAGAATCAGTGTTTATAATTTATACTAAATAGGACTTTGGTATTCACAAGACGTAGGAAAGTATAAATAAGACAGTTATATTTAACAATTTGCTTATACTTTTACATGCTCCATCAGAGGCAGCCTAACAGGAAAATCATTTCAAGATGGAACATGGAAGGATAGGGTAAAGGAGTACATATTATGGTGGTAGAGGATAATAATTACTTGACAAGCAAGATGGGAAGAAGTGCTTGTACTTCTCCTATGGCCACAGCCTTAAAGGAAACCATCAGTGGGAGTGAAGAGTTAGGAATATGAAGAAAGGCCAGGTTAGTGAGGTAGAGGTGGCATTTATATTGTCTCGGATATATAATGTGTATCCATTACAGCACCGTTTGCACTTTTCAGGGTTATGGAATGTCTGTAACTTCTTGAATTATAAGATAACTTATTCCATACACTCTGTGTCACCAGCTGGGGAAAGGAACCCTGTATGAAGATGAGACGGAAGATGAGGTGCTGACAGACACATGTAGTGAGTTTTAGGTGACAGTGAGGAGATGTATGTGATAGTTTGTGATGGTGTGATGTGTGGCAGGTTATGAGTTGGGAAATAATAAATAATATGGAAGAAAATAACACTCTTACTTCATTATGAGTTTTGATATGACGTTCGCCACTCACTGCAGTATATTCTTGGGTGGGTGCAGGGAGTCACCAGCACCTGAACCTTTAGATAAGTCACAGGGGAGGTCCTTAGCCAGTGACAAGGTGAGTGGAGCAAGTGCCAGGACTCATATTAACAGAGATTCTTATGTTTGTAGCTTTTTCATAGACGAATATCTGGTCTTAAAATCATTCTTAACCTATGGAAACTGATGTACTTTAGCCATCATCTCATCAGCAGCTTTAAATTTACTGCTGAGGAGGTTTAGATGGATTTTAAGACTAGAAATTCGTCTGAGAAAAAGTTACGTACTTAAAAATATCTGTTGTACGCGGGGATGGCGTATGAAGGAGTGAGGAGGACCAGTGTTTGGGTGAGGCTGGGATATTGGAAGGGAGAGGAGCAGAGTAGTGAGTGGAGGTTGGATGTAGCAGGGTTATCTGGGAGGGGGTGGGGGGAGAAGAGGAGCTGTGAAGAGGGATTTGACAGCCTGTATGTTTGCAATCTAATAGTAACAAGTGATGATACCGAGTCCTAAATATAGAGTATAGTGTGATGGGGTTTTATTTATAGTGGTGATGTCATGTTTATTTCTGCGTGTGATAGAAGTTCATATTTGTGACACATCAGATGGTTTTGGTTGGTTTTATTCGTGCAGTTATTGTAGTATTTTATTTTTGATAGTTTGAGTTTGTGATTTAAGAGTAACATGTGGTAATATTGTAAGGTTTGAATAAAAACTTTAGCATGAGTTTATGGTGAAGATTTGAGAGAAGAGATAGTTTTATTTTTTATTCATGGCTATATTTTCTTTCATCTGCTCTCTGTAAGATGAAAATGCTAAAAGTGAGCTAAGAATAATAGAGATGAGTGTTTCCTTGGCTGAAGTAGCACCAGTTATAAATGAGGGAAGCAAACTTAGCAAGAGTGAGACAAGTGCTCTGAAGTGTGATAGTTCGAAGAGGAGATTGGAAAAATTTATGATGAAGATGGCTGATGGGAAAGTTTGAAGCGCTCAGTATCTGACTTTTGACATTATATATTTCTCATGTACTTATTTATGTTCTGTGTACTGAATGTTGCAAGAAAGTGAAAAGTGTACTAATGTTATTACTCTTCAATGCAGCCAGTTCTTAACATGCATCATATAACGATGTGAAAATAGACCCAAACTATAAAGGAACAGCAAGAAGCATTTTGTACAAGTCATAGAAGGAAACCCGGTAGTACTACACAAAACATTGTCACAATTTATTTCAGCTTTTGTTACTTGTATGTCTGCACACTGTTGTCTTTCTTGTGCTTTATATTTTAGTGACTGTAAAAGAGATAGTATAATGGGACCATAGTAATGTAGACGCTTAACCTGAAATAGATTAGAAGAGGTGACAGGTGAGGAATGTACGAGAACTAAAGGAAAGCTGAGCAACTATGGGTATAGAGACAGACCTGCACAACCATAGCGCTGGTCCAGTAAATGGCAACCAGGTGAATTCAGTCTTACTTCCCCTGTTTCTCACACTATATTTTGATTATCCTGCAACTCAAGATTGTTTTATTTTAGCCCTCCAGTTCTTCATGTCTCGTACTCTTGACATTTAGACGACTTTCTTGGCAGCTGTTGCAACTTCTCCATATCTAACAGCATGTCCTTTTTGTCCAGGTTTTAGATTATTCACCTAATATAAACCAGACTATTATAGCCTTAATGCATTATAGATTTTCATTTGTCAGCTCATTGCTTGAAACCTTTGCAATTTCTTTCCGTTCACACCACATCCAACACCTGAATAATTGCATGTGTGTCAGTAAAATAAGATAATTTTTGTAGTGAAGCATCGTACCTCGACTTGAGGAGGTGTGTGGTGGGTGGAATATGGCAAAGGTGCAGGGGTTCCACAGCTGTGTTTATTAGGTGGTAGTGCAGCCAGGAGATAGAGTGGAGAAGCCTTGCAGAAACCAAATGGAGTGAGTTAGTGGGTGAATATGTGAAGTGTCAGGGGTCAGTGCCCTGTATGGTTCTCCTCCATGTGTTCTTGTCCATTGTGTCAGCTCCACATGGGATGAGAGGTGACAGTTGTTGGCTGTACCAAACTGACATTGTCACTTCTACAGACACTGTCATATTTCCCCTTGACATGTTCCACTTCTGATTTTTTTTCCACCTGATGACAGATTTCCTTTCTTGATATATTCCATTTTAGATATTTTCTGCGTGTAGATAGCATTGATGGGAAACTGTCAAGACCATCACTGTTAACGGCAGTATCTAAGTGAATAGAGAACAAAATCTTGAGAGATATATGTCCAGTAGGTAATGTTTAAGGGAATAAATCAGGGAGGAAGTCAGTGATTGTAGTGAAAAGAATATTGTGTGCTTGGACTTTGGGTGTTGCTGTGGTGAGGCAGTGTTGTGTTAGTGTGAGGTGGACTGTTGTGTGTGGCTTAATGTTAGGAGACAGCTGTGTGCCTCTCAGATGCTCATGTGTTGTCTGGATGATGCATGAGCAGTGTTAAGTCTTAAAAAAGGCAGTTCAAACCCAGAAGATTACTCAGCCTTACCTCAGCTTGGGGCTTGGCTTGTCTCCAGCCCAGGCATTGGCAAGCTGGTACTTTTGCTACCAGTGCTGCCTCTCTATTATGAAAATGTTGAACAGTGCAAGAACTTACATAGTACGTGGCCATGTGATGTTCCTGCACTTATAACTGAAGCATAGTTTTCCATGGGACCTGTACTATATTCACCAGTACTGTATAGATGAGGACTTCGCTAGGTGGTGGTAGCAAAGTTTTGACTGATGGTCGTGGCCATAAAAGCTAGTGTATGTAGACTTATAGACCTCATTTTCTTATCTTGTCTAAATGACTGTAATCTTTGATCTAATCTAAACTTAGGGAGTGGTGTAGGTGTGTTAGGATGAAAACTTCCACATATGAAATAATTGTACGTATTGCTGTTTGTAAGGACTTGTCTGCATCACTCTGCCTAGTCAGTCTTTTCTAATGTATAAGAATGTATACTTTATTTAACACCTTGAATCATTTGAATGTGAATTCTTTAATAACAAAGTGTGTTATATTAAGGTTTTGATACATTTTGATATTGGGGACCTTAAAGAAGACAGCCAAAAGTTTACTTTGCACAGTGAAAAGCATAAATACAATTACTTTATTGTTTTCATAAAAGATTTCACTGGTATTGTCATGCATACTGAGGACTACAGTAAATCAGACTGGTACAAAGAAAAGGATGAAAGGCATTGAGTCATTACATTCTTCATTATGGAGGCAGCAGTAAAAACAGTTTCATTGGCTTCACTCAACTGAACTAGACCTTGACAAGCAGTGAATTGGATGACACATGTTGCTACTTACCTATTGTTGGAAGTAAATGTAAGAGAGAAAATTGATCTAACCACAATCATTCCATGTCATGTGAATTTACTGTGGATACAGTTTTCTTTTTCTCCCAATTGATCTCTCCTTGAATGTTTCCTTGCTGTCTTATAGAACCTTACCACTCCTGCACTGTTTAGCTTATGTGGGAGCTGTGTTTGAATTCAGAAGTGAGTTTCTACTATCCTCTCAACATTAAGTCATCTACATCTACATTTTCACTTAATATTTGTAGACTTCCATACTGTAGTCACATTTTATCCATCTTTCCTCCTGTTAGTGTAATCATAACTTGTCTATTCCTTCCTCATTTAACTCTTTCACTGCGATGTACAACACAGCAATCATAAACCAACAAAATCTTAAAAAATCTTGACGAGACAGATCGAAGACATAATTAAGAAGAGCATATTTAACAGTCCTTAGTTAGTAGAATGCTTTGAGATGGTTGTGGGTTGGAATGAAAGATCTCTGGGGTGGTGTGTCTATATAAACTAAATCACAGGATAAAAAGTGTTAATCTTCATAGTTATGGAGGACGTGTGTGGGAGTGAGTGCAGTGGAGTGTGCCGGGAATTGAGTGCTGCATCAGTGTGTAGGAGACTGAGGTCCGTATTCAGAAATTGCTTTCCTCTCTTACCACAACCATCTTCAGAGACCACAGAGATGATTAGCCGG
>CM035183.1:10241249-10252221 GCA_020233015.1 Callinectes sapidus
TCACACTGCGTCTCTCCTCTCGATCTTTGCCTTTCTTTAGTCTTTATTCTCTTCTGCAAGGATACACCGGGACACAGAGCGGTCTCTCAGCTGAAAGTTCTTTCCTTCTCCTCTGTTTGGCTGGCGAGAGAGAGATAGAGAGGAGGGGAAAGGGAGAGTGAGGGGAAGAAGAGGAGAGGGAGAGAGAGAACATCCGGGAAAGTGAGAGGAATATAAAAAAACCTATCGAGAAAGGCAGACAGACCCTCTCTCTCTCTCTCTCTCTCTCTCTCTCTCTCTCTCTCTCTCTCTCTCTCTCTCTCTCGCTCTCGCTCTCTCTCCCTTCCCAAACAATATCAAAATAACCGTCTGTCCCTCACGAAACCTTTATATAACCTACCGAGATATTTTCCTTCGCTGGAGATTTGTTATTCCACCACGCGGGCCTTCACCGGGGCCACTGTTCGGCTTAGGAGGGGATAAAGAGGGATGCTATTTTCAACTGGCGGCGTCTGGCGGGGCGGGCGACTGTAGTAAACTTTGATCGGGGTGGCGAGAACACAAGCGGCTGCCTCTCTGCGGTATTATGCTTGAGACAATGGGTTAGTCTGTGTGAGGGCCGCGGGCTGAGTGGGAGATACCGGCGGAGAGGCGTCAGTCAGTAAGGCAAGCTGGGTGGTAGGGAGAGAGAGGCCAGGGCTGAGTGGGCTGTGATGAACGAGATCGGGAAACAATTAAAGGAAGGTTTGACAAAGACGGATTAGATTGGTAGAGGGAGTTCTGGTGTGGTGGGGAGAAGGTTGGGAGTGGGGAGTAGGGACGGGGGAGTGTTTAGTACTTTCTTTGTGTTTTATGGGTGTTTCTCTCTCTCTCTCTCTCTCTCTCTCTCTCTCTCTCTCTCTCTCTCTCTCTCTCTCTCTCTCTCTCTCTCTCTCTCTCTCTCTCTCAGATGCGTAATAAAGCCAAATTGTTATTATTACCACCACCACCACCCACACCACCACCACCACCACCACCACCACCACCACCACCACCACCACCGCCACACTGTCACTGCCTTCACCATTGTCAATCAGCATCATAGGAGTGAGTGGCTGGTTGGTGGTCGCCTTACCCCCGGTGCATCGATCGGGGCTTGGTTATGAGGACACATCACCCATTAAGACACTCGCGGGCGGGGCTGCAGTGTGTCCTGTGTGAAAGCCGCCCTCCCTGATTCATATTGGCTGCCTCAATGCCTCAATGCTTCACTGATTGACTGATTGATTGACTGGAATTTGGTGTGTCTTTTTTTTCTTATCTGTCTGGTGATGTAAGTGAGTTTCAGAAAGGGTTGGTGTTCTAGATTTTCGTAATTGAGTGACTGATTGACTGTTTACCTCCTTTCTTCCTTCCTTTCTTCCATTCTTCCTTCCTTCCTTCCTGACTAACTGACTAACTAACTAAAGAGTATAGATATAATGTGGAGCTGATTTTTTTCCGTCTCTGGTGATGTAAGCCACACTTTTACTGTATTATAATTTCATGACTCACTGCCTGACTGCCTGACTGCCTGACTGACTGACTGACTGAATGAGTAAAGGCTATGGATGAAATATGGAGTCGCCGTTTCCTAGTTTCTGGTGATGTAAGCGACACAGTGGAAAGGTTTACAGTATTATTATTTCCTGACTGTGTGTGACCGTGTGTGGCTCGAGTCATGAATGTGTTATTGTGCACCTATTGAACTTTTGGCCGGTGTAAGGGAGAGGTTATGAATGTTTACAATGCTATAACTTCGAGACTTACTGACTGAATGACTGACTGGCTGTCTGGCTGTCTGTCTGTCTGGCTGGCTGGCTGGCTGTCTGGCTGGCGGGTTGTTTGACTTATGTTTGTTTCTTTCTTTTTTCATAAGCAGAGATTGATTAACTATGACTTTTTGCTAATTATTGTTATTTTTTATTAGTAGTACATACAACTCCGTAACTGAGAAACTTTGGTTATGTAGAAATTACTGCCGGTACGTGACTGACTACTCCCACCAAAAAAAAGAAAGAAAGAAAAAAAAAAATAAAGCCTTTGCGTCACAAATGACCTCGCAAGGGGCAACAAATCTGCTGTTGTTTTCTTTACGCTTTGTGTTGGGGGAAGAGGCGTTGCTAGGCAGTCAGGGAGTGAGTGAGTGGCGACGAGTGTGTTTGTTTGAATTGAAGTCTATTATAAGATTACGCTGTGAGGAAGTGAGTGGAGTACATTGTAAGAGAGAGAGAGAGAGAGAGAGAGAGAGAGAGAGAGAGAGAGAGAGAGAGAGAGAGAGGTCTGTATTCAGAAACGCTTTGCTCTCTCACCACGAATATTTCCCAAGACCACAAAAATGATTAGCGATGTTTTCAAAGGTGTTTTTCCAGTTGATGATGTAGGAATCCTGTCACTTTACCTCTAAAACTGTAAAGAAACACTTGAAATACTCGTGTAAATTGAAAGAGAACCTTTTGAAATAGTGAAGGTGAAGCATAGAAGTGTTTGTGAATACGAGAGAGAGAGAGAGAGAGAGAGAGAGAGAGAGAGATAGACGAGAGAGAGAGAGAGAGAGAGAGAGAGAGAGAGAGAGAGAGAGAGAGAGAGAGAGGAAGGGGGGAGTGGGATGTTAGAGTGTTTTGCTATTATTAAATCAAATAACCGTTTCATTTAAAGCACCACAACAAGGAGAGCAATTTGGCGGCACGAGTTAACTCAATTAGAAAGGAATGGAAATAAAAAAAAAGTAATGAATAACCTTTAGTGATATGAATCATTGATTACTGTGAAGCGTGAGTCAGGGGGGAGCTTCAAGAGGCTCTAGTTAATAGCTCTCAGGGAAGGTATATGAAGCGTGGAGCAACATAATGACAAGACGATAGACTGGTATTAATATTAATCCCTCCAGTGCTGGGATACATTTTTACCGCGAGTTTTGAGTGTGATAAGACGATTTCATTGATATTAGGAAGGGTCGGTGGAGGGCAGATGTTTAGTAGCCGGAGTCTTTACTAATTTAATCCCCACATGAGTTTCTATAGCTGTACAAAATCGACAAATGATAAAGAAAATAAATATGAAAATGCGTCTCATTATTGAAAAGGTTAAAGAAGGAAATATATGATGATCCTTTTGGGGGACTGGCACCTCAGTCGGCCTTTTTTTTTATCACATTTATGTTGCCCTTCGCTGGTTTCCCCTCTTACATAGGAAAAAGAACGTTACATGTTTTCATATAATAGACTGACGTTACAATATCGTCGTCTTATAAACAGCGTCTTTTTTTTTCTTATTTGTTCAGATCAGTTATTCTTCGTCTCTTGTTTTTTCATCTCATGGTGCGTCTGTTAGTAAGATTTCCCTTTATCTATTTATTTATTTGATTTGATGCATTTATTTATTTCTTATACTTAGGAAGGACACCAGCCAAAGGCACAAAACTTAAAAGAAGAAAAGGATAGAAAAAGAATAGGTTTACTGAGTGTCCTGTCAGAAACGCTCGTCTGAAATTCCCTTTAACATTTCAGCTTGTATTTGAAAATCAAGAACCTTTTTTTTTATTTCTCTTTTTTTGTCATCTCAATATGGCAATACTCTGGAAAAGCAATCACTGAGGCTTTACTTTCAAATGAGGGTATGACATTCTCCCTGTTTTTAGAAGACTGGTGAAGACGCCCTACATAAAACAGACGGCAGAAAGACAATACTACTCTCTCCGCTGATGTCGTAGTTATGTTTCTGCTAAAAATAGAGCTCTGAAGAACGCTGGTTTGTGGGGAGAGAGAGAGAGAGAGAGAGAGAGGGGGGGGGGGTGTTACCTGAAAACCGGAGAACGTCTCGAAATCTATTAACTCTTTCACTGGTAAATAACACGTTTCTTTAACCACAAGGTACTTTAAAACATTCATTTCTTACTCCAGTCACCTCTGAGCTTAATACTCCCTTACTATTGGATAACCTACTCTCTTCCATCTCGTTTTCCCTCTTGCAAATGCCTTAAAAAGACTCTACGCGCCGCCTTTAGCTTTGAGAATTACCTCGTATCAAAGCGAGAGACGAGAGTGAAGGAGAGAGAGAGAGAGAAAAAAAGTGTGACACGCTAGGCACGAGAACCTCATATTGAGAAGACACGGAGGCTCTCTTGTCAGGGTGAAACATGAGGAAGGGACATCCAAAGCTCCCCGAGAGAAGCCGTGATACCATCCACGTGTCTCTCTACTGATTGGCGTCGACTATATTTGAGTTACTCGGAATCTAGTTAGGTTAGGATCATATGGGAAGGTCTGGAGGGATTGTGGGTACAGGGCGAGTGGGAGGAGACGTAGGAAAGAGGATTTTGCGTAGGAGGGGATTTGAGGTTTGGGGAGAGAGTGTAGAGGATGATGATGATGATGATGAAGGGGAGAGAAATGGAGGAGGGAAAGGAGGAAGAAGGGAGGAGGAAGGAATATTAGGTCACGGTGATGTAAAGATAGTTATAGGTTGGGTGTTGCCTGTGGGGAGAGAGAGAGAGAGAGAGAGAGAGAGAAAGGAGAAATAACGATAGGTTGAGATGAAAAAAAAAGGAGATAAGAAGGAAGGGAAAGAGAAAGAGAGAGTGGGCAAGGCGTGAAGGAAGGGAGATAGTAAAGGAAGAAAAGGGAGAGAAAGAATATGGCTTGGAGGAGAAGAGGGAAGGAAGGAAGTAAGGAAGGAAAACAAGATACCAGGTGAATGAAAAAACGAAAGGGGAGAAAGAAAATATGGCATAAAAAAGGAAGAAAATGAGATAAATAAAGAAAAAGTGAAAAAAAAAACATTTAACGTGATACAGAAACGAAAATAAATGGGTGATAGAATTTAGCGTAAGGGAAAGAGGGAGTCAAGAGAGGGAGAGAGACAAAGAGAGAGTGAGAGGGAATAAAAGAGAGCCGTAATGTGATATAGAAACGGAGGGAAAGGGGTGATAGAATTTACCGTAAGGGAAGGAGGGAGTAGAGAGAGGAAGAGGGACAAAGAGAGAGAGAGAACAAAAAATAGCAAGCCGTAATGTGATGCAGAAGGGAAGAAGGGGGAATTAGATAAATGTAACATGAGATCAAAGAGGGAATGAGAGCAACAGAACAGGTGAGGTGAGGGGGGGTGAGGGGGGGGACAGGTAACAAAATGATTAACCCCTTTGATGGCTGTGACTGCTCAACTGTATAAATGCGTTCAAATTTAGAGTTTATTTGAAAGGCACTGCTGACATCCAAAGGGGGAGAGTGTCGGCGTAGTCTATCCTGTGTAGTTATGCATGTTCATCCTGTGTAGTTGTTTAATGTGATCCAATTATCTAGGGGTACTCAGGCGGACTAACAAGCGTCACAGCGTCATTACCCGTGGCACACTGGAACCACGTGCGCTCTGGAGGACGAAAGGATCCCCCCCCCCCAGGAGCATGGGTTCGAATCCCAGCCATGGTCCAAAGGGAAATTAGGCATCCACTCGGGGTATTGGCTTTCAGGGGTTTCCATTGGGTACTCTGGTTTACCTCATGAATTCCCGTAAAAAGTCCACATTGTATAGATAAAAAAAAGGAGTGATAGAGGATAGTACTCATTGGAAATAATATCACAACACACCACTATCGCAGTATTACATTCCACTACATCATGCCACACCAGAACACCGCCCCCCTCCCCTCCCTCTCCTCCCTCCCCCGTTCCTCCCCTCTCCCCACCCCTCCCCTCCTTACCACAGAGCTACCATACGCCACACAAAAGGACTGATCAACAACAATACGTAGGAAACCCTCCCCCCTCCCCCCCCCCCAACCCAATACATTTTAACTCTTGTATTGTCGTGGCTTAATATTTACCCTGGCCGGCCTCATTGTTGTGGTGTTTATAAATACGTGGAGTGGAAATACCGTGCGATATATATATTCAGTTATCCAATTGTTTTAGGCGGAGTGACGTCAGATGAGCCTGTCTGCTTTAATGGATATAAATAAACCATGGCCCAGGATGTCACTATCACCACCACCAATATCACTGTCATCACCTCACCATCATCACCATTACTACTATCACTGCTACCATTATTAAAACCATCACCGCTTCTGCTACTAAAATTTTAACTATTCATTACTATTATTGTTCTTACTATTAAGGTCATCACTATTTTCACTACTAACGCATCACCATCACCACTCACACAACCATTATTTATTTTTTAGTCACCACCATCATTACCATCACTATTTAGTCACTATTATTCCTATTACTACAGCTACTATAACCACCACCACCATCACCACCACTATTGCTTACTACCACCATCGCTAAACCCTTCTTCTGGTTTTATTAAATGTTTGCCTTCCCTCCTCACTCGGCCTCACTGCACCTAACCTAACCTAACCTAACCTAACCTAACCTAACCTAACCTATTCTGTCCACCTCTCTAACGCCAAATCTATCCAGTACTCTCTATCATCCATCCCTTTCTCTGGTATACTCTGAAACTTCCTATCTACTCCTATATTTCCATCTATAACATGAATTCATTTATTTAAGAACGTTTTAAGACATTTATCCTTTTTGTCTACTTCTCTCCACGGGGACTGGCATCTCAGTGGGGGGGTTTATTCGTCGTTTTTTGTTGCATCCTTTTTCCCACTCTTAGAAAAAATTGTACCTTTACTACTAGCACTGTCAATATCACCACCACCACCACCACCACCACCACCACCACCAGGGCAGGGGTTAATGGGTAAGCATGGGTTATAAGGTCCAAGTATCGGGTCGTGGAAGGTTCATGTGTTATTATTGTCTCCAGGTAAGGTTATTGTATTGGAAAAAAGATAGACCAGTTATCTACCTCCTCTTTGTCCTATATTCTTTCACATCCTGCTACTCTTTCTCCTCTCCTCTACCCTCTTCTCTCTCTCTCTCTCTCTTTTCTCTTCTACCTTGCCTCCATACCAGTTCATATTTGGATTACATACCCTTTCCCCTTCTCCTCCTCTTCCTCCTCCTCCTGTTCCTCCTCCTCCTCCTCCTCTTCCTCCTCCTCCTCCTCTGTTAATAAATTGCTTGGCTTCATTTGATATGGTTTCAATATTGACTGAGAAGAATATGTATATGAAAGGTTTATAATTTATTCCATCCCGTCTTGAGTTTTGCTACAGTTTTCCTATCTATATCACAGAAAAGATGGAGAAAAGAAACTTCACTCACTACGAATAAGTAAATTGGTAAATATAAGCATTTTAAGGACAAACTTTATTCAGTCTATCGAAGTGAAAGGATACGAAGTGATCAAATAAAAGTGTTGAGAATATTAATGATTCATTTATTCAGTCTGGTGGAAACGAAAGAATACGAAATTATCTAAGGAAATTCATGCGGAAAACCACTTTAGTCTCAATCAATCACACGCAACAAAAAGGTGACAACAAACAGTATAAGATAATTAGTAAAACATTCCAACATGCTCCACTATCCCCTTCAATACTCTAATTCGTTTTTATATTTACTCTGCTTATTATTTGGCAATTCTTACACACCTTCAGATACTTATGAGAGGGCTGAAATAATGAAGACTCTGGCTATTAATCTTCTGACCTCCATAGACCCTTCCTTAATATAAATAAAGTCAAATCACACACAAAACTCGTGGTAAAAATGCGTCCCAGTACTGAAGGGGGTTAAGGAAATCCTAACACTCCTATTGGGTCTTTGGTGCTGATCCTCCATCCTCGAGTGTCTTTGTTAGCGTATGAGGTGTAGGATTTAGGAAGAGATTAGACAGCTGCTTAGGTTCCAATCCTCTTCCGCTCATCTCCTCTCATCCCCTCTTACCTTTCCCCTCTTATTCCTCTTCACCTCTTCCTTATTCATGTATATCTCTCATCATCACTCACTGCTTGGTTATCTTCCTTCGATTTATCTTTTTTTTTACTTCTTGCTCATCATTTTTTATTATACTTCATTATTTCACCTCTCCTTCCTCTTCTGTACCTCTTACTCATTACTTTTTACTCATCCACTTTCATTTCGTCACTTCGTTATGCCTTTATTCATACTCTCTCTACCTCCCTCTCCCTCATTCTTTTAAATTGTCTTTCTCTTCACCTATTCTGTATCTCATTCATCACTTCATTATCTAATCTCATTCTGTCGCTTCTTCCTCATTCTCTCTCTACCTTCCATCCATCACTTCATCTCTCGTCTAATTCCTCCACATGTTATTCCTCTTCTCTTCTCCCTCATTCATTTCCTACTGATCCCCCACCCTCATCTCTCATTCTCCTAGTCTTTCATCCCCCCTTTTTACATTCTTTCATTCCTCCCCCACCGTCCTCTCTCACCCTTGTCACTGCTCATCCCTGTTACTCGTTTCCCTCTCCACTCCCACCCCGAGTTGCAGCTTTCAGAAGAGTGTCGCGTGAAGGATTAGAGGATTACTGAAGGAAGAACTCGAAATAGAAATGAAGGAAAGGGGAAAAACCGAACGAAGGAAGGAGGAAATGGGTGTCGGTGGAGGTAAAATCGTGGAGGAAACGGAGAAGAAAGAGGAGGATAGCAGAAGGACGGGATGGAAGTTGAAATTAAGGAGAAAGGAAAGGAGGGAGGGAGGGTGAAAGAAAGACGGATGCTGATGCTGATGTAAGTGAGAAGGAGGAGTGAAAGGAAATAGAAGAGATAAATGCGAGAGAAAAAAAAAATAGTGAAAGACGATGATAGAAATGAAACAAGAGAAAACTCCCAACGAAAAGAAAGAAATTTTGAGGCGATTGAAATATCAGAAACCGATACGAAGGAAGAAAGAAATAAAGGAAGAGACAGAAAGAAGTAACGTAAACGACTCAGAGAGAGAGAGAGAGAGAGAGAGAGAGAGAGAGAGAGAGAGAGAGAGAGAGAGAGAGAGACCTTCCAAAAACCACCCGAATTCCTTCCCCTTACGCTGGAAAGGTTTTCAGAAGTGACACTTAGACCTAAAAGTTAAAAGGGAAAGGAAGGAAGGGAAGGAAGAAGAAGGGGAAGGTCTTGCCAAGGATGAGGGGACTCTGAAAGGAGAAGAGAAGAGGCGTATATCCGAGCGAGGGGAAAAAAGAGTAAAGGAGAGAAAGAGGGGAAGGAAGCAATGCATTACTAGTGAGAAGGAAGAGGAGAAAGAGGAGGAGAAGAAGGAGGAAAGGAAGGGTGTCAGTAACAAAACGAGGTAGTAAAGGAGAGTAAAGAGAAGAGGGAGGAAACGAGAGAAGAAAAGAGGACAGTGACATGGAAGGAGAGAGAGGTGAAAGGCGTGTCCTGAATAGAAAGAGTGAGTGAGAGAGAGTGAGAGACACAAGAAAGGAAAGGAGAGCAGAAAACAAAGGAAAAAGACTCTCTCCACATTTACTGAAGAGAAAAGGAAGAGAGAGAGAGAGAGAGAGAGAGAGAGAGAGAGAGAGAGAGAG
This sequence comes from Callinectes sapidus, assembly GCA_020233015.1. NCBI lineage: Eukaryota > Metazoa > Arthropoda > Malacostraca > Decapoda > Portunidae > Callinectes > Callinectes sapidus. Next base: position 10,250,653 of record CM035183.1, read on the forward strand.
AGAGAGAGAGAGAGAGAGAGTCGACTATGAATGCGGGGAAGAGCAAGAAGAAAGAACGTAAAGAGAGTCAGAACGTAGATGACTTGAGAAACCCCCCTTGTAAAATCCAGCCTCTTTTCGTCTCCCTTGGTATTTTGCTGGAATGGAGGATGAAATATTGAGGAGGATTCTTGGCTAACTTGGAAGGAGTGAATGATTGAGGTGAAACTGATGTGACTGTGTGCGTGTGTGTGCTTTTGCTGGAGATGAGGTACGGTAGAACACAAAGAAAGAACAAACTGCAGATGTGGTGGGGAAGTTTTGAGGTGTGCGTGATGGGGAGAAAGAAAGAGAGGGGAGGGGGAAGAGATACTTTTGCTTCATTGCCTCCTTTTTCTTCTCTCTCCTCCTCCTCCTCCTCATCCTCATCCTCATCCTCATTCTCTTCCTCTTCCTCTTCTTCCCTTCTTCCTTCTCGCATAAATTCGAAATAAAAGATGTAGGAGAGTAAAGGTGAAGGTCTCTCACCCCCCCACCCCCCTCCGCCCTCCCGTCACCCCCCCTCCCCCCTCCCACCCCACCCCGCCGCTACCTCAGTGCTTACAAGAACAATGAAAAGCGTGACTCACAAATCTCTAACTTAACTCTTTCACTGCGATGTGCAACACGTCACACCACTAAAAGTAACGAAACCTTCATATACACCGACAAGAAAGGGGAAAAAACGTGATTAAAACATAAAAAAGGGTATCAATTTCTTTATCTGGTACTGTGTTCAGAGATAGCTGTGGAAAATATAAAAAATTAAAAATGAAAAAGACCACAGAATAGTTAGTGATTAGCCAACTTAAAGGAAATGTGTTTAACTCACCTAATGTAAACGCAAACCTTACTAGATGTAACCTGTTCTTCCTCCTCCTCTTCTTCTTCTTCCTCCTCCTCCTCCTCCTCCTCCTCCTCCTCTTGAGTTCCGCCATTCACTTATGACTTATTTATTTATTTTTTCATTATTCCTTCCTTCCATATTTCCTATGTACCTTTCTCTCTGGAACCTGCAAGGGCACTAACAACTAGATGGGCCTTCTTTGTTACTCTTTCTCGCTAACTTTCCCTCATACTTAAAAAAAAAAAATATGACGTCAACTGAATGCAAAATCTAAACACAGATATAATCGAACCCAACAGAAGTGCAGACCTGACTTAATATTCTCAAACTTAGACCAAACTTCACCTAATACCAAATACTTTTTCATCGACCAGCTGTGTAAAATTCTGGCGCGATGTTTTAAAACGCTTTGAATATTCTTGAAAACTTCCTTTGGATTTCCCCGTATTTCCCTTTCCAGCAGGCTTAATAATTTTGGTTCTTTAAATCGCTCTTATGTTGTTGTTGTTGTTGTTGTTGTGGTGGTGGTGGTGCTGGTGGTGGTGGTGGTGGTGGTGGTGGTGGTGGTTATTGTCATCGTTGTTGTTGTTGTTGTTGTTGTTGTTGTTGTCACAGCCTTTGGAAATTTTGTTGTCTTTTCTTTTCCCATTGTGTAATTCGAAGAGAGAGAGAGAGAGAGAGAGAGAGAGAGAGAGAGAGAGAGA
>CM035183.1:10258671-10288542 GCA_020233015.1 Callinectes sapidus
TTGGACTATTTTGTGAAACTCTCCCACGTTGTTGCTCTACTGTTTTCAAAGAGGCTCAAGTTAACTTCTCCATTACTGGGACGTGGTTTTATATTTATTCTGCTTATTATTTGTCGATTTTATACAGCTTCAGATACTCCTGTGGGGATCAAAATGGTGCAGACTCTGGCCATTAATCTTCTGACCTCAATATATCCTTGCTAATGTTAATAAAATCGTCTAATCACACCCCAAAACTCGTGGTAAAAATGTGTCTCAGTACTGAAGTTGTTAACATGATACGGGTGTTTAATTAATGATGGGTTTATTGTTGTTTTAGTGGCAGATTAACACATTTTCAACATTATTTACTGGAGAAACTCTCTTAGGAACGAGGCTAGTCATCTATGTGGTCTTGATAAATAGTGCTGAGAGAATAGAGCGTTTTATAATATGGATCTCTCTCTCTCTCTCTCTCTCTCTCTCTCTCTCTCTCTCTCTCTCTCTCTCTCTCTCTACGGCGCTGCTCTTGTTTACAACTGCTCAGTTCGTTGTTGCTGTAGTGGTGGTGGTGGTGATGGTGGTGGTGATGGTGGTGGTGGGAAAGTTTAGTTAATTCTTGTATATTACCGGGAAAATTTCAGGAACCATGTTGTGTTTTACCAAGATTCAATACACGTTGTATATTTGTTAATATTGGAGGTACGGGGAAAGCATAGTATGTTAGTTTTTGCATTATAGTGCCCAAGAAAATGTAGTCGTTTATGTGAATTAAGTCAAGGGTTATGTCTCTTGGTGTATTTTACATAACTGAATATACATACAACTTTAATGAAAGGAGAGGACAGACAAAAAAAAGTAAAGGAAAATTATAATAGTATTTTAATCAGGTTTTTTCGTGTGTAGAGCGAATACATGTATGTGAAATTATATACTTAAAAAAACAGATAAATTGTTGCTGGTGTTTGATTGGTAACGAAAAAAACACATAAAAGTAAAAAAACGGAGTATAAAATAAAGAGTAAAAAGTTTAATAATGGTTATTCGTGTAGGATAAAGCAAATGCTGTAATAAAGCGGCAAAGAGAGGACAAAGTAGAGGGAAGAGGAAGCTGCAAAATGAAGGGCAGGAGGCGGCCACGGACCCCGGCAAGCCCCACGCAGGCCACAACAGGGGGTCGGCTCCGTGGCGGCGGCGGAAAAGAAGGGGGCGCTGACCCTCCCAAGTGGCGCAGTGGGGGGGAGGGGGGGGGGCGGGTTCTCGCATCGCCCACATCCGGCGCCCGCCACCAGCTGCTGCTCGAGGCATAGATGAGGCGGCGTGCGGCGGACGCGAATACTCCCACAAACAACACACGAACCCCGATAGCCAGGGAGGGCGTGGCGTGGTTAGCCGGGATGGTGGTGGAGGTGGAAGTAATGGTGGTGGTGGTGGTGGTGGTGGTGAGGCGTCACATGATAGGAGGAAAAAAAGAAACATCAATAAAACCAGAGGAAGAACACACACACACACACACACACACACACACACACACACACACTATAGCTCAGTGATAACGTCCTTGTCCTTCACTCAGCGGGATGAGGTTCGTTCCCCGCTCAATTCTCAGACTTTTACGGAGCGGCGAGTGTTTACCATCATCCCCTCGCAGATGAGATGAGATGAGATGAGGGCGTGTGCTGCGCGGCGTATCCCTCTCTTTATCCATAGATTAAATTATATGCAGTGCTTTTGTTTTCTTGGTTTTTAAGACGCTTATTTATTCACTTATTTATTTATTTTGTATCTTGTCCCTTATTTATTTATTTATTTATTTATTTTGTATCTCACTGGTAAAAGCATTCTCAAGCTTGGGAAAGTGCGAAATTAAACTTGTACTTTGTATTTTTCATGTGTTCATTGAAATATATTTAGCCCCTCGAATGTTTGCTAAAGATCGTGACAATGAAATGATTAATGGAGTTTTGATTTTTAACACTTATTATTTTTATACTACTCTCTTTAATAATCATCGATCCTGAAAAGATTAAATCAACCTGACACTTTAGTTTTGGGGTTTTTTTTGGTGTGTGTGTGTGTGTGTGTGGTGTGTGTGTGTGTGTGTGTGTGTGTGTGTGTGTCCGTGCAAACACTTCCAATACTCTGAATACGAGACTGTGGAGTGAAATGGTTAGCACACTACGATCCTTCACTTACAATAGTCGTTATCTGAAACGCTTTGTTCTCTCACCATGACTATTTTCAAAGGCCACATAGATGATTAGCCTGGTTCTCAAGAGTGTTTCTCCTATTAATAATGTAGAAATATTATCACTCTCTCTTTGGAACAGAAGAAAGCATCCTTAACCCTTTCTCTGTAATAGACAACACTTGACACCATTAGGAGCAACGAAATCTTAATAAACAACAGCAGGTGGATCAAAAGAACATATTTACCGATTTTTTTTTATCCAGTTTGATGATCTGAGATGGCTGTGAAGCAAAGGAAAGATTTCAGAGTGGTTATGATATTAGCAAGAATCCAACCAAATGGCAGAAAAGTCCTTAAAATCCTTGTAACTTCAATCAAAGCCTTTTGGGGGGGAGGGAATTAGTGAAGATGCGCCACAAAAGTGCTTCAGAATATGAGGGAGATCGTTCTTGTTGAGGCTCGGATCCTTTATCTTATTCTTAGTACAAAAAGGACCACAAAGGAAGAACAAATAAGAGGAAAACTTTTGACACTCTTGAGACTCTGTGAATGTGTGATAAGAAAGATAAACTGAAGAGAGGAGAGAGAAGTTTCATATTTACACTTAGTCATTAATTAACTGACAGAGATAGATAGAGTGAGTGAGTGAGAGAGAAGGGGGAGGGAGAGGTGGAGAATGGGATACAGATGGACAAACAAAACACACATCACGTGACCCACATTATCGTCTAAATACACTAGGTCATCGTAGGTCATCGCCCGCTGACCTGCCTGACGCCTGGCTGCTCCCCTCCCCCTCCCCCCCCCCACCAGAGCCGCCCTTCACGCCACACTGACTCCTGCCTGTTACAACCTGTGATTTGCCTTATTTCTCAACTTGCCGCTCGGGTCCTCGATGTAATAGGATGCAGAGAGAGAGAGAGAGAGAGAGAGAGAGAGAGAGAGAGAGAGAGAGAGAGAGAGAGAGAGAGAGAGAGATGAAATTAAGGTAAAATGAGCAAGACATTAAATAAAAAAAGGAAAGAAAGTAACGAAGAATAATGAAGACCAACATGAAACAAATACTACGAAAGAAAAACAAAAAGTAAATGAGGAGAAAGAAACAAAAACGCAAGACGATGAGCAGACCAACAACGACAAGAAGGGGTAAAAAAAAAAAGCCCTATTGAGATACCATTCACTGATATACGGATCATAATTTTTCTTTTTCTAATTCTACATTTTTAAGTGAAGAATGTATGTGTAGGTAGGCAGGCGCGTGTAATTTAGTGTGAAGGAAGATGACAGGCTGTGTTTGGTCGCCTGTGTTCTGAGAGGCAAATGGAGGCGTAAAGAATGCATGTTTATAAAAAAAATAATAAACACACATTCTTTACTTTTTATAGGCAGGTGCATATAGTTTAGTGTAAAGGAAGAGAATTACCATTGAGAGGACAGGCTGTGTTTGGTCGCTTGTGTTCTGAGAGGCAAAGGGGAAGGTTGAGCGAGGTCACAGGTGGCTTAAATGGCAAGTTCACAGCACCGCCTTGAACTAGCGCTATTAGACCTCGCTGGGAGTAATTATCGTTCCGGCAGGTGTCTACTGAGGAGGGAGGAGGAAGGGAACGAAGACGATGCGAAGGGAAGGGAAGGGAAGTCAGAAGGGAGAGAATACACAAAATAATTCAGAGAGAGAGAGAGAGAGAGAGAGAGAGAAGGAGAAAGAATGTGTGTGTGTGTGTGTGTGTGTGTGTGTGTGTGTATTTTCAGCGTATTCGATGTAATGTTCATGTTATTACTTTACTTTAGACACGCCAACCTATTACAGCATTATTGCACACTAAAAGACTCCTCTGTTATTTGATGTTGCTTCAAACGAGTTACATTTTTTTCTGCATTAATGATATTATCTTAAAGCTTTGTAGACTAATAGCCATCTCTCTCTCTCTCTCTCTCTCTCTCTCTCTCTCTCTCTCTCTCTCTCTCTCTCTCTCTCTCTCTCTCTCTCTCTCTCTCGCGGCCCACAGGAGTACAGCATCCAGATCACCTTCAGAGAACAGTGGAAGGACCAGAGACTTACTTTCGACAATATGCAAGGTAAGAATCTCTCTCTGTCTCTCTCTCTCTCTCTCTCTCTCTCTCTCTCTCTCTCTCTCTCTCTCTCTGATTGATCATTATTGTATTTTCTTTTTCTTTTCTTTTTTTCTTTTTTGTTATCTTTTTATCTCTCTTTTTTTGTATTAATGGTATCTTTATTTATCCCTGTTTTGTGTAGATTAATCCCTTTGATAATGGGACGCCTTTTTATAGTTATTCTGCATATCATTTGCCAATTTTATACAGCTTCAAAAACTCATGTGAGGGATTAAAATACTACAGACTCTGGTCATTCGTCTTCTGACCTCCATAGACCCGTCCTAATGTCAGTAAAATCGTCTAATCACACCCAAAAAACTCCAGGTAAAAATGTATCCCAATGCTGAAGAGGTTAACTGATCTTTTTTCCTGTCTGCTTATTCTCTGTTCTTATGTTTGACTTCTTTCCTCCTCAGATACTTCCCACGCCAGCTGCCAGACCCGTGCACCTCCCCAGCCATCCTGTCCATGGTGGAGTCCCTTGGCATGATCACCAAGTTCAGACTGAGCCGGGAATCACTAGCCAGGTGAGTGTGTGAGTCTGTGTGTAGGGAAAGTTGACTTGAACTTTTAATTAGCTCATTGCAATCCACCTTCCTGCTGCCCTCCGGTGATAAATGAAGGAACTTTTAATTAAACAGCTGCGATCCACTCTACTCTTTTTTTTTTTTCTGTCCATTGGTAAAAAGAAGTGGGTAGATATTGAATGAAGTAAGACGTGGTAATGGACTTGTATAGAGATCAGCTTCTACAGTGTGCAATAGACAGACCCACCAAAGCTATTGACATAACACAGATGACTCAGACTCCTGGAATAAATAGTCTATAATGAGGTGTGTGAGTCTCTTTTTGTCAGAGAACCAAAGGAAATAACAACCCACTAAACTGACTAAAATGAAAGAAAAGCTGAGGAAAATAGGCTGTTGAACTTTAGTCATTTATTTATTCATGGCTTGATGTACTATAGCATTTGTATCTTGGCTTATTGTAATATCCATTCTTCCTTCCTTCAAGTTTTATTGCCATTGAATCCTTCCATAAACCATGATGTAAAGCAATAACGAAGGAAGAAAGAAAGAAAAAGAAGGAGTGAGAAGACGTCATGCATTTGGTAAAGGTTAGAGGGTGAGAGGTGTGGTAAGGGTGGGTCATAAGATCATAGGGATTAGAATATGGCCATTTGAGCGTCCCTGCCCTCCATTCCTGTACCTTGTTAGCTGTCCAGGGAGAAGGGATGTTGCAGGAAAGTGGGAAGGTGAGAGTAAGGTGAAGGACAGGAAGGGTACGAAGATAGGAAACATGACCTACGGTGAAGGAGATGTTGTAAAATGAAAGGCAAGATGCTGGAAGGAGTGAAAGAAGATAAGGGATGAATATAGAAGTACAGGAAAAGGAAAGAAAGGAGAATAGGAAAGATTTTATTCCTCTGCTTATGAGAGAGAAAGAAAATGTTACAAAGAGATGAATATAAACAAGTAATAAAAAGAAAATGAGAGTAGGATGATACAAAAAAGTCACATGTAACAGTATTTCTGCCTTAGTGAAGAAATGTTAAATCATATATTGCTATAAGGTGAGGATGAAAAACTGGAATGAGTGAAAGAAGGAAAATGTTATTGAGAGATGAAGAAGAGAGTGGAAGAGAAAAAAATAAAGAAATATAAAGACTTCTTATCAGTGGAAAAAATAATGAGATAGAGGAAAAAATTAAAGAAATAGAAAAATATTTAAACATCAATACATGAAGGAGAGAAACAGAGAAGGAAAATTCATGATAAACAAGTAGAAAATAGTCAAAATAAGACCGAATTCAATGCTCAGCAGTATCAATGATGTGTAGGAGGGAGAGAAAGAGAGAAAAGTGCCACAAGGAAATGAGGAAATTGATAAATGAGGGAGTAGAAGGAATATTAATGATCACTGGAGCAGAAAAATTGGGAAACTATTATAAGACTCAATTTAAACTTTAATGATATCAGAGGAAGAAGATTAGAGAGGGGAGTTGGTGGACTCATTGTATTCAGATTCCACTAAGGTTCACTGCTCTGTATTATCTATCTGTCCTTTCTACTTCCATATGTATAAGTTAGAAATTCATCTTAACCCCTTCAGTATCATGATGTGTTTTCATATTCATTCTGCATACTTCTTGGTGATTTAATGCAGATTCAGAAACTTATGTATGGATTAAGATAGTGAAGACTCTGACCATTAACCTTCTGATCTCAACAAACCCTCTATAGTGTCAATAAATTCACACGTTAAACTGTTGGTAAAAATGCGTTCCACTACTGAAAGGGTTAAAGTACTGAAAATTAGTGAAAATAAACATACAAATCCAAAACAAAAGAAGAGTGTATAGTGAAAGAATAGTCACATAGCAAGTTAAAGTATCGTAAATGAAAAATAATATAAAATAAACATGGATTAGAAATTAATGTATAAATGAAATTAGATATTGATGTATACATGTAAATTTCAGCAAGAAAGATTCCTGTTCATTCTTTGCTTGTTTTACTTCACATCGTCTTAGTTGATTCATGTGGCTCTTCTTTCTACAATGTGTTTTCCAATCATTTTATGTAAATATAGAGGAGGAATATTAATAGGACATCAGCCTGGGCCACACTGATAATATATTTGCATTTTCATATCATCATTATCCTCCATAATTCTTTGCCTCTTTTCGCTTCATCTTTCTTCCTTTCTTGTGATATTTCCACCCTGCTCACACATATTTGTTACCTTATTTTTATATCTACTTCAAATTTTAATATATATTTATTACTCTCTCTCTCTCTCTCTCTCTCTCTCTCTCTCTCTCTCTCTCTCTCTCTCTCTCTCTCTCTCTCTCTCTCTCTCTCTCTCTCTCCATCTTTTTTCTGGTTTGCTGTCTTCTTAAAATTAGTATTTCACATAGTTTTCCTCAGTTGTCCATATTCTCTATCATGTTTCCAACAATTTTGCCTGAAATATCATTTATATTGGTTTGCTTACATATGCAAGTCCAGATCACATAGGCAACATGATTTCAAACATGAGACACATAAGGAAATAAGAATATTACAAAGGACCAGTTGAGCTACACAGTGCAGCTCCTGATGACGTCAAGGATGGTTTGTGTTTGTGTGTCATGCTTTACAAATCCACTTCCTCAGGTTTACCCTCATGGTGCGTAAAGGGTACCGGGACCCTCCCTACCACAACTGGCTGCATGCCTTCTCCGTCACACACTTTGCCTTCCTGCTGCTCCAAAACCTGCGGCTGGTGGAGAGGGGCGTCCTCACCTCCCTGGAGGCACTGGCACTCATTGTGTCTTCCATGTGCCACGACCTGGATCACCGAGGCACCACCAACTCATTCCAGGTCAGATACATTGTGTGTTCTGCCACACCTGGCTGTTGTTTGTGCCCAGCTGGGGAATTGTAGCTTACAAATATTGTAGTATGTAGCTTTATCCTTTGTCTTGATTTATGTGTGCAAATTCATACTAGTTGAATAAAGATCACAAATTATTCATGTAGACACTACAAATGTATCAGCTGCTTGAAATTTTTCATCTGCAGCTGTTTTCAATGTTAATGTTTTTAATGCCTGGTGCAGTTTCTTTGTAGGTTACAGATCACTTGCATTGCTTCTTGTATTATCAGCTTTGTTAAGTTATCACCCCTTCTTCTATAACATGATACTGTTTTATGTGATTTAAGTAAGATTCTTGCTCCTATTTACATGTTGAAAGTGGTTACAATTTCTTTAATGTGCATAATAAATTTGTTACTATATGAATGAGACTTACTTTAATTGTTTGCATTCTAACAAGCAAAAATTATCTATATATCTATATATTGATCTGTAAAGGAGAGTGGAGAAAGGGACTTCTATTCACCTCTTGCTTTCAGTTCTTTATCGATAATGGGATACACACAAGTTCACCTTCTTGTCTTTGAGGAGAAGCCTTCAGTAATCTTTTGTGTCCGTAGGTTGCAAGTAACTCTGTGTTGGCATCGTTGTACTCCTCTGAGGGTTCTGTGATGGAGCGCCACCACCTGGCCCAGGCAATGTGCATCCTTAACACCGACGACTGTAACTTCCTGGAGAACCTGAGCCGGGAGGAATACACCAAGTTCCTTGACCTGATGAGGGAGATCATTCTGGGTGAGGCTCATGTCCTGACCTTCACCTTATTATCAGTACACAAATGATCACAGAGGAAGAACAAATAGGAGGAGAACTATTGGCACTTGAGAGACTCTTTGTGTGTTTGTGATGAGAAGGATGGACTGGGAAGGGAATAGAGAGGTTTCATGTCAGCAATTAATCATTTGTGATAACTGTGTGGATGTGAGAGACTGAGAGATAGAGACAGACAGACAAAGAGTAGGTATGTAGCCAGTTCTTTGGCAAATACTAGTACAGAGACAGGACCAGAGGTATTCTTGTCCTCCTTCCTCCACATTGCCACATATCTGTCCCATCTTCTCTACAGTAAATGTTAACGCCATGCCTCCAACACTTTTACTCTTTTTGAGAGAGAGAGAGAGAGAGAGAGAGAGAGAGAGAGAGAGAGAGAGAGAGAGAGAGAGAGAGAGAGAGAGAGAGAGAGAACACACACACACACACACACATACACACCATTTGCAGAAACATGAAGTCATTAAGAGATATGGTGCTATTTCACATTAAATTTGAATATTGTACTGCTCTTCAGGATTTGTTAATTTTTTTATTATTTCAATCTTCATATTAACTTTTCTTCACACAAGTACTCTTTCACTGTTTCTTTTCTTTTGTGGAGTTTTAGTTTAGCACCTCATCATAAAGATATAGCTTTCAACTAAGTATTTACCCTTTTGCTCCATAAATCAAAACTCATAAAAAAGATATGCCAGAGAGGGAGAGGAAAGATTAGAGCAGTGAACAAAGTCTCTTACATAAGGAGTAACTTGAGAGCACCAAGCAGCAGCTGCAGACATTCATCACCACACTAGCAAAGCACAGCTACGTCAGTGACTCCAGTGAGGGACTTCTATCTTCTCATGTACCCTGCTTGCTCCTCCTGAGAGAGAGAGAGAGAGAGAGAGAGAGAGAGAGAGAGAGAGAGAGAGAGAGAGAGAGAGAGAGAGAGAGAGAGAGAGAGAGAGGAGGGGGTTACAAACTTTTGCAAATAGGTAATAGCTATTGACAGAAAAAAAAAGGAGAGATAGACTAAGTATTGAATCCTTATAACTTATACTCAGAGAAATACTGTATTGAAAAAGATGAAAAAGGCACACAAGTCAGCAGGCAGCAAATCAAGCAGACAGGCAGATTTAGCTACCTATGTATATATTAGTTTTCCAAAAAATATGATTTTATTTGGTTTGAGAAGCTAATTGTACTGAAACACATTATAAAGCAAATTCTACCTGATTACTTTGTGACTTAATTGTGTGTGTGTGTGTGTGTGTGTGTGTGTGTGTGTGTGTGTGTGTGTGTGTGTGTGATATTTTAATAATCCAACTTCTTTTATCTCTCATCTACTATGAAAAATTATGTGCTGCACCAAAAAAGTATGCCAAAGAGTTGAAAACATTTGATCCTGTTGACAATAAATGTAATGAAGGAGATGGAGATGGAGAACATTAGAGAAGCTTTGGGATGAATGTTACTGAAATCTCCATCTTTCCTAACCAGAACTGTATGTCATGATGTAAGAAAATTAGGACACATTCTTTTCCACAGCTACTGACTTGGCCCACCACCTGCGCATCCTGTCTGAGCTGCGGCAGGTGGCAGAGGAAGGCTATGACTCGGCCAACCCTCGCCACCACGACCTGCTGATCTGCCTTCTCATGACGGCAGCGGACCTCTCAGACCAAACCAAAGTAAGATGGTGAAGCAGAGTAGCTGGATCAAAACAATCTGGCCTAATAAATGGAATGGTTGTACATATTAAAAGTTATTCAATTAACCAATCGTAATAAGCCAGCTTCAGTGAATTATTAAAAATACCTAATGAAATTCATGAAAACAAGGCAAAATTAATTCTGTGCTCTGTCTATTTTTTAAAAAATGGAGATTCAGTATTTTTTTATTTAAATTTTTCTTCTTTTTTCATAGTTCAGGGAAGCAGAAAGAACATTAAATTTTAAAAATCACGATCTCAGTTTGTATATTTGTTTTTACCATTAATTTTCAAGAAATAGGTTATTATGACATGCTTTAATCTTTAATTCTATGAATTACTTGGCAATTGCATCATCTAAGTTGTTTTTATCTCTCCAGTAAGTCATTGCATTTAAATCCCTTATAGTACATAATATGTATGTATATGTTTATGCTGAATCATCATCTTGCATGATTTCAGACAGCTTTCTGATACATTTTGTGCCACCACAGGACTGGCACTCCTCCAAGCATGTGGCTGAGCTGATCTACAAGGAGTTCTTCACCCAGGGGGACTTAGAGAAGGCAATGGGGAACATGCCCCTAGAGATGATGGACCGAGAGAAGGCCTTCATCCCTGAGCTTCAACTTCAGTTCCTGGATGATGTTGCCATTCCTGTTTATGAGTAAGTCCACACTGGGACAGTACTGGTTGTGTTCTCTACTTACTTTTCATGTTGCTTGTCATTCCAAGTTATAAATGTGTGTTTAACATATAAAAAAACATTAAATGATTATATATATGTACATATATACTAATCAGAAGGCTGAAAATCACTTACAAAATTGGCTGATTATCCAGAAAATTATAGAAAGAAAGCCATATTTACTTATCTCTTCACTCATACATATTTTCATTTGATTCATTTATCATTTTGTTTCTAAAGCAATAAGGAAAATGAAATATTAACAATGGGACTTTTTAAAGGCCTCCATTTGTTTGTTTACTTATCATACTGAACTTTTACTTGACAGGATTGTGGCCAAGCTGTTCCCAGAGGCTGACGAGCCCTACAGCAGCATCAAGGCCAACAGGCGTAACTGGTCCCGCCTGCGTGATGTCTACAAGCGAAGGAAACCTGAGTCCACCAGCTCCCTTGAAGTGTTCGAAGATGACTCACTTGAGGAGGAGCTAGAGAAAGATGAATCCTGAAACATCCCTCAGGCTTCTCCTTACATAATTTGTACCACACTTCAAAAGACACATTCAGTATCTTATTCATGTACTCCATGTGAGTAAGATTTTTCATAATATAATGAATCCTACAAATGCACCCATTATATTTGAATTTTGGGACTAACTATCTTGCCATAATAATCTTAGGGAAAAATTTAGTGTACTACTGAAAAGACTGTTACACTGGTCTTGTTTATTTATAAGAAAGTCTACCTCTTACATGTTTGGCTAATGTTATCCATGTACACAGTTTTTAGAAAGAATTCAGTGGCGTGCTTTTCCATCACTGGATTGAACTCTCATTTTATTCAATATTCAGAGTGCCATATGCATGCAGCCACTCTCACACAGGGAGTGGGAAAGCTGAGGGCCAGGAGAGGCAGGGACACTCACCACAATGCAGGGCAGAGTAATTGTACTTGGCTATCTAGTTATTGAGGATTTCCATGTTGACTCTGACTTTCTCACTCCACCACACACTACAGACTCCACCCACAGACTCTCCACACTCAACAGCTTCTCCACACACCACACTACCTCTACACAGACCACTCAGATCTCACTGGCTCTCTTGTGCCATTACAAGGACCACCACACCACACAAACACACATAACATACACAAACACAGACATGTTTTTGTCCCAAGGACAGTAATACTCATTCATTCATTGCCTTAGGGTGAGTATTACTCTTGTGACACCTTTCACTGTTTGTAGTTTAAAGCATTTGGTAGTGCATCAAGTTATGATGTAATCTCAATACTATTATTCTTCTTACACATCACTCCACTTTATTTCTCTCAAACCAGCGTAACTGCTTCAAGCATAAATGCATAGTTTCTTGATCTTTTATAGGCTCATTTTGACTGTCAATGACACTGTGACGCATTATTTGAGTAAATGCATGAATTCCCTGAACAAGTGGAATTGAATTACAGACATGAAAAGGTTTGAACAAATTGTCACTCCTTTTGTTGTCTGTGGTATTTTTCAAAATCAAAGTCAATTTGCATCATAAGACTTATAAAACATAAGAAGCCATAGCAGTCAAAAAACTAAAGGCACCTTGACTTAACTAATATCAATCATCTATGTACTTTTTCATTTTTCATCATGTCATCTTGATATGCTAGTATGTACTTAAACAGAACATTTTCCATAGTGAGCACCGTTTTCCTTGGGTCTCCATTGTTAGCTTTACATATGGAATTTTTTTAGAACTAATCAGTCATAATGCAAAGTCAAGCATCATCGAAAGACAAAGACAACTAACACATTTTAGTTTTGATGCTTTATGTTTCTTCAATAAGCCTGAGGATATTATAATGTGAGCTCCTAAGCCAAAGCTTTACCCCTGTGGAAGGCCAAGACACTGCAAATTGCAGTAGTGGTTGTCAAATGTATGTGATATGAAGCTAGTCAAGCACTTGTATAAACAGTGGTGCCTCTATTGTAGGTGTGGCTAGCAGGAATTTTATATCATGAATGCTTCTTTTTTAGTTTAAATCAATTTGCAATTTTCAAACTGTCACCTGGTAAAGAAAAGAGGCTGTAAGAGAAGTAAAACATGAAAGTGGGATGTTTTCATGACAGGAAATACTGGAGGAAACATGAGTATTTTATTCTCGAATGAAGGCAACAATCAAAACATTCAAAGAAAAGATTACTTATGCCTCCTTCCCTGTTTCCTCTCTGCTACATTCCACATAGTAATGAGAATGCATAGGTAAATGGTATTATGGTCAAATAAGGTCCTCAAAGAATTGTACACATTGATGAGGAAATATGTATGATTTGGTCAGATGGGATGAGACCAAAGATGAAGCATTGTAGGAGTGGTCATGAATGGCTGAATGCTCCTGAGATAGCAGAAGAGAAATTTTTAAAAGGAAAAGATATTATAATTACTGCTATGAAGGTGTGAGGAGAATAGTTGAAAATGCTTGTAAAGGAATATGTCAAAGTATTTCTCTTGAGAGGCTATAACGAAAAAAAAATTGAGAGGTTTGGAAAGGACAGTATGAAAAAATGTTTAGATTTGTATGGAAAACTGGAAATTGAAAGAAAAGTATAAAAATATTTCTGATATATATGTATGGAAAGAAATAATGTCTGCTGTCACCTGTACAACTATTTCATTTTTAAAGAGTTTTAAGAAGTATATTCAGCACTACCCCCTTCATCAACTGTCAACTGTATGCTTCCTGTGGGTCTTCTATTTCTTCCTCTTCCTCCTCTTCTTCTTCTTCTTCTTCTTCTTCTTCTTCTTCTTCTTCTTCTTCTTCTTCTTCTTCTTCTTCTTCTTCTTCTTCTCCTTTTGAGAATGTACATTTACTATACAATGAATTTCTTTTCTCATCAGACAACTATTGAAAAGTGTCCCAAATTCAATGTTATATCTTTTAATGCTAGTTCATTGTATGGGATTTCAAATGTTTGTTGTTTCTTTTTCTCTTGATATATATACTTTTTTTTAATTCACTTGGCCCACTCTTTTTTTTTCTGTGTGTGTGTGTGTGTGTGTGTGTGTGTGTGTGTGTGTGTGTGTGTGTGTGTGTGTTTGTGTGTTGAGATGCTAATGGGGTTGCTGTTTTCTCCATTGAGGTTTTGGTGCTCTCTCAGCTTGTATATTTTTTTAATGAGATCTTTTCTGTCTGATGATAGGAAATGTATTACTAGAATGTTCTTGACTGTAATAATGTCTCTGAACCAAAAGTGTTATCTTCCATTACACATGGCTTGTATTTTGACCTTAATTGGCTTGCTTTGTAAGGTGACTGTACTTAAGTGATTTTCTAGGTGATTCCTGTGTGACTGATTTTGTTACTTGTGTTATATTGATTATTCAGTACAATTATTTATTTGCCATGTGATAAGTGTCATATATAATGAAGTACTTCACAGCATAATAGTTGTGTGCCCTGATGAGGTGTGTACAGTAGGGACATGGCAAGACAGGACCCAGCAGAGATGTATCTTTGAATCTTGCTTCAGGAGCTTCATGTTTTTGTGTCCAAGTTGACATTTTGGGGTGGAGCTGAGGCCTGCAGGTTTACATAGAAAATGTCCCTGAATGATGCAATTTTGTGGAGAGAAGTACAATTCTGCTTATCCGGAGAGGTATATTGAAAGATGGCCATATACATATATACATATATACATATATATATATTTTTGTATGTATTATTGAACAATTAGGATAGTGATGGATTTTCTGGGGCATGTCATGTTTAGTTTTTTGGTGTAGCACAAATGTATGTGTATGGTAAAGACAAGCTTTACTGAGCAAACATCCAGCCTGGAGCAAGGCAGTCTGGGCCAGCCGAGCTGTGGGGGAGAACAGATGTGCAACAGACAGCCTAGGAGGAACCCTCAAGCAAGATTCACAGTTGCCATATCAGGCATCAGGTGCAGAACACAAGTCCTCCCTGTCAGTTGATGTCAGAACATTATGACTGAACGTGAATTGTGCATATGATGTACTGTTGTTGTAGTGTTCACCTTGCAGTCAACGCACACACACTGAAGACCGAGGGAGAAGTGGTGCACCAGAGTTGGTCCTGGGCTGAACAAGCATCATTTCACTTCACTTGTGTATTTCAATATTAACGATCATCACTGTGGTACAGCGTTACTTTCCTTTATGGTGTCTCCTTCTCAGCTACATAGCACTGTCTTCATTGGTATGTGGTGGATGTGCATTTAGAGGCAGAACCAATGTTCTATAAAATCAGTACAGAGACTGTGTATTGTGTGTTCTGTGTAGCCACCGCCGTGTGCTCTCTTCTACTACACTTTGGTAACAGTTTTGAATGACTCTAACAGCCTCGCCTTCCTTGTCACTCACCTCAAGACATGAGTCACCCTGTGCCTCATGTCAGCCATCACTTAGTCTTGGGTCAGTCACAAGTGTTGCATCTTGCCACCAAGCAGGAACTCGCATGTGGCAAGAAAGAGAATTAGTATTTGACTTTTATTCTAAAAGTTGCCATCATTAATGACACATTCATCGTGTAGTTATATTTCATGCAGATGTTGCACATTTTAAAACTTTAAAAAGAAAACAATTGCATTTATTTTTTTGATTACAGTACAAACCTGTTACTCAGAATGCCTTCAACAATGCAGTGACTCATTGGAATGCCTGTAACTAATCAAAATCTTTGTACCTATCTTTCTCTTAAGACAACCTATGTGCCTCCTTGAGTACCAAGTATTGCACCAAAATTCTAGTCATGAACTGCCTGGTGAGAGCACTCAGGACTTGGTGGATGGTAGTTGGCCCTCACCAGGCAGGGCTGTTCACTGGTTGGCCTCACCCTGCCAGCTGCCATTACCCAACAGGACCACTGGGTTACAGACAGAGCACTCTGCCATGCTGAACATTCATATATGTACTGTTTTCCTCACTTCTCATTTATAGCAAGGCTGTATGATTCAAAACTATTACCCCATGTCATGCATTTGTGAAGATTACACTGTCATGAATATATTACATGTTGGAAAATATTTTTCCCAATAAAATCATTCCATTGTGGTTATGTCTTTTTTTCCCCTTGTGCCTTTTTATCAGGTAACCAGCCAGCCTGGCAGGACTGGTGGTGGTGGTGTATCACTAGATTGACTAGAAGAATGCTCCACTGCCATGCCCTGCCTCACCCAGGCTTGCTCCATCAAATCATTACGGACTAGTCATAAGTAACACACACACACAACGAAATATTGATTCATAAGCTTCATTCTCGCATTTTTCTGAGAAACCCGTAAGCTGATTTGAAGCAATGTACCAGCTCATTGAACTTGTTTACGTTTATGTTCGAACCGGGTTCTTTCTCATCCTCCCACCTGCCGCGTGCCGCCTGCCAGCAGTTTATTACTGGCTGTGAGTGTAAGAGGTTATCCTTGTCTGCCGCCCCATCACTTCTTTCAACCTGTCTATTGACGCATAGTAAGTGTTTGCATGATGTTAGCATGGAGGCTTTTCTAGGAATGGTGTTGACAGAGGGTTTGTGGATGAGGGAAGGGTTGAGAGAGTAGAAAAGCGGCAATTTCCTGCTGTTCCCACCTAGTGGTGGTTATTAGCGCTACGCAAACCGGGCAACTGCGTGGAACAGCAAGAGACCTAGAGAGTTCACTTTGATAAAAATGTCTAATAATGCGGGCTAATACTGACTTTTCACTTATTAGTAAGTTCCGAATGGTTTGACGAGGGAGACCTATATGGGACCGCAAACCAGCACTCCACCTGCTTAGGGTAGAGTTGCCATACGGATTTTTCCAAACGGTTTTGGGATCAGCATGTCAAAATTTGGGTTCAGGAGGATCTTTTTTAAATTCCTCAAAGTCCTAAATTTCAGCTTCCATCAATAACTCAACACACACACACACACACACACACACCTAGCCCCTGTTCACCTAACATCAAGTAGGTACGGGATGTAAGTCGAGTGGTTGTGGCCTCGCTGTCTTGATGTGTAGTGTGTGATGTGGTTTCAGCCCTACCCGAAGATCGCTCCGTAGGGAAAAGGCTGGCTGGGTGACAGGCGACCGCGACCACAACAGTGAATTACACACACACACACACACACACCATATTTTCTAGGTTGTGATGCTGGGAGAGAGGGAAGGGGGGAAGGGTTCACCGGGTGCCAGTTGTTTTAGTGGTTTGTATCAAGACTAGTGTGTATGGGTGTTACGGAGGCGATGTTCCCTTTTCTGGTGTTGTCTCTCGACTGGCATATGGCTTGTTTGTGGCCTTATGATCTTGTTACTATAGTAAAGGTAAAGGAGCTTTTTGTGTTAATTTACAGTATTTTGCACTATATGAGTTTAGGTGTCTGGAATCTTGATAGTTCATGCAAGGTAACCTTAGCTGAGTCCTTGATTGCTACATCCACCACTGCCCCCATCTCCCTTACACCCAGAATATTATCAGCTGCCAAAGCACAGATGGCTTCATGCTTGATGAAGCACCTTCTTACCCATTCTTTTAGCTAGAGCGACTGATCAGCTACAGTCACTGCAATCTAAACTGGCCCTCACCTTTATCACTCCTCTTTCTCTCTGCAATCCCACTCCACCTCCTTGATAGTGCATTAATGAACCAAGTGTTCCTTTCAGCCACTCCTCCCCTAATATTGCTATCACCATACATTAAAAACCCTTAGAATTTATGCACAGCTAGGTATTTACCACCAATACTTTACCCTAATGGCATTTTGTGAAGCCCTCCACAGTTAATCCCAGCTCCCCCAAAGAAAATGTTCAGGTGGCACTCAGTACATCAGACACAGAATGGTTAGAAACACTTGCATTTATTTATTTATGAAACATACATGAAATGATGGGACCTAAAGACCGACATCTTGGTTCCATGAAAAAAAACTTCCCATAACAGATGTTATTGCAAGTAGTGATGTCACTTGGTTAATATATATATATATATATATATATATATACACACCATATGCATGGATCTTTCTTCACTTGACATATCATTTATTTGCTTCCCAAGTAAATAGTATTTAGATAATACATCCACATTATTAGTGAAACAAAGACCATTTTTTCAATTTAACAGTGGCCAGTCACAATGATGTCACTGGAGCCCAGTGTAAGGTGTTGCTTTCACTTAATACTTTCTTGTATGTTAGACATTTTCCTGAAATTATACCCTTACTCAATATATATATATATATATATATATATATATATACAGAGAGAGAGAGAGAGAGAGAGAGAGAGAGAGAGAGAGAGAGAGAGTTATACATTCTATAAAAACACATTTTTTCTAATTTTTCATTTATCAATAAGAGCCTGTGTAGTTGTGTGGTCATTCATTAGTGAAATAAAGAGATAAGGCACAACACACACACACACACACACACACACACACACACACACACACACACACACACACACACGAGGCATGAAACCTATCATAATTCATATTTTCATATTCTATTACTCTGATGTTTGGTTTTCTCTTCTCAAGACATTCTTAAGGAACCTGTCAAAGTCTTTTTATGTTATACAGTAATACCCCAACATTAAATTTCTAACAAAGCATGTATATTATTATGTACATTATGCTCTGTTTTTGTAATTTCATCTTCAATTTAGTTCAGTATTAAACATTTTTCAAAAATATATTTGTGGACATACCAGAATGTCTTTATACATACCAGAATGTCTATATTTCATGAAATACAAGTAAGGTATTCTGCTATAATTTTTTTCATGAGAAATATTTCCTCAATACATATGCAAGACAGAATGATTAAAATCTTTATGTGAAGCTGTATGAAAATATGTAGCAGTATTTGTGACAAACAAATTTTCATTGAAGGTTATGGAAGACACTATTATTACACAAACATTCTTACCAATAGTCCCAAACATGAAAGTATTTGCACTTTGATTGAGCTGAGTGTCTCTATACACTTTAATGAATGACGTAGTTTATGTTGTGCTCACACAATTACCTACATCAATAATCTTTGTGCTGCTGTAGTGAAGAAAAATTACTCTTACCATTAAACATACTGTGTATCTGAGATAAAGCTGTGATTCATTATGACTCTAATGTGTACATACAAATCTTGAGATAAAAAGTATCTATGTGCACCATATCTTTTAAATATGTATGCATAAAATAATCTGTCACTGGGATGTAGTATGTATGTGTACTGATGATCACAGTATTTCAATACAAGTTGTTTGTTGTCACTACAATAGATATCAGCATCATTAATTTTAGTGCTACAAGAACTTAACTGTACTGGACGGAATGTTAAGGGATGGAACAGTTGCATCAAGAATGGTCACCCACAACACAAAAGTTTGAGGTGTTACTGGAAGGATCTGTAGCGACACATCATAACATAAAGACTACTGCAATGTCCCTCAGTACCAGTAGAGGGAAACACATGGATGGCACTAGTAGAGATAAAAGTAGAGTCTGCTTTCAATATATTAGTATCTTGCTTCCCAATTTTTTTTCTCTCTTTCTTGATTTTTTCAAATATGGTATGATACAAACTGTTAGCCCTATGAATATACACTGAATTTTATCCAATGTATTTCCATTCCTGTCAGAAAAAAAAACCCTACTCACTTGTGCAGTGCTATTAATAGTACAACAAGTGTTTCAGTTTTTTATATTGACATAGTGCCAATATGAAACTACTGCTTGATATGTAATGTTAGTTGTTTTGTTTTTCACTATACAGTATTTGTATATTCTTCTTGCACAATAACTTTTGAGATTCAGTTTGCTCTTCTAAATTGAATACTGACAAGAGGTTGCAGAAACTGGATAATTCTGTCCTCTCCTTCAGGGAATATGTACACTATATCGGGATGTCCATATAAACATCCATGGCAGTGACCTACAAGTCGACCCTAAAAGTACTTTTACATTATGACATTGATATTTATTTGATTCCTTTCACACTTCACAGACTCAACCAAAGCGGATGAGGTGGAGGAAGAGAAGTGTGAAGAAAAGCATTCCTGAGAGGGTTGTGACCGCAGTGCTGGAGTCCTGGAATTTGAAGATATGGATGCTGGATCCAGGCTCCTTCCAGGGGTTGTCACCGTCATCAAAGTGCATTGGACATCGGTCATCTGAGAAAGGGAAAGGTACAGTAAACCTCTTTTTGTCATTTTCATAAAGAGAGAAAAATGGCAAATGCTCGCTCGCTCTCTCTCTCTCTCTCTCTGAGATATATTCGAGTACCATCTCATGGTTAACCTCATTTTGTTGCTTAAGAAGGAATAAACAGCTTAAATTGATTGATATTGATACTCACACTCTCTCTCATACTCCACCATGTTGAGAATGACGGCTGCCCCATTGTTTGTACTGAGGACCGTCTGACCAAGGTTACAAAACGGCCCAACACTTTGTGACATGAGTACCTTGTTCAAATCTGCTCTCTGGTATACCTGAAAATGGGGAAACATTTTTCTGAGTTGCTGTAATGATTTGAACTTACAAGAAACTGAAGAGAAGAGGAATAAATGACTGGTACCAGAGTCAAGCTACAGTATCATAGCAAGAATGGGATTCAGTATTGATTGCTTTATGATGTTGAACAGTAGAGCAATTTATAATAAAAAGGAAGGAATGATGTAAAAGATTAGCAAGTGACTTTCAAGACTGAACTCATAGTGAAAGGCTAGTCAGGTTCAATCAAATCAAGTCAAGAAATGACAATCACTGGGTCTAATTTGTTACTAATCAAACTTGCAATATCTTGAGCATCTTGCTAGTGATTCAATTCCACTTATGATCTCTCATTACAATTACTGCCAGTGTGCTTACCCAACACCTGTACTTGGAGTATGGGTCCAGCTCATCATAGGTGATCAGGTATGACTTGAGATTTTCCTTCCAGTACCCAATGCACTTCAGCTTGTAGTCTGGATCAGCTGTGAGCAGAAGGAGACGTCAGTGGCTGTCCCTCTAGCCCTTCTCTTTTAATCATCTTGATATCTGTAGTTACTTTATATAGCATCTCTATTAATCATAAAAGCATCTTTGGTGTCATTCATTCACTGATCACTGTACTACCATATAACTGTCATTCTGTAAGCTCCAATCACTTACTGTAAATATCCATGTGTCGGCCATATGCATCCACAGTAATGCAGTAGTGGGCATCAATCCAAATTTCTTTCTGGTCTTTGTCACACACTGAGAGGTCAGAGATGTTCTCCCTGCACTGAATGTCGTCCCATGGAGTCTTGGTCACACCCCCGAGGACTCGTGTTTCAAACTGTACCTCTCCCCTCTGGGTAAAGTTGAATTTGCCAGCAATGGGGCACTTCACAGGCACTGGGTCCCTGGCTGGCAAAGCAACAGACAGCCAATTACTACATGTGAGGAAAGAATGATGCAACAAAGTGAAATGTTGAAACGCTTAAAAAACCTTAAAAATTATGGGCTGTTTGCAAAATTAATAAGAACTAACTTTTCCTAAAAATGTGTCGAGAAGACTATTAAGCAACTGTGATTTAGATTAAAACTTGAGTTATTCACAAAAGTATGAATCCATAATGAATATCATTTATGTAGTACATATGAAAGGAATGATTTTTCATGAGTTTGGATTCAATTATAAATTATTTATGAAGAATTCAATGCATTGTACAGAGGTATATTCTAATATGCAAGTAAAGAAAAAAGTTCTTTATCCGTAATGGAAAAGAGACAAACACACAAATCATTAAATGCACACTGAAAAGAAAGATATATCAAGCAGAAAAACATTAATAAATAAATATTTGTATGAAAAATGAGCAAAATGGATAAAAAGTAAAAAAAACACTCACCCAACATAAGATCATAATTCCACTCCCGGCCACTCTTGAACTGAATGTAGGAGCAAACGGTGGAGAAGTCCTCTCGAATCATCTCAAGACCTTTCCTGAACCTGATGATGTTGTGGTGACGAGGCACAAACTCAAAGCACACGTAATCCTTTTGACTGAATGAGAGAGTAAAAAAATGAGTTAGCACATTACCAAGATTACCTCCAATCAGCTTTAATTATTTCCACTTCCAAATTATCATCACATACACCTCGGATGACCAAGCAACCCACCAGCCATCAATGTTGAGCCTTGCCATCATGTATCGGTTGTCCCTCTGTTCCCTGCAAACATAAATCGTGCGTCGGTAGCGGCCAATGTCTGGGTATGTGGTTTCAATGATGTGCGTCTGGTTAATACTGACATCTGCCTCTGTGTGCGCTGTGTTCACCCAGTCACCAGAGAAGTTCTTGGGCAGCAGACATCCAGGAGTGACTGCTTCCTGCTTCACTGAGGAATAAAGGGGAGTAGAATTTACTAATCTGTTCAGACATTATAAGTAAAGTATGGAGCCCGACTCTGATGAAAAATGTCTTGACGAAACATTTTAAATAACAAATACATCAGTGGAATACCATATTGATTCTACTTACACCTCCATATCCAAGTTATGAACAAACAAAAGAAATGTATTATGGTAGCCAATAACCAAATATAATGTTTTACTTACTGAAAATATCAAAAAAACTTTCCTGTTACCTTTCATTAGAGCCTCATTTTTTTTTAACCTTTTCATGTACTTCTTCATATGTCTCCATTTTCAGTATATTCACCTCCTTCTCTTCCCCTTCTCCAGCGCCTTACCTGGAGTCATGCGGAACCTGAATGGACTGTTCTCTGGTGTCTTGAGCACAGAGCACTCCGGGGTGATGGAGTGGCCCATGTACAGGTCATCATCACGGTTACGCACAAAGCAGCGGTACTTCTCGTCCTTCCTCGACTCCTTGGTGTTGGCGGCAGCAAAGAAGTGGTTCTTCCCAATAAACCAGTCACCCAGACACGAGAACTCCTTGGCTGGTTTGGGTGAGTATTGGTAGTGGGAATTAGAAATGATTGTGTGTTAAGTTGTAATATTGGTAGTGACTCTTTGGGAGTTGGTAATGGTAGTAGGTTTGGTGATCAGAAATAGGAAAAAAAGTGCATATTCTGGTACATTTGTGTGATGTAATTTCTGTAATGTCTCATGTTCTGAAACACTAAACTGAATCTAAAGTGTTGCCATGAGTAGAAGTGGAAGTGGCTCGAGGATTGAATGTGTGGGAGGATGTTCAAGTTGGTATTCAGAAATGCTGTGCTCTCTCCCCGCTATTCTTTTTCAAGGCCATAAAGATGTTTAGTGAGATTTTTCAAGAGTGTTTCCCCAGTTTATAATGTAGAAATCTCATCAATCTGTCTCTAGAACCATAAAAGTACCTTAAAAACTTGTGTAAATTTAAAAAGCCTTTTGAAATAATAGAGGTAAAGCAGAGAAGTGTTTGAAAATGTGAGCCTCAACATTCACAATGCATTACTAATGAAGCCATCAATGATCACTACCACCTTCATGGGTATTGGCTGGCTTCGGCTATCATCCCTCTACAATTTTTTTCATTTCTAATACTTTGATCAGTAAAGTAAAATATGGAAAGATATGACTTGGTTGAATTTGAAATGCTTCTTTTCCATCATGGACTCACACTCCACTCAGCGGATGCATCAAATAAGGATCAAATGTGATTAAAAAGAAAATATAGCAGGAATTGGCAGCTGATCTTACTATTGCTTTGTCTAAAATTCTTACATGGTATGCAATAAAAGTGACCTGCAATCATGTTGGACAAATAGCAACTAAAGTGATGAGTACATTTTTAAACTCTCATTCATATATTTTCTAGTGGCCATTAGTGAGGCAGTTATTTTTAATGAATTGTTGCACAGTTCTTTGTCTGCATTTTGTTTGTGCAGTGAATTACTACAACACCATTGCATGAAGTTCAGTTAGTTGATACTTACTCCCTTCAAAAGATTCCTTGATACCCTCGCATTTTTTGAAAGTCAAGTTGAATTTTTGGTTGGCGATGAGGAACTGGTTACCGGGCTCCTGGCATGACCGGATCTTGGCCTCAGGGTGGTTGCACTCTCCTGTGAAACTGTGAAGGAAGACAGGAGTGGGTTGTTAGGGAGCAGAATATAGGATAGGGAAGTGTAACATGAGACAAGCATTAGCAAGGGAATGGATGAGTGGAAGGAAGTGAAGAGTAAGGAAGTAAGGCAGAAACAACATTATAAAGGACTGAGTTGGCAGTGAATGCAAGATTTTCTTATAAAACTTTGAGTGGGTTGTTAGAGAGCAAAATATAGGATAAGGAAGTGTATCATAAAACAAGCATTAGCAAGGGAATGAATGAGTGTGGAATGAAGTGAAAATTAAAGAAGGCACAAATAACATTATGAAGGGACTGAGTTGGCAGTGAATACAAGATTTTCTTATCAAACTGGACACCTGAAAGGATGTTGGGAGAAGTAAGGATGTTGGAAAGAGAGTAGTAGATAGGGATGAAAGGAAAAAAAGAAAGAAATATAGACCGCTCCTTACTTATGAAGTGGCCTTACCCTGTTTGATAGATAAATGTCATAGGCCTGAAGTAGTGCTGTGCTAATAGATCAATATCATAGGCCAGAAATTGTGTTGCCAGTTCTGCCACACCTCCACTCCCAACCCCACTCCATGTCTGCCTCCTCATTCCCAGTCCCTCCTTGTTCCTCCATTTACCATAACCTCTATCATCTCCATGCAAGGCGCATCTCTCTCTCTCTCTCTCTCTCTCTCTCTCTCTCTCTCTCTCTCTCTCTCTCTCTCTCAATACCAGATAGATAGACATAATCTAACCCAGTGTCGTTACAAGAGACCACCAAACCTTAGTACTGTGATCACTTCCCTTACCTGAATCTGTTCTGATAAGCGAAGTGCCACACGCCTTCAATAGCTGAGCGACAGTTCTTGGGTCGATAATTCTCATTGAACATCGTGACGAGCCGCGTGTTCTCGTCCAGCTCGGAACACACATCCTCCAGGGACGGCTTGGTGTCCCGGTAGGTGTTGCATCCAGCTGTGGGTGAGGGACATGGGTGGGTGAAGGGTAAGGTCTGTAGGGAACGATGTGGGTGGTTGGCAAGCTTTCAAGATTCACTTTTCATTGAATTTGACTTTATTTAAGGGGGGGGGGACTTCAAGACATTTGTTATCATAGTCATTAATTATCATGAACTTCAAATAAACAACATATAAACATCAGTGGCGGTGTGAATGAGACGGCCACATACTTGCACTCTTCTGTAGGACGTTCACTGTTCGGATGTGAAAACGCACGCAGTAGTAGCACTCGTTCTGCTTGAAGAGGAGCGCCTTGAAGTCGTTGCGGTACACCTTGATGGCCACACAGGTGCCGTGGTTGGTCATGTAGGTGTCATCGATGTCTGTGATGGTGTTGCTGCCTTTCTCGAAGCTGAACCACGTGCCGCGCATCACGAAGGGGATCACACACCCATGGCTCACTGTGCAGGGAGAAACATTGTTGACCTAATTCATTTAGGAACAAAAGGGAAGCTGCTGGAAGTCAGCAGGTCTATACATAGCAGTCTTCATTACCTTCCCTAAGCATAAATTTGGTCTATTAAAATTCCTCATTGACTGATACAAACATCATGAATGTAAAGTACACACACACACACACACACACGTGGAGGCGACAGTGCAATACGTAGAAAATCCAACAGAGACCACCAACCAGATGTCACGCATGGTTCCAAAAGGGTTGTCTTCGTTATAATCATAAAATTAAACATCTGGTGCGTATGGTGGGAAATAATGCCAATAGAAGAGTGTGTAACTAAGAGTGTGTGTTTTGTACTAGTATTCGTATATTGTTTGGCTTGCGTTGTTGCGAAGTTTTAATTTTTCTGTTTCCACGTCGGATTTATGCAAGTCATACGCAGCACGAAGATGGTGTTCCGATGACGAACCTCTTTCGTGATATATGAATGCCATCTTTGCTTTAAAAATATGAAAAATATTCCTTTTCTTTTCTATCAGTCAACAAGAACTATAACGCTGTCTCATCTTTCATGATTGGTGGTCTTGTCATTTCCGCGTTTACTTCATCCATGAAGTTCACTGGTTGTATTTCTATTCTCCCCTTCTCTTGGTGCTCCCTGGCTTCCCCCCTCCCCATACGTCAATATGTTAATGTATATATTTCCGCTTTGATTTAGGTTTCTAGGACGTTGTGTTCTTATTTTGGAGAAAATGACAGATTGTGTAATGATTAAGTACTCGTGCCTTTGAAGAAACTGTACCTCCCTTCCCTGTACAGTACACACACGGTGCACACTGGCATTGTTGTCCTGCAATCAGCATGTGTGTATTTGTTCTGGCAGAATTGGAGAGCATCACTAAGGAGTTATATTTCATTCTTATAGACACAGTATAGTTGTAGACGGAAAGGCCGCGGCGTGAGGCCTGTGTGAGCGTGTGGCTGGTACTGCCGCTCTGCTGGGAAATGAGACCGTGAGCCGTGAGGTGAGGCGTGCAGGGGTGGCGGCTGGAGATGCTGACCTCAGTTTATTGTTGATACAGAGGTCAAAAGTGACTGAGTATCTGTGTGTAATCCCTTTGTGGTGTCATTGTAGCTTGGTTTCTTTCCTTATCCACACGACACTTGTTGATTGATATTTTATTAATTTTTATGAATGTTCAATGTTAGTTTTCATTCATAAGTTTTTTTTTCATTTGGATTTTTTCTCGTCAGTTTTAGCCCTCATTTCTAAATAAGTATGTTTGTTTTCAGCTTTATGTTCGTTGGTGTGAGTCTCGTATTGATTGAAGAGCATTGGCTGTGCTTCCACTAGTAGTACATTATTAATCTTCATTATTAATTATTTTATTGTCATATAATATTTACATATGTCATTTTGCAACAGACTCCTTTTACTTCTCAGACTTAATGAACAGACCTCCATCTTTTTCTTGCTTTGTATTTAGCAGTGTTTGTGTATTGCCTCAATTGATGGTGTCTTTCCTGATTTTCATTTATTGCATATTTCTTTTCCTACTTCTCCTTCTTGTAACAGGACCACTCGACTGTGTACTGTTTACAGCGGAGGATGACACTTTACCAGCAGTTCCATCAATTTAGAATGATGAAGTCATACATACGTAAAGGAAAATAAGACAAACCAAATAGTTATGAAGAAGTTAAAAAAGAAATAGCAAACAATTCTGTAACCCAAACAAACTTGACTTGGAAGCAAATTTTCTTATCCTCATACTTTCATTCACTTTAAGTCACCTTATGAGGTGGAAAGGTGCAGGGAATATTCCTCCATTCCTGTGAGTACTGAATAGGATAGTACAGCGAAGAAAGACGAGAAAAATATGAAAAATTTTGCCACCTTTCTTTATTTCCTCAGTTATTAATTTTATTTTTCTTGTGACTCACGATCATGTTAATGTTTTGTTGATTGGACGCTCGCATAAACAAGCAACTACTCTGCTTGAATGGTATTGTATCTTCCTTTCCTTTTTCCTATTATCCCCTTATTATTCCTATTATAACTTCTCCATCCACCTACTCCTATTTTTTCCCTTAACTTATCCTTCTTCTCCCTCAGTCTTCTTCCTTGTCCTTGTTCTCATTTCCTATCTCAATATCTCAAGGTGATTATGTCATTAATTTTTTTTGGTCTCCTCATCCTTACTTATTGGCAGGTATATTTCTCGTTGCCCATCACCTTTTCCATCCTTCATCTTTCTATCTTATCTGACCTTATTCCATCCCTTTACCACTTGCATTGGTGAGAGGTGGAAGGGATGGGGTGTGCCTCCTCCCCTTTCATAACGAGGAGGGAGGGTAAAGAATACATTATTATCTAAGTGGTAATTTCAACTGGCGGGAAAGGAACTAAATGACTTCCGCTCCCAGATGCGCATACCAGCGGAGGCTGCATCATCTGTGACACGCATTTTCAACACTTAAGTCTTTCAATATTCTTGTGAACTAGGAAAATAAATCCAGAAGGTCGACTTAAGGTGTTTATGGCGTACAGTTCACACCTTTACGAACACTGGGAGTATCAATTCGTTTAGCTTCACCGGGACGTGTAGGGGAGATGTATAGGAGTGCTTTAAGTAACACGAGAGAGTGAAGGACAGGGAGAAGAAAAGAAACCCGCGTCTTTGTTTTGAAACGTAACAAGACGGGAGGAGACCTGACTCGGCCCAGCCCATCACCACCACCACCTCCACCACCACTACTACTGCTAATCCCTCCTTCCTTCTTGACATATCACACTCACCCACTATAGTAGACGCCAACAGGAGAAGATACTCCACCAGCCTGGCTCGTAACGCCATGATTAGCAGGATAAAAGGCTAAAAGTTTCACAGAACACTACTGCATTTCTCCAGACACGAGCGGGCACTGCTGGCTACTGGGGTGAAGAGTGGAGACTTGGTGGGGCTGCGGATGTGAGTAAGAGGGAGGGGAGGCAGGGGATGTGGGAAGGAGGAGGGAGGTGCAGGTAGGAGGGAGTGGGAAGACGGGGAGGAGGACTCAGGCGGAGGGTAGTTGATACATGCTATTATTTTTATTTTTCGTGGTGATTTACTTCCTTGCATTCCGTCCAGGCCGAGTGAGTTGCCTTCGCCACCCTCCGCGGATGTGAAATGCGTGAGGCAGCAGGTGCAAATCCCGCTCACCCTCCAGGTTATTCGCCACAAGGGAGCTCCCATTTTTACCTCACTTTCGCTGACAACTCGAGTTAACATTTAAATAATGCAAAGGTTTCCCCCTCCCGTCGAATGTGGAAACAGATGTACCGCTTGGCCGCCCTTCCTTCCAGCAGGCAAAGTGCAATTTTATGTCTAAATGGAGGCGAAGCAAGCGAGGCCAGAGTGAGACAAATAATATTGATAGTGTTCGTGTGGCAGTCATTGATCACACACCTTGCTCAGGTACAAGGGCAGCAGAGACACCTGGCGCCTACCTGGCCAACTACTCACCTGGAAGAAGAGAAAACGGGTTATGGTAGACTGTGGTATTTTATGCTCATAGAAAAACAGGAACTTCTTATTAAACATGCCATTACTTGTATTAAATCTACATAAGAAATTGTTAGGATTTTCAAGAGTGTTTTCGTGTTGGTAATAACAGTTTTGCCAACGGTTTTGCATTATAATGAAACCTCTATTAAAACTTTGTCATCTGTAGGTTACTTTTGCAACTAGACGTTATGAGAGAGTGAAGTGTTTGAAATTGCAGGCACGTGGTGTTTTTGTCAATGAGCTAAATTGAAGAGGGCGTGGTAATCATTGTTAAAAAGATGGGAAATTAAACTCGTATAGAAAATCAAGATGAATGAACTGTAGGTTTAATCTCTTGGTGCATTTTCATTTATTTTGAATAGTTATTGGTAATATTTTGATTTCGTTCTCTCTTTCCGTGCTAGGCCTGTTTTTTTTTAGTAAATTTATAATAATAATAATAATAATAATAATAATAATAATAATAATAATAATAATAATAATAATGTTGATTGCTGATTTATTATTATTACAACATGAAACAATTATATTCACTCAAATTAATTAGTGTGAGTACTTTGTGTTGTTTTAGGAGATGAATTCGAACTTTTTTTTAAACTGAGGCACTAGGCACGTCAAAGCCATGCTGTACACACTTAATATTTCATGCTATTTTTAGTTTAGATTGGTGTGTGTGTGTGTGTGTGTGTGTGTGTGTGAACTGTGTATACGTACTTGCGAACTTACCTCCACATTTTCCCTGTTCCTACCATCCCTTCTCTCTTCCCCTCCTTTGAGTTCTTGTTTCCCCTCCCTTTCTCCCTTTCTTTTCCTTGTATCTCTTTGGAAGGAACTTCTTTTTCTCCCTGCCCAGCCTTCCTGCCTCTTCCTTCTCCACTTCTTCCATGTCCCCTCTTCTTACATTCTCAGAAATTCTGTTCTAGTAAAGTATATATATATAGTTTTTTAAAAGTCAAAGGCAAGGAGGTCACGCTGGTTCTCAAGATGATTGTCTTTTTCATAACTTATCGCTACCAACAACCCAAG